>CM035170.1:53583879-54141379 GCA_020205615.1 Panax quinquefolius
TTAGGGAGAGCGTTGTAGTGACCTCCCGTAAAGCAAGGAACCCGAACGAGGTCATCACGGGTAAGCTTATCATAAACTCTAGCAAAGTCTATACCTTATTTGATACCGATTCTACCCATTCTTTTATTTCTCTTACTTGCGCTCAACGATTAAATTTGACTCCAGAAAAATTAGACTTTGACTTATCTGTGAAAACTCTGTTGGAAGAAACCTTCATTACATCCACTGTTTATAAGTCTTGTTTGGTTCAAATCAGTACCCTTACATTTACCTGTCGATCTTATTTCATTAAAAATACTTGCATTTGATGTGATTCTAGGGATTGATTGGTTAACTACTCATCATGCAAAAATTGATTGTTTTTGTAAGGTTGTTAGCTTTCATATTCCTAACCAACCTATTATGCAAATTCAAGCAACCAAACCATTAAAATCAATAATTGTCATCTCAAGCCATAAAGCTATTCGTTTATTAAAAAACGGATGTCAAGCTTTCTTAGCTCATGTCACGGATCTAAACAAAAATATGTCAGTTTTGAATGATATTTCTACTGTTAATAAATTTTCTGACGTATTCCCTGAAGAACTTCCTGGCCTACCCCCAGAGCGTGAAATTGAATCGTATCGACCTTGAACCCGGTACAAAACCCATTTCCAAAGCCACATATCGAATGGCTCCTATTGAACTTCAGGAGTTAAAGACCTAACTGCAGGAAATGTTAGACATTGGTTTTATTCGTCCTAAGACTTCTCCTTTGGGTGCTCCCGCTTACATTCGTGAAGAAGAAAGATGGGAGTATGCAACTTTGTATTAATTATTGGGAGTTGAATCATGTCACCATCAAAAATAGGTACCCATTGCCACGTATTGATGACCTGTTTGACCAGTTGCAAGGAGCCAAATTCTTTTCAAAGATTGATCTTCGTTAGGATATCACCAATTGAAGATTAGAACCGACGACATTCGAAAGACGGCTTTCGTAAACTCAGATGCGGGCATTATGAATTCCTAGTCATGTCCTTTGGATTAACTAATGCTCCTCTGCCTTCATGGATATGATGAACCGAGTATTCAAGGAATATTTGGATCACTTTGTGGTCGCTCTTTATTGATGACATCCTTATTTATTCCAAAAGCCGTGAAGATCATGAAAGCAACACTTGAGGTATGATACTCCAAAAGCTTCGTGAATATAAGCTTTATGCCAAGTTGAAAAAATGTGAGTTCGGCTTGAGGAAGTAGCATTCCTTGGGCACGTGGTATCAAGTCATGGAATATCACCGACCCAAAGAAAGATTGAAGCTATTCAAAGTGGGAGAAACCTAAATCGATGATCGAATTTCAGTAGCTTTCTCGGTTTAGTTTGGTTATTATCGGAGATTCGTGGAAGGATTTTCTCGAATCGCTACTCCACTAACTCAGCTGGACTCGGAAAGATACAAAGTTTGGTTGGAGCGAGGATTGTGAGAAGAGTTTTCAAGAACTCAAGAGAGACTCATTTCAAAGACCTGCTCGGCAATATCATCCGGTTCGGAGGATTTGTCATCTACAGTGATGCTTCGGGCAAAGGGTTAGGATGTGTTCTCATGCAACATGGGAAAGTTGTTGCCTCTTTTATAGTTCTTATAAAAGAGCTCTAACTCATGTAAGTATACACGGGTCAACAAGTAATACAGAGTAAGTAAAGTATCGATCCCACAGAAAAAGTTGTTAACTTAGACTACTATGCATTAATCACTCACTATATTTATATGTTGAGACTTTAGACTAAATTGTTGGTTTGAATAAATTATAATTACCAACTAAATATAAGAATATAAATGAATTAAATATGATGTGGAAACAATGGGATCCTAACTTCATTCAATATTTCATTCAATCGCCATATGTCATGCAAGAAGTGTTTACATATCACAGGATAATAGCCAAGGGCTTAAAAGCGAGTTATAACCATTTTCCAATGCACTATAACCAACTCACATATCATCTACAGATGTTAGAATCCATTTAATCACCAATAACACCATAATTACCATATTCCTATGCGCAATTGCAATCCTATTGATTTTAAGCACAACGCTTGCTCTAGCTCATACGGAAAAATAGTATATTCCTAGCTGTTTCACAAAATATACAAGACTTACTTTAGCCCCATACTCGCATGCTTTCATGATTTCATCCATATTCATATATTCATTTCCAATTCCATACAAATACTAACATGAAGATTATCAGTAATTCGTACATACAAACCAACCATGATAGATAACCCAATGATATGCAAAACAAATCTAACACTTAGATGTGGAACCAAACTACATATTAAAATCCGTTAGAATCCCATAATGAAGTTTAGTTCATGGCGGAACCAAAAGCCATTATGGGATCAAGTCTAAACATGATCAATAATCAAGCAAATAAGAGTAAGAGGTAGAGAACAATCAAACCCAAACGCTGAATAGTAATCAATGATTAACTATGAAAACCCCAAA
This sequence comes from Panax quinquefolius, assembly GCA_020205615.1. Lineage (NCBI taxonomy): Eukaryota > Viridiplantae > Streptophyta > Magnoliopsida > Apiales > Araliaceae > Panax > Panax quinquefolius. The sequence continues at coordinate 53,586,372 of CM035170.1, forward strand.
GAATTCCATTCAATAATAATAAAAATCCACAATGGTTAAGAACTCCAAGAATAAGAAGAGAATAAAACGTTGCGGCTTCGTTCTCCGTTGGGATCTCCTCCCACTGTGTTAACCCTAATTCTAATATGAAAATCGTAAAATAATGTCAAGTCACCTCTCGACACACGCCGAAATCGTTTTATACCAATTAAACATCATCAAATTGCTTAATTAAAATAAAACAAATTACAAAGACATCGATCGCCGCGTGACTCTAGTATATATCTCATCTGTCGGTAGCGAGACTTACGATATCTTTCGATGCCTCCAGACGTCTTAATGCTTGCGGCTGCAAGCTCCTACCTACCTCAGCAGCAAGATTGGTCTCTCATGGCCTTGGCCTTGCCTCATGGGCGCTGACTTGCAGAATGCTCCTTATGTCCACCTTCAGACTACATGCGCCATGAGAGCTTCCTTTGTATTGCTTGCCACACGCCTACTATGTCCTACAAATCCTGAGTCTGGTTTATGCTTTGCTTGTAATAACCTGAATATTTTCTATATAAATAAATAAGAAATTTTGCATATTAATTTTTTATTATTATTTTAAAGATGAGAATATGTGTCAAGTAATGTGTTGTATATATGTGATAAATAAAGTTATTTATTGCATGAATAATTTCAAATAATTTTATTTTAGAATTATTGATCATTATAAAGTATATTCCTATAGTAATTAATTTTTGTAAGCGAAAATGTTTTTATTAATTATTTTTCATGAAAATATGATTTTATATTATTTAAATAATATATGAAATGATTATTAGAATTATAATAATAAATATTTTATTATATGAATTTGTTCAGAATATTTAAGTTAATTATTTTAACTTAATTAAAGATAAACCAGATATGGAATCCAAACCCTAAATTTGGGTATTGATCAATGGATGAGAATAATAATATAATATTAATTATATATTAATTATTCAGTGCTATAAATATGTACTGTAAATGTGGAGACTGATAATGGTTATTCAATTGTGGTAAATTAGGGCATGGCCCTCATATCGTGTTATTAAACCCTAATTGTTAAACTCGGTTATGAGTTTGAGACTGTGTAGTAATGGTGTTATATGAATTTTACTGTGTATAATATAATTTTTGTAATTAGGAGAAACCCTAATTATTTATTTGAAAACCCTAATTTGCTAATTAGAAACCCTAATTATAAATTTTAAAAACCCTAATTATTATTTTTTGTGAATTATAATGATAATTAGGAAACCCTAATTGTTAATTTAGGAACCCTAATGATAATTAAGGAACCCTAATTATTTAAACTCTAATTTTATTAAAAACCCTAATTTAATTAGTATGTTTTAATTTAAAATTTTATTACACTTTAATTTTAATCTTTCAAACCCTAGTAATTATTTGGGAAACTTTAAAATATAAAATCTAGTGATTAAACCCTAGATTCAAGCACCTTGGACAAGAATACCCTTGAGATTAAAATGAAATTATAAAAATGCCCTTTTGTCCCATTAGTTGAATTATTGGTTAGACAAATCTTATCCAAATCTTGCTAGCCACCCTAGTCTACCTAGCTATGAACCTACAAGCTACAAATCTCAGCCATGTGATCATCCAATACATTGCATACATGTTATTTGTATAGATCAAGAGAGAGAAAATGTTACATTTATGCTAATTTGTACAAATACTCATCCTAGAACTTCTCTCTCTAAAACCTCCAAAATTTCCTTACTAGATCAGTCATAAATCAAGCCCCACTATCACACTTAACAAATCAGAAGCATAGAATCAAGAATTTGTTCACAAAGAGGTAAGAACCCTAGAAGAAATCTGACATTGATCTGCATGTTAGATGTTAATTTTTTTGTGTTAAATATGTAGTATGGAGTCTAACAAAGTGATCTGGGTTGCTAGATGTTGGATCCATAACATCTAGAGGCTCGAATTTGTCATTTTTCAAAATCTGGGAAAAAATGATTTTTGTGTCTGACAAGCAAAAGTCAGAGGCTGTAGATCTCTCTCTGTTTATTATTTGATGTGTTTTATGTTTTGGAGTTGTAGTATGCTATGAGATCTTTGATCTGAAACTAGAAGCTAGCCCAAATCATGAACATGTTAAAAGTTATAGCTGGTCAAACTTAGTTGACCGAGCATGACTTTACAAATCTGGAAAACCCAGATCGTGCCCAGACAGGGCCTGATAACTTTTTCAAGCGACTAGATCTGCCAGTGTGTTGTTGTTTTGATTCTGTTATTGTAACTAAGTTGTAACTTGTTATGGGTACTATGAATAAATGCTTGTAGATCCCTTAAATCACCAATATATTGAACACAGTGGAAGGTCAAACTAGCACTTGCTCACAAAATCTGCTTACGAAATTCCGGAAAGCTCAAGAACACGTCTTCGACATGGTTTGATTCCTTAAATCTACTTTCTTTGTTGATGTTATATGTGTTTTATTTATTAGATCTATAGTATTACATGTTATCTACAACACCGAATCAATAGATCACATAGAGCAAACACACAACGCGAGATATAAGGATCCAAAGTAGCATACTCGATCATTCTTCATTTCGGAAAACCTAGAAATGATGAATGATTTTGACACCAATTTGTGAGGCCCAACGCGTTTTTTCATTAATTATTGTTAAACTTTACCATGGCTTGGAACATGTTCTATGATGGTTTGTCTAGATAGCAAACGAAGCGAAAATAATTAACATGAACGTATTGATGATTTAAGGTCATCAATATCGTTAACCTAAGCCACGATTTGAATTTCTCAAGCACCAAAAATATGAAGAATGATTACGATGAAGATGTTCGATGCTTAGATCTCCTCATGTTTTATGCTTTGGTCCCAAAATTGTTATGAATATGTACTCTTACATACATACTACAACATGTAATCAATATCATGTATAGAAACGATTCTAGAGAGAAATGATTGATGGTCAAAGGAGGTACCCTTGAGCATTGATCGCCGTCGTTGTTCTTGAGCCTCAAGAACACCTCTCATGATGATGTAAATTGTCACTAAAGCCTTTAGCGATGGATTTAATTATTTTTGTTTTATAATTTTCAAAAATACATTAAAATAGAAATAAATTCCTAAAAATTATAAAATCGGTTTTAAAAATTATTTTAAGTTATAAAAATTAACTTTTAATAATTTGACATATTTTTTCATAAATATTAATATTTATTTGGATATTATTGGTATTTAAATTATTTAATAAATGCATTAAATAAATTAATTAAAAATAAGTTTATGGTATTAAAATCATTTTAAATAATAATAAAGTATTTAATAATATTTTAAGTTATAAAACATAACTTTTAATATTTTAAGATAAGTTTCATTAACTATTAAATATTAATGATATTAGATTTATTTAGTAATTATATTAAATAAATTAATTAAAAATGATTTTTAATTTTATAAAAATTATTTTAAATGAAAATAAATAGTTTAAAAATATTTTAAGTTATAAAACATAACTTTTGATATTTAAAGGTGAATTTCATCAATAATTTAATATTAATGATATTAAGTTTATTTAATAATTATATTAAATAAATAGTTTAAAATGGTTTTATTGATTTAAAAATCATTTAAAAGGAAATAAATGAATTAAAGATATTTTAAGTTATAACTAATGACTTTTAATATTTTGATAAATAATAAATTAATATTCTAATATTAATGGTAATTATTTAAAAATGATTATTAATGTTTTAAAAATCATTTAAAGGTAATATTAATACTTTAAAAATATTTTGAGTTATTATAAATAACTTTAATATTTTAAGCAATAGCTTCATTAATAGTTTAATATTAATTAAATATTAATGATAATAGAATTAGTTAATATTTAAATCATTTAATAATAATTTCGGTGTTTGAAAATTCATTATAAAGTATAATAATTATTTAAAAATTATTATAAGGCTATGAAAAATAATATATGATGATATTTAAAATATCTAAACGAATATTGAACTACACGATAGAGTCTTAGACTTCGATTTTACCCGATAAAGCCATTTGAGACACCAAAATATTTCAGAAATTGATCTGGACTTAGATAAATTGACTAGATATGTGTTTGTTAGTGAATCAATAATTGTTAGATATATGTGACGAAGTGATTAGGTTATGTCTTGTTTGCAATGAACAAATGTTTTTTGTGTTACGATATATTATTCTAATCGAACGAATGATCTTATTACCGATAGTTCATTGATAAAAGATTAATCTAAGTTGCGTTATTTTAAGCAGCAGCTCAGACAAGTATCTAAACCTTATGCATTACTTTTATTTCGTGCAAATAGGTATATCATGTTATGCAAGTTTCCTAAACTTACTCCAATTATTATTGAGCAAGTATCGATCTATTATTTATATTGTGCAAGTATTTTACCTTTGCATTTCTTTTATGCAATGACATACATGAGTAAGAAAGTTTCAGAATCATATTATTATTCCAAATTATTAACTCTATTATTATTGATTATGTATCCAATCTTTAGATTCATACAAGTTCTTACATTATCCAATCATTGTATTATTGTATAATTCAGATATTTATTCTGTTCATTAATTCGTATATAGGGTTAGACAAGTGTCCCCACTTGGATAACCATTGTATTTAAACATATGTTGATATATACTTATTGATTTCAAGTATATATATGTTGACTTAAAAGCCGTCTATGCTATTTGATTTAGCTAGACATAAAAATATTGTTGAACAAGATAGAACGTTATTGTATCCAACCAGATTGTTTTGGTTCGGATTCCCGACTAAGTATGAACATCCCGAATATGGGAAAACTTTTGTGCACCTAAGGTGGATAGAGTGAACGATAATATCGTTCTTGCATGTAGTATTGATCAATACAAGGCACATTGGGCAGATCACCCTCGTGTCCGTAAGTTATGACGGTTTGCTGATGAAGTTCTGCTAAACCCTAGCGAAAATGAAAAACAATGTTCATAGTCTGTCGATCGATCTCCGATTATAGTCATGCGTAGTTTCAAAGATTACATATGGAAGTGATATGTTGTTATTATTGGTTCAGCTTACTTCACAACTGTTGATTCGTTGTAGAAGTGTCTTTCAAAGAAAACATTTAATTATTTCACCTAATATATATAGTTGTTATTACTTGCTGGGCAATCCAATGCTCATTCTTGCTTTAAATTTGAATGTTTTCAGTTAAGTATGATCAACCAGAAGGTTCAGGCAAGAACAAGGGGAAAACAAAGCTATTCGAATGAGATTTATATTATGTTGTGTAATAGTTATAGTTTATTAAGACAATGATACTTATTATCTATGATGTAATGAATGTTTAAAGGTCTCGTACCCGAGATTAGACTTTGATATATGTAAATTAAGTTTGAATTTTATATTATTGTTATTATTATTAGTATTATTAAGCTTATAGAAATGGTATCATGAAGCACCGAGTTCAGGTTTCAAGTACCCGGATTTGGGGGCATCACATTGCTGCTGCTGCTGCTACTTGTTTGCTCATGCCTTAACCTCTTGCTTGCTTGATTTCCACGCCTCATTATGCTCCCATGCCATGCACATCCTCGCCTTTCCACTAGCCTACACACATACGCTCACCGATGCCTCAATTTCCACCAAAATAACGCCGATTCATGAACTTATTCACTAAAAGGAGTTTTAAGTATATGAAATGCAAAATAACGTGAAATGCGACTAAAACACAATGAAATATACTCATGGTGGGCACACTTCGCATGGATTAATATACAATAAGTGAGTAAAAATATCACTTATCAAATATCCCCAAACTTGAACTGTTGCTTGCCCTCAAGCAATGCATATGCATGAACACTGAAAATGTAACTACAAAACTATTCAACTACTTTATGATGCAAACTAGTCTCACATAATCTTGACCATAACAGAATTTTAGCCCAAATTACCTCAGTGAACTATCCGGATTCTAGAACATAATTTCAAACCAAACCATAGATATAACATCATACACGCAGATAATTCATGAATGCTATAGAGATGCTGTGTGTGTGTGTGTGTGTTGTTCACAAAAACTTGATCCAAGCAAAGATTATGATCCTACATTGCTTCTCACAGAAAATTATAATCTAAATCAAGATTCATGTATACTCATGCACATAGATCGCTTTTTTACATCTCACCGCAAACTAAGGTTCAACAATGGGTTTATTGCTTTATCATACTCACGAGGCGATTTTGCACTTTTCTCGTGGTGTTTATTGCTATTGATTCTTTTCTTTTGCTCTTCTCCTTTTTTTTCTTTTTTTTCACATGATCGTGTAATGTCTCAATCCATTAGGCACACTACTACCCTTTAGCGAAGCTTTCAACCAACGACTCCTGCACCATGAAAGATTTAGAAGCGCTAGGTGTAGAGACAATCCCCTGCACGTTTTACTCAAGTAGCCAGGGCCCCGAATTAAGACTAGTCACGTTATTGCATATATATATATATATATATATATATATATATATATATATATATATATATATATTTTATACACAGCATACCCATGTTTCCCCAAAATTTGCACCTCAATGACTCTACAATCTACAACACTTTCCTCATGTTTCTCATTTTAAATCTACATGTTCTATTAAGCAATGCAGGACACACATCTTAGACTTACAAGTGAATATGAACACAATTGTGCAAACCGAAAGCATATAAACAGCCACATGAATCGCATTGTGTAAAACATTATATCCACGTAGTGTTATGCAACATATTCTAAAATCGTTCACAATTCACTATCATCATTGGCTTAGGCAAAAATTTCTATTTATACGCAAGAATTTATGTGAGACATTAAACTAAACATACTATCAATGAATAAAAACTAAAAATTTTATGCTAAAATTTAACTAACACATATTCATGCAAAATTTTAACTAACACATATTCATGCAAAATTAAACTAAACATGCTAAAATAAAATGCAGCTAAACTACTATGCAAGTACACCAATACCCCCAAACTTAAAATGTTCAATGTCCTCATTGAATGAAGGTAAAGGGTACTAGAAAACTCCCCATCGATCGGCAGATGACCACCTCCCTGGGTGGTGAATCTGGTGGTGGATACGGCACAACGGTCCCAAACTGGGGCCATATAATCCTAGTTCTTTGCTGGGCGAACGCTTCTGCCAAGGCCCGTGTGAGTCTCCAAAGATTGTCAGATAAGGTGTCGATTTTTCGTTCCAACCGTCAGAGATGGTGGTCACCGGAGGTAGGATGTGTTCGGGGTGATGTGTCGTCACATCGGTTGGCGGGGGCTGTGTGGTTGGCTCGTGAGTGAGGTGAGTCGAGAATGAAGCCACATCCGCGTGGGTGTGGCTCACCACTCGTCCAAGCCTAGAGCCTAGCGATTGTGGCTGATGTAATGTCATAACTCGACTTTTATCTTGTCCTGTCAGTCCATGGGACTCTCTACTCTATACAAAGTAATGTCACGCCTCCGCATGTGGAATGCTCCCGCACATGTTTCCCGCCAATATCATTTGCATGTTTTGATGAATGATGTGGCCGATATCTATGTACTTCCCTTCGATGATACCCCATAAAATGATGGCCTGCTCCTTCGTGACGACATGTTTATGAGTGGCCAGAATTAGTTTAGCGCAGATAAACAGATGCCATGCTTGGGCATAGCGATTCAAGGTAGAAGCTGGAAACGAGATAGGCTCGGCTGTTCCGGCCTTGCAGGTCCACTTAGTGCCCGGGATGCACAATGCCAAAATCAAAACATCCAAGTCTGTCGTTAAATGCTCACCCGTGACCCAGTTTGCCAACCCAGATGGTGGTGGAGCAGTTATTCCATACACCGCTTCTCGATAGTACGAGGGCAAAAATCTACTTGTACATGTCGAACGAACGTTATTCCTTGTTGCTCCATCTCTTTTACGTTTGCATAGAACTCTCGGACAACCGTCATTGGGATAGACATCGGTGTTGCGGCCAAGCTAAACCAGTTTTGCTCTCGGAGCATATTCCATAGTTGTCCATCTTTCTTGGTGGGTCTAAAGCCTCGCTCCTTCATAAACGACTTACTCAGAAGGTGATAATAGGTTTGATGAGCTTCCTGACTTAAGAAGTTTCTTCGTTCCGTGATTTCTTCATCGTGATCACTGGAAGATGAGTCATAGGTTGAAGAGATGGAGAGTTCATGTCTTCTTTTTGGACCCATAATCACTGCTGTGTAGAGAGTGCAAGGGTTTTGCAACTGACACTATTCCCAAGCTTGCTTACACCCAATCCAATAACTAAGCCCTAAATTGACTCCAATGAAGATGGTTGTGATATACGTGAGTATTAATAGGGAAAGGGCTTTTTATTATGGGAGAATAGTAGGATGCTCATAATAACCCATGTAAAAAACCCAAGTTGACCACGGATTGGACTTTTAAAAGAAAAATAATCTCCTCATTGATTTGACGCACGACGCAGTAGTGGCCTCTGATAGATAGTCTCACGCTCAAGGCGCCGCAAGGATGAGACAACTCTCTCAGTAATTTGAGGGCGCGAGTTGCTTCATGATGGGACACGCGCTACGTACACAAGCTACTTCCTTCTGGGTCAGCAGAGTTGAACTTCCAAGTAGAGGCTTGGATGAGTGAAACCCAAAGCTCTTACAGCAAAATGAGTGTAACACAGATTAGGTATTACACAAAAACAAAATGAGTGTAACTACTATTACTAATAAATTGAAAAGAATTGGAAAGATGAATTTATAGTTATAGTCAATTAACTTCATTGTTTCTGGTGCTCATGTCGACGAGAGAATCACGGCGACGTTGTGTCTTTTCACTTCATCACCAAAGGAATGCTTCAACCGCTGTCCGTTCACCTTGAAGGGTTTGTCTGGGAATTGGTTATATATTTCAATTGCACCATGCGGAAAAACCGTTTTCACTATGAATGGACCCGACCAACGCGATTTTAGTTTTCCAGGGAAGAGTCTAAGTCTGGAGTTATAGAGCAACACCCTTTGTCCCGGTTCGAACGTTCTGTCCATTATTCTTCGGTCATGCCACCTCTTCACTTTTTCCTTGTATAACTTTGCATTCTCATATGCCTGTAATCTAAACTCATCTAGCTCATTGAGCTGGAGTAGCCTTTTCTCTCCCGCAGATGTTAAATCAAGGTTAAGTTTCCGTATTGCCCAATAAGCCTTATGTTCTAGCTCCATGGGAGGTGACAAGCTTTACCATACATAATTTGAAAAAGTGACATCCCCAATCTGTGTTTTGTATGCGCGTGCGCGATAAGCCCATACAACATCATCTAACTTTAACCACCAATCCTTACGAGTCGAATTCACAACTTTTTCCGAGATTCTTTTGACTTCTCGGTTTGATACCCTTTTGCCATTTATTTATTTGTGGGTGATACGACGTGGCGATGCGATGATGCACCCCGCACTTAGCTAGCAAGTTGGTGAATTGCGGTTGCGTATGATCGCCTTCATCACACTAATGATAGCCCTCGAGTTCCAAACCTCATAAAAATGCTTTTGTGTAGAAAATTGAGGACTACTTTTGCATCGTTGGTCAAGCAAAGCCGCAACCTCCACCCATTTTGAAACGTAATCCATCATGAGCAATATATAGAGATTGCCGCAGAAGAAGAAACGAAAGGTCCCATGAAATCAATGCCCCAAACATCAAAAAATTTCTACTTCTAGGATGGTATTCAATGGCATCTCGCTTTTTTAGATATATTACCCACTCACGACATCTATCGCATCATTGGACAAAACTCAGAAGCATCCTTGAAGATAGTTGACCAAGAAAACCCTACTTGTAGGACTCTTGCTCATCAGATGTTCTCCACCATAGTGACCTCCATACACCAAGAGTGACATTTTTGCGAAATTCCTCTCGTCTCACTATACAGAATACACCTTCTTATCACTTGATCCGAACACTGTTTAAACAAGTAAGGCTCATCCCATATATACCATTTGACGTCATACAAAAATTTCTTTTTCTGATAGCCCACCAGGTCAAAAGGTACCGTCTTACTTACTAGATAATTTATGAAGTCTCGCAAACCATGGCACTTCCCCTTTTACCACAAACAACTGCTCATCTGGAAAGGATTCATTTATCATAACATTGTCTTGTGCTTCTCTTTTCGGATTCTCGAGTCGAGATAAGTGGTCCGCCACTTTTTTTTCGGTTCCCTTTCTGTCCTTGATTTCCAAGTCAAATTCCTGCAGTAGTAAGATCCATCTAATCAGCTGTGGTTTAGCATCTTTCTTGGCCATTAAATGTCGAATCGCCGCATGATCCATATACACTATCACTTTTGTCCCAATCAGATATGCTCGAAATTTATCAAAAGCGTATACCACTGCCACTAACTCTTTTTCTATGGTGGTATAGTTTAATTGTGCATCCGTTAGGGTCTTGCTGGCATAATAAATCACATTAAATATTTTCTCTTTTCGCTGTCCCAATACGGCCCCTACGGCGTAATCACTGGCGTCACACATCAATTCAAACGGTAAAGTCCAATCGAAAAGCGATAATTACTAGTCTTTGAAATTAATTTTCTCTTCGGTGTTTCAAATGTCGCACACAGTGTCATCAAAATCAATTTCGCATCTTTCTCCAAAGAAGTCGCATAATGGTTTAGTGATTTTGGAGAAATCCTTAATGAACCGGCAGTAGAACCCTACATGTCCCGTAAAATCTGCGAACTCCTTTTTATCGATGTGGGTGGTGGCGGATGCTCAATAGTTTCCAATTTTGCTCTATCCACCTCAAGTCCCGCTCTTTGAAACTTTGTGTCCTAAAATGATTCCTTCTTGTACCATGAAGTGGCATTTTTCCCAGTTTAGCACTAAGTTTGTTTCAACACATCTCTTCAACACCATAACTAGATTCTCGAGGCATAAGTCAAATGAATCTCCAAAGACTGAGAAGTCATCCATAAATACCTCAACATTCTGTTCCACCATGTCCGAGAATATAACCATTATACATCTCTGAAACGTAGCTGGAGCATTACACAACCCAAAAGACATTCTTCTGAAAGCAAAAGTACCATATGGACATGTGAAAGTAGTCTTTTCCTGATCTTTCGGAGCTATCATAATTTGATTGTAACTTTAATAACCATCCGTAAGACAATAATAGTACTCATGCTCTACTAGTCTATCCAACATCTGGTTGATAAATGGAAGTGGGAAATGATCTTTCCGTGTAGCCTTGTTAAGCTTCATGTAATCCATGCAAACTCTCCACCCTTCATTTCGTTTTCTTGTTGGAATCACTCATTATTTTCGTTAGTCACAACCAGTTATGCCACCCTTCTTCTAACACACTGATCGAACTTACCCACGCTACCGTCTAAGATTGGATAGATTATTCCTGCATCTAGCCATTTTAGTACTTCTTTCTTGACCACCTCCTTCATTATTGGATTAAACTTCCTTTGCTGCTCCACTGTCGGCTTGCTACCATCTTCCATTAGTATCTTTTACATGCAATACGAAGGGCTGATTCCTTTGATATCTGCTATGGTCCATCCAATAGCTGATTTGAACTCTCTAAGCACTCAGAGCAGTTTTTCTTCCTGGAAAGATGTTAGTGCCGAAGAAATAATCACAGGTAATTTGGAATCTGAACTTAAAAATGCATACCTGAGATGTTCCGGAAGTGGATTTAACTCCAATTCTGGAGGTGTCTCGAGAGATGGTTTTAACTTTATTGTGGCATCTCCAGTTATTGTCAATGGCTCTGCAGGTGGTCTAAATCTCCTGCATTGAGGGTTGGTATCCATATATTGAACAAATTCATCCAATTCTTCATCCTCTACATCCGAAGTTCTCATCCGTGATATTCCTCAAAGGTTCATAGTCTGCTAGACTCTGTATGTCATCATCTAGAATCCGATTCACCCAATCAATGAAAAAACAATCCTCCTCATCCGTTGGGAATTTTATGGCCTTGAAGGCATTAAAGATGACCTCTTGATCTTGAACTCACATCGTGAGTTCCCCCTTTTGTACATCTATCAAAGCTCTGCCCGTGACCAAAAAGGGTCTTCCTAGTATGATTGGTATATTCTTGTCCTCTTCAATATCTAGGATGATGAAATTAGCCGGAAAGATGAACTTATCCACTTTAACTAATACATCTTCAACAATTCCCATGGATATGTGATGACCTAATTATTAATCAGTAATGATATCTTCATTGGTCTTGGAGCCGGTAATCCCAACTGGTTGAATACAGACAATGGCATCAAATTGATACTTGCCCTCAGATCACATAAACACTTGTTAAACTCCATCTTCCCAATAGTGCACTAATTGTGAAGCTACCCGGATCTTTCAAATTTTGGAGGTAACTTACGTTGAAGCAATCGCATCTTTGCATTCTTCTGTCAAGGCTACCGTTTCAAACTCATCTAATCTCCTCTTCCTTGACAATATACCTTTCATGAACTTTGCGTAGCTTGGCATTTGTTCCAATGCTTCGGCAAAAGGTATATTGATTTGCAGCTTTTTGAAGACCTCTAAAATCTTGCTGAATTATTTGTCATCTTTCTGCTTAACTAGCCTTTGCGGATATGGCACTTGAGGGTGCAGTGGTTGTAATGGACCCTTGACCTTCTCTTCTAACCCTGCTCTATTCTTTTCTTCCTGGGAAACCTCAGAATTTTCCAGATTTTGCTCCTCGTCGATATCCTGTTCTGCCTCGTGCGGCCGCGCGGATTCCTTAGTATCATCTTCCGCGGGCGCGCGACTTGCAGGCATTGTCAAATCTTTCCCAGAATGCAATGTTATTGCTTGACACTGCTCCTTCCCATCTCTTCTAGGATTTGCCTTTGTGTTACTTGGCAAAGTACATTGGGGCCTATTAGTGAGCATGTTTGCCATTTGCCCCATTTGCGTCTCTAAATTCTTTATGGCCACTGCTTGGCTTTTGATCATAACCTCGGTGTTTGCCATGTATTTTAACATCATTTCCTCCACTTCTGATTTTTTCTCTGGATGTGGTGCAGCTGGAGTGTGATGTTGTTGTTGTTGAGAAAACCCCGGAGGAAATGGTGGTTTCAATGTAAACTGTGGCTGTGCTGACTGTTGTTGAAACTGTTGATTCGACTGAAAATGATTTTTCTGTTGTTCTTGATTGTTCGACCAACTGAAATTTGGATGATTGCGGTTGTTGGGATGATAAGTATTCTGAAATTGGTCTTGGTCCTTTCTATAGTTGCTTATGTACTGAACTGATTCTGAGCTGATAGCACATTGATCTGTGGAGTGTGATCTCTCACAAATCTCACATACAAAAGCAACCGTCTTCACTTTTCTCTCTCTCGCTAACGTGTCTATTTTCTTTGCCATAGTCGCCATTTGTGCTTATAACCGTAATCGCATCTACCTCGAACACACCTACAACTTTGGGTTCATGACATCCGAAATGTAGGGTTCTGATGGTCATTTGCGGCCATAGTTTCAATGAGTGTATAGGTCTCACCATAGCTTTTTTCCTATAATGCCCCTCCTGCGGCTGCATCCACAATCAGTCTGGACTGCCATCCCAAAGCATTATAAAATGAATTAATGATCAGCTAGTCTGGTAAACCATGATGGGGAAACTTCCTGAGCATCTCCTTGCACCTTTCCCATGCTTCATATAAGGTTTCGCCCTGTTACTGCTCAAACTGAGATATGGTTGTCCTCATCTTTGCCGTTTTAGCCATTGGGAAGAACTTGGCTAAGAATTTCTGTGCTAAGTCCTCCTATGTAGTGATCGATCCAGCTGGCAAAGAATGTAGCCAACTCCTTGCTTTATCCCTCAATGAGAATGGGAACAACCATAATCTGATGGCATCCTCCGTCACACCATTATATTTGAATGTGTCACAAATTTCGATGAAACTCAATAGGTGCTCGTTCGGATCATCCGTAGCAGCACCCCCAAACTGTACCGAGTTCTGCACCATCTGAATAGTTCCCAGTTTTATTTCGAAGGTGTTTGCTGCTATCGCTGGCCTGACTATGCTAGACTGTAGCTCATTTATGTTTGGCATAGAATATTCCCTAAGAGACCGCTGCTCTTCTCTTGGCTCAATCCTTTGTTCTTCCGCCATATTGACTATAATGCTTTCCAACTGCTCTTGCAGATTTCTCCTCACACTCGCTTTCCAATTCTTCCCGTTAATATTAGCGTCTACCGTGTTAACTCCGAGTTGGATGACCACGCGTGTATAAAAGTCTACAAGTACCGAGATCAAAAATAAAAGAAAAATAGAAATGAGAGATGAACAAATTTGTCTAAGTCATACAATATGATTTTAAACTAATGATAATTATCTAAATTAACGCCTTTCCCGGCAAGAATCTGCCGCCAAAAAAATTGTTTCCTCTTTTATAGTTCTTATAAAAGAGCTCTAACTTATGCAAGTATACACGGGTCAACAAGTAATACAGAGTAAGTAAAGTATCGATCCCACAGAGAAAGTTGTTAACTTAGACTACTATGCATTAATCACTCACTATATTTATATGCTGAGACTTTAGACTAAATTGTTGATTTGAATAAATTATAATTACCAACTAAAAATAAGAATATAAACGAATTAAATATGATGTGGAAACAATGGGATCCTAACTTCATTCAATATTTCATTCAATCGCCATATGTCATGCAAGAAGTGTTTACATATCACAGGATAATAGCCAAGGGCTTAAAAGCGAGTTATAACCATTTTCCAATGCACTATAACCAACTCACATATCATCTACGTATGTCGAATCCATGTAATCACCAATAATACCACAATTACCATATTCCTATGCGCAATTGCAATCCTATTAATTTTAAGCACAACCCTTACTCTAGCTCATACTAGGTAAAATAAGATATTCCTATCTGCTTTCCCAAAATATGCAAGACTTACTCTAGCCCCATACTCGCATGATATCATGATTTCATCCATATTCATATGTTCATTTCCAATTCCATACAAATACTAACATGAAGATTATCAATCATTCGTACATACAAACCAACCATGATAGATAACCCAATGATATGCAAAACAAATCTAACACTTAGATGTGCAACTAAACTACATATTAAAATCCGTTAGAATCCCATAATGGAGTTTAGTTAATGGCGGAACCAAAAGCCATTATGGGATCAAGACTAAACATGATCAATAATCAAGCAAATAAGAGTAAGAGGTAGAGAACAATCAAACCCAAATGCTAAATAGTAATCAATGATTAACTATGACCCCAAAGAATTCCATTCAATAATAATAAAAATCCACAACGGTTAAGAACTCTAAGAAGAAGAAGAGAATAAAACGTTGCATGCTTTCGCTCTCCGTTGGGATCTCCCCCCACTGTGTTAACCCTAATTCTGTGATGCACCCAAATCCATGTTCCTTCATACCTCGGATCCGGTCCGCCATGATACTACTATCGTCAACTATTTATATTTTTCATTCATAACTTAATGAATAAAACTTTACTTATTACAATTTAGAATATAAATTCTCTCCATTTCCAATATCTGTATAATGTCCCCAAACTTTTATAAGTTTCACAACTTGGTCATTTACTATTCTGCTTTTACATTACATTTGATATAATATAAATATGCGAATAATTTAAACTTTTTCAATCTCCTTTGAAAATAAATCTTTTATTGATTTCTTAACTTGAATCGATTACATATCCTTGAATCAAATATATAATATGGTTCATCTATTAGAATTCATCAGTAGAAGATTTTACATCTTGATTTGATATCCTCTATGTATTAACTAATACATCCTTACAATACAACAAGTATTAAACATCATAAGTATATATCAAGTACACTCCTAGAACCTAAACATGGTTCAAGTAATAATCCAAATAGTATCCTTCGTTTTGAAACTATCTACTTTGTCAACCAAGAAGCACGTAACCTTTACCGTGTGTCCTTAACCTGCAAAAATGGTTATTTGCAAGGGTGAGCTCGACAGCCCAACAATTCTAACAGTTTTCATGTAGCACATAGCATATAATAGCATATTCAGTTCATGCATTCATAATCAATTAATATTAACTACGCATGTTACTTTACACATAACATGCATATAAATTTACTTCACAAGCATATCATCAAAGATCAACTTTCAACTTTCATACATATCTCATATGCATTTCATATATATATATATATATATATATATATATATATATATATATATATATATATACATCAACATTATCATAGAAAAATATAGCTCAACTAACAGTTATCAATTCATATATCAAATAGGAACCGAAAGACTTGCCCGATTCGTAGTTTATGAACTACAACTTAACTGCGTATCGCTAATTGCACTTCGTGTATCCCTACACAATTATATAATCATGGATTCATATCCATTAGTCATACATTTCATACGTTCTTAATATAACAATAAATATTATATCGTTACTTAACTAGGTTTATAAAACCTTCATTTCACTTTCTCATCGTACTTTTAGAATTGCTATGTATGTATAGGTATTTCTTAACTATCCGTACTTGACATCAACTTCACATACATTTATCACTCACTTGACTCTCTATGTGTTCGACACATATTTAAAGTTTATAGATACGTGATCTACGTCGTTCATTTTCAAACTACTTAGTTTCATAATGATTTATTTCAATCAATAAAGCTTAACAACTTTCTTTAACAAGATTCGATGATATAAGATTTTAAACCATATATTGGTACTAATAAGTCTCTAATAGCATGCTTCACATGTACATAACATGGTTTATTTGAAAACGTATTTTAAACCACACTTAAAACGTCCAATTCATGCTTAGCTAAAAGATGAACATATTCGTCATGTGTAGAGGCATAAGGCGTTCAAGTTCACTTTTAAAAGTTATTCTAGGCCAAGGTCAAACAACTAGGTGAACCTTTTAATCTCATTTCATAGCTAACTAATCCATGAATATATGTTATCATGTTTAGAACTTTAAGTACACAAATTACTTTAAGTTCGTTCTTAAAGTTTCAAGTTTTCTTTTGAAATCCTTTTCAACTAAGCTATTGTAAGTTGATAATAAGTAAAGTAACTTTAAATCACTTCTCATTCTTAAGTATACTCATAACTCAACAAGATGTATGTGTTAAAATATCATAACTTCAAAGACTCAAGGTTCGTCAATATTTGTTTTTCAAAACTCTAAGTTTCTTTTCAAAACACATACTAAGCCATGCTAAAGCATTCTATAATGAGTAAGGTAATCTTATATTCCATGTCTATTATCATGCATTTTTATGTTACATCACTTAGAATAACATATTTCATCGTCGGGAGCACTATATTTGGTATGTGCTCGCTCGACGCCCTCCGATGGCCATCGATTACGTAATAGTTCACAAAATGACTATTTTGACCCTTCCTAATGACCTCAAATTGAAAACTTTAAAGCACAAAAGTTGTAGGTCTATTCGTCCTCGTTCCGATCATCTTGAATTGCCTCAATCGGAGTTTGTATGAAAAAAGTTATGGTCGCTTTTAGTAAAGAATGTTATGTTAGATTTTTCTCAGCATTTGCAAGTCAGACCACCCCCGCCGGGGCGGGGGTCTTTCCTTATAAATAGCCACCCGAGGCGGGCATAACTCTTCAGAATTGCACGCGGATTCATGTCCTTCTTCAAAATAACAAGCCAAAAATCCTTTCTACCTTCATAGTTTGAGTTATACATGTCCAAATTAGTCCGTTTTCGATTCTATGGATTCGTAATTCATAGAACTACAACATACTATAATACCCATCAACTAACATAAACATTAACTAATCCAAAAATTAATCTATAACTCATGTTCGTGTAAATATTCATGTTTTGGACAATTTAGTGAAATCATTCACTACGAATTCGTTTCTAAACCAAATTGGTTTGTTTAACTTCCGTTGATTTTGTATTCAACCATATTAACAATGTCTAGCATCAATTCATGGATTATAACAACCCTTAGCCATCAATTTTATGACTCAAAAGCTACTTTTTCTAAGAACTTTGTAAAACTTGAATTTAAGAACACATAGAGGGATGTTACCTTCTTAATGCTTGATTGGCTAACTATTGCTCTTCAACCTTCCAATCTCAGATTGCTCTCACTAATGGCAACTCACTCTTAATAGGAAGCTTACCAAAATAACTTAGCAATGGAAATGAGAAGGATGAGTCCCCATTTATAGAGAACTCATTGTCCATACAATGATTTTGCCCAACAATCTAAACCAAGAGAAGGAAGAAGAAGCCATTGGATTGAAGGAGTTTGGTGGAAAATAAAATCAACCCACTCCCCTCTTCATCATTTGGAAGCTATGGATTTTGGAGAAGAAGAAGCAAGCTAGCTTCTAGCCTTTTTGCATTTCACATGAATGAAGAATGACTCTCAATTTGGGACACTACTCTTAAAACTCAGTATTTCATATTACTATTAGCATACTTAGGTTTATTTGATATTTTCCCCCAAATGTGCATACATATACACCCACTCACATATAATTATATAATCCATGTACATTTGATTATTCCAAATAATATTTATATTAGACTATAATATAACCTAGTTGGGCACCAATATTGTTTTCTATAAAATTTATCATCTCAAATATACCTAATTATCATAATGATAATTAATATCAATTATTTATTAACTCCTCATTTATTTTCTATTAATACTTCCCATTAAATCTCCCTTTAATTTAAACTTCACTAGTTATGCCACACAAGACATAATTATATGAACTTAGTAATTAATAGTCCACAAGCTTATAATAATATAATCTCACAAAATAATATTATTCGCAATATTACATCTTATAACATGGTCATGGAAGTGATCTATTGCACCATGTTACATTTTATTATCTCACTTGTACATAATGCTAACATACAAGCCTTTATACATATGTATTCAAATACTTCATATATTATATAGTTACTATTGAAGTGTCACACTTCAATTCATACCATATAGATGTAGCTACTATATAATATAAAATCATTGCACATACAAATTCATTCCATCAATTATTCATTCATTAGATTATTTAATGAATGCTTATTCCATCACTTTGCCACACTAAGCATATCACACAAGCTTACATTAAGCTTATTACTTATTCTCATTACTTATTCATTTCCCAACACATTACTATAATCAAAATTATGTACTTCTTCATAACATAAGATATTTTTATCATGTTTTCTCTAAATATAAAAACTAATCATAATAACACGATTTACTCATTTTTGCAAGATATTATTCTTAATATAATACCTTTGTATTATTAAAATATTTACATGCACGACACACGTACACACTATATATAGAAAATAAGTTTATTTCCTATTATGATAAATTATTTCCTTCAACTTATATAGCAAATATGTTTTAATATATTTACCACATTACTTAATCACACGATTTTCTCGTGACAAAGCTATATAAGGTAATATCAAAATAATATTCCCCTTTTATTAAAATAATCAAATGCTAGAATTTATTTTAATATCCTTTAGTAGAAATATACTATAATTATTTCTCTTCCTCCAAATCACATAATTCAAGGTATATATATAACACATATACATTCCTTTAATCTTCCCTTCTTGCCATGTATCAAATTACTCAATAATTCTCTAACCACTTTAAAGGTATATCGATTTTCTTCTCTTGTCAACAACGTACATATATACAAGTCTAAACCTAGCACTCATCGAGTCTTTAATAGTATTCAATATAGTACACTGAGTGGTTTCCCACAAATAACCAACAAATTTGTTTCCGTCTCGTCTACACTGTTTTCACAGTGAGTTAGATCGGTTACTAATTCATATATACCTCCGCTCTCTGAAGGAATCGTTTAGCCCAGCTCCTATACATCCACCATTAAAGAGTAAGGTTGCACTGCCTTAGACTAGATACTTACTCATACCAATACTCAATAAATTGGTGATTTTCACAGATATTTAATGTCACCAACTTACTATTATAAAATAATTTAACATAAATTATTTAATATCAATAGATAATTTTTATCCATCTTCTTACTAATTTATCTTTACAATTCATAATAAATATATAATAATGATATATTTATTAAACATATAAATCACTTATTGCATAGTTTATATTACCACATGCAACACCATTCCACATACCTCACAACACATATATATTATTATTCGAACCCTTCTCATGCCTTAAGAATTTTATTTACTAAATTCTTATTTTAATAATTTCTAAAAATTTGGGTTCTTACAAATTCTAATATGAAAATACGTAAAATAATGTCAAGTCACCTCTCTGACACACGTCAGAATCGTTTTATACCAATTACGCATCATCAAATTGCTTAACTAAAAATAAAACAAATTACAAAGATTAAGATCGCTATGTGGTTCTAATATATCTCGTCTCTCATGGTTTGCGAGACTTACAGATCTTTCGATGCCTCTCGCAGATGTCTTAATCATTGTCAGCGCTCACACGCCTCATGGTATGTGCTGGGTCTCTCGTGGTATGCCAGATCCTTGCCTCGCGGGCGCTTGACTTGCAGAATGCTCCTTATGTCCAGCCCTGCACTTTCACGGTGAGCGCGAGCCTCCTGCCTTTGTTGTTGCCGGCGGCTTTGTGTCCTCCTGCAAATCCTGAGTCTGGTTTATGCTTTGTTGCTGCTGCTACTTGTTTGCTCATGCCTTAACCTCTTGCTTTCTTGAGTTCCATGCCTCATTATACTCTCATGCCATGCACATCCTCGCCTTTCCACTAGCCTACACACGTACGCTCATCGTTGCCTCAATTTCCACCAAAATAACGCCGATTCCTGTACTTATTCACTAAAAGGAGTTTTAAGTATATGAAATGCAAAATAACGTGAAATACGACTAAAACACAATGAAATGTACTCAAGGTGGACACACTTCGCATGGATTAATATACAATAAGTGAGTAAAAATATCACTTATCAAAAGTCATAGCCTATGCCTCATGACAACTCAAAGAATATGAGAGGAATTATCCTACTCATGATCTAGAGTTGGCAGTTGTTGTCTTCGCACTAAAGATTTGGAGGCATTACTTGTATGGGGAGAAAGGGGAGATTTTTACGGATCATAAAAGCCTAAAATATTTCTTCACTCAAAAGGAACTCAACATGCGACAATGACGTTGGCTTGAACTGTTGAAAGATTATGATCATACCATCCAATACCATCCTGGAAAAGCGAGACACATTGAGTAGAAGATCATATGCGGGTACGAGTGCGATATTGTCAACGCAAAGGCCTATTTTGTGTGACTTGCAAAGGATGTAAATAAAGTTAAAGACTCTAGGGACCCATGTGATAATGGCGAATATACGAGTAGAACCGACTTTAATTGATAAAGTTAAAGCTGCTCAAGCTACAGACCTGGAGCTGATGCGTATGAGGAAGAAGTACAAGAAGGTGCTATGCCGGAAGCAAGAATTGATGAAGAAGGAATACTTCAAGTTAACTCCAGACTTTGTGTTCCTAACGACCCTGATTTAAAGTATAAAATCATGATGGAGGCGCACAACACACCGTTTGCAATCCATCCTGGGAGTACTAAAATGTATCGTGATCTTCGTCATACATTTTGGTGGAGCAATATGAAGAGAGATATAAGCTATTTATCTCAAGATGTCTAACTTGTCCAACGAGTCAAGGTGAGCATCAAGTACCAAAAGGTCCATTGCAACCACTTGAAATTCCGAATGGAAGTGGGAGCACATTACCATGGATTTCAATTCTCGGTCTTCCCAAGGTTTCTCAAGGTATAGATGCGATTTGGGTCATTGTTGATAGATTGACCAAGTTTGCTCATTTCTTACCGATACGTGAAACTTATACACTTGAACGTCTTGATCGTATGTACATAAATAAGATTGTAAGATTGTATGGTATGCTAGTATCCATAGTTTCTGATCGAGACCCAAGATTTACTTCAAGATTTTGGGTTAGTTTACAAAAAGCTATGGGCATAGATTTACGATTTAGCTCAAAGATATCATCCTCGAATTTTGATGACGATGGAGAGGACGATTCAAACTCTTGAAGATCTATTAAGACTCTATGTCCTTGATTTCAAGGAAAGTTGGAACAAGTTCTTACCATTGGTGGAGTTTTCCTACAACAACAATTATCAAGCAAGTATTGGCATGGCTCCATTTGAGGCGTTGTATAGAAGAAAGTGTCGTTCTCCAGTATGCTGGGATGAGGTGGGTGAAGCAACGTTGTTGGGACCAGAGTTGGTACGTATGATTACGGAAAAGATTCAAATGATCCGATAACGTATAAAAACCTCACAAGATCGACAAAAGAGTTATGTTGATCTTTATCGAAAGGACGTGGAATTTGATATAGGAGATCATGTGTTGTTACGTATTGCTCCATTGAAAGAAGTTACGAGATTTGGAAAGAGAGGAAAGCTCAATCCTCGATTCATCGGCCCATTTTTAATCCTCAATCGAGTAGGAACTGTGACCTATAGACTTGCTTTATCGCCAAGTATGTCTCGTGTTCATAACATTTTTCACATATCTATTGAGTTAGAACCAGACGAAATAGCGGAAGATTTAACGTATGAAGAGGTTCCTGTTCAAATCTTGGATAAGAAGGAACATATCCTACGCTCCAAGGTTATACCTCAAGTCAAAGTTTTGTGGAGAAACCACGATGTTGAAGAAATGACCTGGGAGTTAGAATCTGAAATGAAATCAAGGTATCCTTACCTCTTCGACATACCAGGTACGTACCCTAATTTCGAGGGTGAAATTTCATAAGAAGGGAAGGTTGTAAAATCCCAACTTTTATAAATAAAGATGAATTTTCTATAAATATCATTTTTGAATATTATGGAATGAATTTGATATAATGTTATAGTTGTGGGTAATATTTATAAATTTTGCAAAATACGCAAGTTGTTTTATAATATTCGATTGGTCGGGGAATATTCGTTTTAACAGGGAATATTCGTACAACGGCACAATCATTGGTGGACTCCACAACAGAATTATTGTCGGATTAAGAAAACGACAAAAATACTTTATGAAAATAACGGCGGAAGTTTTACCGTTAACTGTTGAAACACCCGGTGTTAAAAATACGATGTCTGGCGTGGTTATACGATGAACACACGGTATTGATTATTGATGCTTACGTGAGAAGTCACTCGGTTTTGTTCAATTATTTCTCGATAATTCTTTGCATAATATCTCACGTTATTTGATTCAATTATTGTCAATATTTTATATTATTAAATCAATAATTGAGACGACATAGTTATTAATATTATTATTTGAAATATTAATGATGTCTAGAAGTTACATCGAGGAGGAGAGGTTTGGTCACCTAATTACAAGGCGTCGATAAGGAGAAATCCTTATTGAAAGCCCCTCTTTCTGAAACGACACAGTCGATTAATATTGTGAATTATAATAAAGGTGTTAAATGTTGTTAAAATTATTAAGGTGATTTTTATGAAATTTTGCTTATTTTGTGGACCTCCATTTACCCATTTTTCTAAGTAATCGGTAAAAGTTTTTCAAGATATATATATATATATATATATATATATATATATATATATATATATATATATATATTTGTTGGGACCACTAGTGGGATGAAGGATTTTGGTGGGGATTTTCAATCGAAAAATATATATATATATATATATATATATATATATATATATATATATATATATATATATACTGGGTGTACTACCCATTTTTCTAAGTAATCGGTAAAAGTTTTTCATATATATATATATATATATATATATATATTTGTTGGGACCACTAGTGGGATGAAGGATTTTGGTGGGGGATTTTCAATCGAAAATGTGGTGGAGTGGTGGAATGATGGGTGTGTATTATATATATATATATATATATATATATATATATATGTAAGTTGTCAAGTTGTTAAAGAGGGTGGGGAAGGATTTTTGGTTTTCACGTAGTGGAGTACAATTATTATTATTATTATATATATAAATGTATAGCTTTGTTGACAAATGGGGCAGTAAGGAAAAACGGATCACAAGAGTGTATCCGTGAAGTTTTTAACACATGCTATATATATATATATATATAATATATTTTATTTAAAAGATTTTGCTTTAAATATGGACCGTCCGATTAAAAGTAAATCAATCTGGACCGTTCATGAATTAGTTACTATGCAAGTCCATTCTTCTATAAATAGAAGCTCATTCCTTCATTATTTCTTACGAATTCACTGAAACTCTAGAGAGAGAAAATTATAGATAGAAAGAAGAAAAGTATTCTGCTACTCTTATATCCATATTCTTTTACGGTAAGGGTTATTATTTCTTTTGTATTCATGAAGAGAACTTCTGTTATTTCATTATTTATTATTCGATTGGAATAACCTGTATATGCGGGCTACCCTATACTTGGTGAAATTCTTCTATTATTCCATTCTTTATTATTCTGTTGGAATATCCTCGTATGCATGCGTTTTACGCCGCACTGATTCCGCTTTATTATTCATTGGAATATCCCATGCATTACGCTTTTACTGGTACGGACTGAGTTCCGTTATTTATTATTCATTTGGAATAACTTTTTGTGCGGGATCTATCGCATGCCCGTGATTTCTTTTGTTATTCCATTCCTTATTATACTCAGTTGGTTAAAGTTTTGACTTCTATACTCCATGAAATTAGTGTAATATCCTTGATATTTGCGCTTCATCCAGTATCTTTTCATGGAAATATTCTTCTGAGCATTCTTGAATTTTACTCTACAAAGCAGTATCATGTTGACAATTTGGACGTTATTGGTTCCTGGATAAATTAATTCTTGAACTTGTTTTATTGAATTCTTATATCATTGTCATCATCCTCATGTTTATATTTTGTTGAAAGTCATCTGTGGCCTATAATGCATAGATGGACTTGGTATGATTATGAGCAGGGATTTTGGTATAATCATGACCATAATGTTATAAATGATGTGGTAAAAGTCTTCATTGTCCCGTAGTGCATTGATGGACTGTTGTTGGCATGATCATGACCATTGATGAATACACGAATTACCTTGGCTCGTAGTACATGGATAATTTGTGGTCGTGATACTAAAGAATATCCTTGGCCGTAGTGCAGGGGTGATTCGATGATGTGGATTATTTATTAAGCTGAGTCTTAGCGATAAAAGTGATGAAAAACCTTTTAAATCATAAAAGATAGTAGATTTTATTCTCTACTTGACTCTTTTAATGAATTGCTTGTTCATTGCAGCTTAAACTTGATGTTTGTTATATTGTATCGCTTTAACATCTGTTTTAAGGCTAATGATAATTTATTCGCATTATCTTAGTCATAATATTTCTTCTTGGGCTAGTTGAGCTCACCTTTTTCTTTCACCGTTCTCTTCGTGAAATGAGAACGTAGGCGGGACGAGTCGTGGAGCGGAGTGATGGTCCTGATGATAGTATTATCTAGTAGTCCTCACTATTACATTAAATAGTGTGACAATAAATGTAATGAGGACTTATTCTGAGAGTGGATATTGTCTAGAAGACAGTATTTGTATTTAAACTCAGCACTCTCTTGTTGTATAATTAAGATTGTATTTATATTCAGTACTGTCAGGAATAAGCATGTGAATGCTATTCCTATTTATATATGATTTGATTATGATATATATGCATATGGATGAATAATATGCAAGTATGCTTGCATTAAGAAAAGCTGTAAAGTCCTTTGATAGATAATAGAAATATATGTACAAGGACTTAGAATGAATTGATCAAATATGTTAGGTTGATCTTACATGAGTAAAACAGCTTTGTAAAGTCCATAAAAAGAAATGATGTACAAGGACTATAAATATAGAAAGATCAAGCTTGTTAGGTTGATCTTATGATGTAATAGATAGGCTAGTCTGATCGTCGAGCACTACACCAGAAGTCATAGTCTGCCAGGTGAGTCAAGGTTAACTCGGGAGCTATCGAGGCAGAATAGGAGTATGCAAGATAGTAGATCTCGGAGTTCATAGATTGCTAGGGGAAACGAAGAAGGATCGTAGTGTATCGAGAAGAGCTTCCTCGGGATCGTAGTGTGCTGAGGAAGTCATGTTCAGAATCGTAGAGACAGCCTGCCTAAGAGCAGAACGATCATCTGCTAAAGACAAGTCCGAAACGTAGACTACACTCAGAGTCGTAGAGCCTAGTAATGCCGAAGTCAAGTCAAGGATCGTAGACTACACTCTGAGTTCGTAGAGTCCATTGAGTGCATACAGAGATCATAGTCGGGCAAGATCAGATGAAGACAACAAGCACAAGGTAGAAATCGTAGAGTGTCAAGGTCTGATCTCAGGATCGTGAGTGTCTCGCGACAACAAAAGTCAATCGTAGAGTGCGAAATCACGACTCCAATGTAAGTGCTCACAATGCCAAGTCAGAATTGTAGAGCAGATACGGTTCTCAAAGAATGAGCACTCCCAGAATATCCAAAGGTACGAAGTCTCTGGTTGGCACTGCAAAGATGCAATCCACAGTAAGTGAACCAGAGAGCACTCAAAGAATGGCATACAGGCTAGAAAAAGAACTAAGCACCAATCCAATCAGCATCAAGATTGAGTTAAAAGGCCATTCGTGATGAAGTCTTCCACAAGATGATTTAAAGAAGACTTCAGCAGCTGACTAAGGAAAAGTCAGCTAATGTAGTTGTTGTCAAGAGAACAGAAGACAACGATCTTGGAAGAAACCAGGATCGTAGTGTTTGTCAGACAAAGAAAGAACTGATGGAAGGTAAACCAAGATACTGGTCAGCTTCTGAAGAGCAAGGCTAAAGTGATTAAGTGCAGGGTCAGTTCATTGATGATAAGTGAGCGGAAGATCACCAGGAGAAAGCAAGTTGGACGCGCCATAAATCTTAAATGTCTTGATATTCAGAAGGGGACCAGAGCAAGGAATTAGGCCATCAGTATTTGAGAACAGTCGAAGCAAACAGAAGTATTGAAGCACTGCATAATACAAGGAAGAGGTGTTCTACATTAAACATCCAATCAACACTCTTCAGGATCGTAGTGTTAACTTTACTATGTCAACGAGCAACACTCAGCAAGAAACTACGATCAGGTCCTTGAAAACGTGAATCAGAATCGTAGAGTTCGGTTACCTGAAGATTGAAACATTGGCAACGGTTCAATCTATAGGGTAATATTCGGACAAGTGCTTATTGAGAGCATCAATGCAAAAAGACAACCTTTGATCAAGATATCAGAAGAAATAAAGTCTTCAACCTGCCCAAGATAGTAAAGTGATACATCTGACAGGGTAGGTGAAACAGTAGATTGCAGAGTTAGAAAATGTATGACATGTCACATTAAGCAGTCTACCTCAAGCTACTCGAGATCTGTGAAGACATTTGAATAGCTTCCAACGGCTACTTTTCAACGAAAGGATTGGGAAGATGTATAAATGTAGAAGAGGTTCAAAGATCAAAGGCTGCTGGAGTTGTGTATTCTTGGAGAAAAGGTGGACTCATCCAACCGAGTAATAGTGAGTCCAAAGGCTCATTCAACGATCCACTAAGAACACTCAGAAGTTAGATCAAGAAAGAAGTAGAAGTGTGAGTTCTACTATGTAGAAGTGAGAGTTCTACTACATGAAGAGTGTTCTGAACTGTCGAGAGAAAGAAGAGCATAATGTCATCTGGATGTCCATCATGGGAAGACTCTAAGTACAATAGAGAAGAGCTTACGGTCATCTTAGCAAGTCCATCATGGGAAGGCATCGAGTAGTAAGAAGGGAGATCACAACAGCCATCTTGGTGTCAAGCATGAGAAAGCTTCTAAGTACCTTACAGAAGAGCTTACAGTCATCTTAGAAGCCTCTTATGTGCAGCCATCAAGTATCAAGGAGAATGATCTTCAAGGCGGTTCATCAAGGATCATCCGAGGAGTAGTTGAGCAACCTAAGAAGTCGAGCATCATGCAATACTCAATCGCTCCTCAAGGATGATCAAGCCAAGCTGCTAAGGATAGAAGATGTTTAGAGCATGAAGACATCTTAGCAGCTCAGCACCGACTCCAACAACAACAAACAAACAACTCAACGAAGCCAGGGCCTGAGGGGTCCTTGTCCAGAGAGACTAAATGAAGCAGCGCCAAAGGGTCCTTGTCCGGAGGGACTAAACAAAGCAGGGCCAAAGGGTCCTTATCCAGAGGGACTAAACGAAGTTCCAAGCTTCTTTGGGCTTGAAGAGTTCCAAGGAACTAGAAGAGTCCCAAGGTCACGGCCTTGAGAGTTCTTAGTGAATCGAAGTTCCAAGGTCACTAGCCTCAAGGAATCGTAGAAATTGTGGTCTTTGCCTTCCTTAGTGGAAATCTCGCTAGTTGAAAGCGGAAGAGTGGATTAGAGCTTGATCTCCGAACCACTTAAAACCTCTTGTGCCTTTTACATTATGTCATTTATATTATGTCTATAACTGCTATAACTCCTATGTATGTTTTAACTGCTTACAACTAAACTAACTCAACGAACAATGTACGTATGATTATGAATATATCAATGAAGGGGAATCTTTTACTTATTCCGCTGTGCTTGAAAAGATTCTTATGTTTGTCATATACTCTAATATGAATAATACATCATAAACCAGAAAAGTATTTGAAATAAAAAAAGGATCTATTTAACCCCCCCCCCCCTCCTTCTAGATCTATTGTGCCCTCTGGGAACTAATAATTGGTATCAGAGTAGGTTCTCGTGCTATATTCAAAAGCTAATCTCTTTGAGTCTGATCCCAGGAACTAACATTGTTCTAAACTTAGTTTAGTAGTAAGTAACTTGTTATATGCAGAAGAGCTAACACGTTGGAAATATTGTGTATATGTAAAAATGTGTATACACCTGAAGCTGCTCAGATTGGTCCATATCCTCGATTATTATATCAACAAGACCAATCCTAGTCTGCAGTCAATCTTGTAGCCTGAAGATCAGGTGAGAGAAAGAGAGCAAGAGACATCAGTGACAAAGAGTAAAGCATTCATCAGTCTGAAAGATGAAGAGATCACGCGTTCTAAGAAATGCTGATCGAGAGGAGAAAGAAGATCTTTTCAAACCTATGAGTGACCAACCATCAACTGGGTGCTATCCTTGTAAACTCAAAGATGTCAAAGATCTCAATGCCACGATTCCCTTGATCTACATCTTCAAGACCACGACTGATTGATGAAAGGCCAACAAGAGCATTAAGCTGAAAGGAGTAAAAGTAAAAGCTATGCACATCAATACCTGAACTCAGTCTATCTAAGGTAAATGACTATTTCGTTACTAACAGTAAAAAGGTACGGTTCCTCACTATTATAAATGTACATCATTATTACATCTCCTTATGAACTATAACAGTATTCTGTCAAGGAGTCATAATCTACCTAAAAAAGGTGAAGAAAGAAAGTAACATGAGGATAGAAACTCAAATGACTATAAACTTTCTCTCCATCCATGTTTTGGGTTGAAGATAATATCTTGAAGGAAGTCTGAAATAGGTCATAAGAGCATCACAGACCTAATGAACGAAATGTGAAGTAATCTTTGCTGATGGGTTAGTATGTATGCACAAGCCTATGTTCTAAGTGTTCGACAACACACGGAGCATGATCAATTCTGCAAGAGGATCTTGATGACTTGTAGAAACTGATCACCTCAATGAATCAACTAGATACTCCTAAAATTGTAGAGTTGATTCTCACTCTGTGAACACTTAAACATTGTGAACATCACTCAGTGAATGATGAAACCATCATGGATAGAGAATGTGTTATTAAATGCCATATCTCACACACACTCACCAACATGCATCTCGAAATATATTATCTTAAGATAGTTGCATGTATGGATATGTCTGTTGATGATAAATATGATGATTATCCAAATAAGAGGAACAGGGGTTTAGAAAACTAACCTAGCAGGACCCATTTAATTATGGGTACCAAAAATAGAAATATATTTAAACCTGCAGGTATTTGGTCAGTCTGACCACTCTAAGGAATGATGAAGCAGAAGACTTTAATCAAGAAGATACGTCCAGCAGAAGGCTAAGGACTGTTCATAAATGAATCTGATAAAGTTCCTATATGTCCAATCCTGTCCTTGAAGACTCTCTGAGCTAACCGCAATGGAGCTCACATGGTTGCAAATCTGTATATGGGAGCATGCCATGCAGTAGAAGATATAAGAGGATTCTATATGCCCATATCAAAAGAGATATGCTTTATGGAAAGGATCCTCAAGGGAATCTCACAACAGAAGATCATTGAACTTAAGACAAATGGAGTTCTTTACGAAGCAGATCTTCTCGAAACAAAGGACTATCGAAGAAGACTACGTTCGTAGTACTGTCAAATGATCGTAGAGTGATCAATCATGAACATACTCATCTCTACAATACAAGGAAAACAAAGCAACGATGATGATTCTAGTCAGAAGGAGAAATGTTGGGCAGCCTTCAAATGAACATGAAGAAGGAATCACATCTATCTGAGAAGACAACATCAACAATGGGGAGCAAATGTCATCATAAGGAATAACAAAGACTATTAAACCTGGAAGAGATGTACCAGCTACAGAGTCCCAAAACCTTGTGGTTGATGAACCAAATGAAGATCAATAGTCAGTAGGAACGTCTCAAAACGTACTACTGATAACCCTTCAGCCACCCATTTCATAATCGTGAAGTTCCTACGATCAAACACATGATCGTAGTGTAAGAGAAGAAGGACACCACGATTTCAACATTGCAGATATCCAGAGCTGGTAGAAAGACCTCCCCATCAGAAAAGATCTAATGAGATGTCATTGAAAATCACTGTCTTAGTACTTCATCTGAAGAGCGCCTCAGGGACAAACCTGACCCTTAGTTCACTCTAAGAGGTTGGCCCTTCCTGAGCTACCTTATCACGGAAGGAATGCTTGATCTAGTTCATCACAAAAGAACCAAGTCAGTCGACGATCGTAGAGTTGAGTTTAAAAAGGACTAAACGATCATAGTGCAACTGCAGCGATCGTAGAAGACAACTCAACGATCATAGTTCTACCAAAGGGTACTCCAATTTATAAGGAGCATGAAGAGTGAGACATCTGCTAAGCCATTCAAGTTAAGGAGATAAGTTTGAATACATCAGTGATTGAGCTATGCTGCATCGAAGTAAGGAGGAAAGACGAAGCCATCCACTGCAGCATCTCTCAAAAATTGATCGTTGAGTCAACAAATGAAATCGTAGAGTCTATAGCTATCTCATCATGTTACTCTACGAATCAAAAGGTCAACGGTCAAAGCCACGACAATTAAACGTCCACTCCTCTAATAACTGAAAAGTTGTGGGGAGTTACAGCTCATTACTGGGCAACGTGCAACCAATGGACAGTTGACACATCACTGAGTATGCAGAGTTAGAAGGAACTGCCATAAAGACAAGTTCAAATCTGCAGACAGTTACCAAAAGATATCGAACCTTTCTCCCTCCCATTTTCAAAACCCTAGAAAGCTTTTCAAGAGTAAAATCAGTTAACCTCCAGAGCCTTACCAACCAGACAACCATCTCGCATAAACTTCTCTATATCTAATACCCACATTCTTCAAACTACTCAAAATGGAAAATTGGCAAGTGATTACTGGTATTCAGCTTGGAACAAATTCGTTTGAAAAATCTGAAAAGAAGTTCAAGGACATTCTTAAGCTTGTAAAGAAGGCTGGATTTTCATAATGCCTTGAGGCAAATACTCGAGTCTATTGCAACCTGGTTAAAGAATTCTACTCAAACGTCTCTATAAATTCAGAAACTCTTACTACCAAGGTTAAAGGTCAGTCTCTCAAGTTAAA
Organism: Panax quinquefolius; assembly: GCA_020205615.1. Taxonomy (NCBI): domain Eukaryota; kingdom Viridiplantae; phylum Streptophyta; class Magnoliopsida; order Apiales; family Araliaceae; genus Panax; species Panax quinquefolius. The sequence goes on from CM035170.1 coordinate 53,618,371, forward strand.
ATCTTCTGACCTCAATCAATGCCTAGGTTTTCCTAACCAAGGGCTAAAGAACCTTGACAATGTCAACACTGAATTAGCAAAGGAAGTTATGGGGTATCAAAGAAACCCTAGTTTTAAGGACATGAAGAAGAAGGAGTTTCCTGAGCAATATGAGTTCCTTGCTGAAATAGTTGGAAAATGCATACTATGTAAGAACACTGCACATGACACGTTGATCGACCGGTGAATGAAAATCATGTCAGCAATAGTTTTGAAGAAACAAATCGACTTTGGAGCTATCTTGTTTGATCAGATCTCCAAATGGGTAGAGAAGGCTGAGAAGAAGCCCCTGACCAAGGTATTTCATGGGAGGCTGCTAAGTATCATACTGAAAAAAAGCTAGGGGAAAAGATCAAGGATAATGAGGGAGAAGCCCTGAATATGCACAAGGTGATGTCTCCACAGTTATTTGAAAACTGGAAAAAGAAACCCAAGGAGAACAAAAGGCTGACAGCTGGGAGCAGCAGTAGAGCCTCTACAAAGAAGAGAAAGATAGTAAAGACAGAGAGCTTTGAGTCCAGTGACTCTTCAGCAGCTGAAATCACACCAGCCAGGAAGAAATCAAAAGTAGTGAAAAGAGCTGGTGATGTGAAGAAAGCCCAGGCCCCACCAAGGAGAGTCTCCTCCTTGAACTAGAATGAAGAAGAAAAGGCCCAAACTGCTGAAACCACAAAAAGAAGAAGCGTGAGTTTCTTCAAGGGCTAGCCACCAGAAGAAAAAGCTAAGGTGGATGACAAACCAGCCTTAGCTTCTCAAATCAATACATCTGCTGAAGAAAGGGACTTAGAGTCGGTAGGAGAGAAAGAAACTGAAACTGTTGATGAAGAAAAGTGCTCAAGCCCCATGGAAAATTCTCAGAGAAGCAACTCTGATGAATAAAAAGAAATTCAAAATGATCAAAGTGCATCTCCAAATGCAACTGCCCCAACCAACCCAGAGATTGGGTCAGAAAATGCTATTCTAGAAGAAGAAGAACATGTCCCCTCAAACCAAGAAAGCTCTCATGATGGCTCAGAAAGTGATGAGGCCAAGAAAGAAGAGTCTGCTCCTGCCAGTGATGATCTCCAAAGAAGTTTATCTGATGAGCAAGTGGAGTCAGAGACTGAAGAAGAAGAAGAGTCTGTCTCTCCAATAGTTGAACCTCCACAAAGAAGGAAGAGCTACAGGCTATAAGCCCAGTTTACCTCCAAAAGGAACAGTAGCCAATCTGATGCCATCATTGAATTAAGTGATGATGAATCAATATCCCAAGGAGAAGACGCTGAAGAATAAACCAGCAGTGGAGAAGAAGAATCTAAGGAAAGACTTGCTGAAGAAAGTTCAGATAATGAAATACAGCAAGAAGGATTTTCTGTTGGAGATGATCAAGAAGAGTCTGAACATGAAATGCAACAAGAAGATCCCTCTGCTGAAGCTAATTTAAATGGTTCTGGTTCTGAGAAGGAAGAAGCAGGAAATGATTCTAACTCTGAAGATCAGGAATCAGAAAACTTAGAACTCCACCATGTTCTCTCACCTGCAAGATTTATCAGGAGAATAGTAGTAGAAGTTCCCAATGAACCATCAGAGACTCCTCCTGAAAGATGGGTAAACTATGGAGACGAGCAGCTCAGAGTAGTAAGACTGACTACTTCTGACTTAGTCAAGAACTGGAACAATATGGAGCTAGACTGCTCAACTATTCTCTATAACCCTGATGATCTGCTGATGAGATGGTTCTTCTAGTGGATGCCATGGCTAAAGGCCATTACTGAAAAAGATGGAAGCTAATTCAGTTGGTGTTACAAGAAGTTTCCAAGAATGGAGCTGGTGGCTCAGAACTTTCCAAGAGTGAAGAAGTTTGCCACCAAGCTGATCACAAACCAGCCCCACTTCAAGGTCTATCGACATGCTGGAAATCTCTACATCCCCTACGATCGTAGAGTGGATTCTGAAGGAAGAAGAGCCATAACCAAGAAGCTGATCGTAGAGTCTGATTACTCTACTGTTTATGATGTTCAAATCCAAAACCAGAAGCCTCCTTATGATCAAGCACTTCTATCAGACACTCCATCCTCCTTCACAAGCAATTGGTATTCCACAATTGTTCAGATTATCCAAACATTTGAAAATCTGTCCAAAGATGACAATCGTAGAGTCCAATCCATTGCCCAAACTGAAGCTACCAATCAAGAGGATCAAACTGCTTTGGAGCAAGAATTACAGAAAAGTTCTGATGATTTAAGTAGAAAGATCTCTATGCTCACTAAAGAATCACAGAAGCAGATAGAATCAGGAGATGATTCTTTCCAGCACAAGCTTCAAGCTATCTTGGCTGATGTATCTCTCAAACTACAAGAGAGAGATAACATCTATCAGAAGGCCATCCAAGATCAGAAGGCAGTAGCTCTACAAGTTCAGGAGGCCAATACAAAGCAGATCAAAGCCCTCTCTGACAAGATTGACGATCTGAAACAGTCCTTCTCTATGCAACTTGAGCTCAGCCAGTAAGAACTAAAGTTTAAAGTTGCAAACTCCTCCTACTTGATGGAGCAGCTTAATTCCAACATGGAGCAGCTGTCTCAAATGATTAATGACAAAAGGGGGGAGAAAAAGAGGCATAGAAAGAAGAGGAGCAAGGGGCATCAGAAGAAGAGCAAAGGGTCAAGAGGAGAGAAGGAGTCAAAGAAGACAGAAACTGCTGAAAGAGTATTATCATCTGAGGGGAAGCCGAAAGATGATGATCCCATGATAGCAAAGCCTGAGGGGGAGCCAGATAAGAAAGATGATGAAGGGGAACCAAGCAGAGACAAAAGGTCATCATCTGAAGGGAAGCAAGAGCAAGAACAAGAAGAGAAATCAGATGAGTAGCTGATCAACAAGAATCCTGGAAACATACAAGGAGCCTAGGAGGTACAACTCTAATATGTTAGGAATGTGTTCTGGATCTAGGATGTAGAATGTCTTAATGTATAAATTTCCATATCAATATAAATGACATTCATGATTAACTGTTTTAGAAATACAGCTGCTCACTGTATATAAGATTCATTCATAACATGCATATGCACTTATTGTTTTTGTCATAATCAAATAGGGGGAGATTGTCAGGAATAAGCATGTGAATGCTATTCCTATTTATATATGATTTGATTATGATATATATGTATATGGATGAATAATATGCAAGTATTCTTGCATTAAGAAAAGCTATAAATTCCTTTGATAGATAATAGAAATATATGTACAAGGACTTAGAATGAATTGATCAAATATGTTAGGTTGATCCTACATGAGCAAAACAGCTTTGTAAAGTCCGTAAAAAGAAATGATGTACAAGGACTATAAATATAGAAAGATCAATCTTGTTAGGTTGATCTTATGATGTAATAGATAGGCTAGTCTGATCATCAAGCACTGCACCAGAAGTCGTAGTCTGCCAGGTGAGTCAAGGTTAGCTCGGGAGCTATCGAGGCAGAATAAGAGTATGTAAGATAGTAGATCTCGGAGTTCATAGACTACCAGGGGAAACGATGAAGGATCATAGTGTATCGAGAAGAGTTTCCTCGGGATCGTAGTGTGCTGAGGAAGTCATGTTCAGAATCGTAGAGACAGCTTACCTAAGAGCCGAACGATCATCTGCCAAAGACAAGTCCGAAACGTAGACTACACTCAGAGTCGTAGAGCCTAGTAATGCAGAAGTCAAGTCAAGGATCGTAGACTACACTCTGAGTTAGTAGAGTCCATTGAGTGCATACAGAGATCATAGTCGGGCAAGATCAGATGAAGACAACAAGGCAAGGCAGAAATCGTAGAGTGTCAAGGTCTGATCTCAGGATCGTAGTGTCTGCACAGCCAAAGCTGAATCGTAGAGTGCAGAACTACGACTCCAACAGAAGTGTTCATAATGTCAAGTCAGAATTGTAGAGCAGATACGGTTCTCAAAGAATGAGCACTCCCAGGATATCCAAAGGTACGAAGTCTCTGGTTGGCACTGCAAAGATGCAATCCACAGTAAGTGAACCAGAGAGCACTCAACGAATGGTATACAGGCTAGCAAAAGAACTAAACACCAATCCAATCAGCATCAAGATTGGGTTAAAAGGCCATTCGTAATGAAGTCTTCCACAAGATGATTTAAAGAAGACTTCAGCAGCTGACTAAGGAAAAGTCAGCTAATGTAGTTGTTGTCAAGAGAACAGAAGACAACGATCTTGGAAGAAACCAGGATCGTAGTGTTTGTCAGACAAAGAAAGAACTGATGGAAGGTAAACCAAGATACTGGTCAGCTTCTGAAGAGCAAGGCAAGTTGGACGCGCCATAAATCTTAAATGTCTTGATATTCAGAAGGGGACTAGAGCAAGGAATTAGGCCATCGATGATCGAGAGAACGATCAAAGTAAAATGTAAGTATTGAAGCACTGCATAATACAAGGAAGAGGTGTTCTACATTAAACATCCAATCAACACTCTTCAGGATCGTAGTGTTAACTTTACTATGTCAACGAGCAACACTCAGCAAGACACTACGATCAGGTCCTTGAAGACGTGAATCAGATTCGTAGAGTTCGGTTACCTGAAAATTGAAGCATTGGCAATGGTTCAATCTGTGGGGTAATATTCGGACAAGTGCTTCTTAAGAGCATCAATGCAAAAGGACAACCTTTGATCAAGATATCAGAAGAAATAAAGTCTTCAACCTGCCCAATATAGTAAAGTGATACATCTGACAGGGTAGGTGAAACAGTAGACTATAGAGTTAGAAAATGTATGACATGTCACATTAAGCAGTCTACCTCAAGCTACTTGAGATCTGTGAAGACATTTGAATAGCTTCCAACGGCTACTTTCCAACGGAAGGATTGGGAAGATGTATAAATGTAGAAGAGGTTCAAAGATCAAAGGCTGCTGGAGTTGTGTATTCTTGGAGAAAAGGTGGACTCATCCAACCGAGTAATAGTGAGTCCGAAGGCTCATTCAACGATCCACTAAGAACACTCAGAAGTTAGATCAAGAAAGAAATAGAAGTGTGAGTTCTACTATGTAGAAGTGAGAGTTCTACTACATGAAGAGTGTTCTGAACTGCCGAGAGAAAGAAGAACATAATGTCATCTGGATGTCCATCATGGGAAGACTCTAAGTACAATAGAGAAGAGCTTACGGTCATCTTAGCAAGTCCATCATGGGAAGGCATCGAGTAGCAAGAAGGGAAATCACAACAGCCATCTTGGTGTCAAGCATGAGAAAGCTTCTAAGTACCTTACAGAAGAGCTTACAGTCATCTTAGAAGCCTCTCATGTGCAGCCATCAAGTATCAAGGAGAATGATCTTCAAGGCAGTTCATCAAGGGATCATCCGGAGTAGTTGAGCAACCTAAGAAGCTGAGCATCATGCAATACTCAACTGCTCCTCAAGGATGATCAAGACAAGCTGCTAAGGATAGAAGATGTTCAAAGCATGAAGACATCTTAGCAGCTCAGCACCGACTCCAACAACAACAAACAAACAACTCAACAAAGCCAGGGCCTAAGGGGTCCTTGTCCAGAGAGACTAAATGAAGCAGCGCCAAAGGGTCCTTGTCCGGAGGGACTAAACAAAGCAGGGCCAAAGGGTCCTTGTCCAGAGGGACTAAACGAAGTTCCAAGCTTCTTTGGGCTTGAAGAGTTCCAAGGAACTAGAAGAGTCCCAAGGTCACTGGCCTTGAAGAGTTCTTAGTGAATCAAGTTCCAAGGTCACGGCCTCAAGGAATCGTAGAGATTCAGGGTGCTGCCCTTCCTTAGTTGAAATCCTGCTAGTTGAAAGCAGAAGAGTGGATTAGGAGCTTGAGTCTCTGAACCACTTAAAACCTCTTGTGTCTTTTACATTATGTCATTTACATTATGTCTATAACTGCTATAACTGCTATGTATGTTTTAACTGCTTACAACTAAACTAACTCAACGAACAATGTGTACGTATGATTATGAATATATCAATGAAGGGGAATCTTTTATTTTTTCCGCCGTGCTTGAAAAGATTCTTATGTTTATCATATACTCTAATATGAACAATACATCATAAACCAGAAAAGTATTTGAAATAAAAAAAAGGATCTATTTAACCACCCCCCCTTCTAGATCTATTGTGCCCTCTAGGAACTAACAAGTACCATGTATTTGGCGACTCAGAATAGGTGATGTATACCTATTTTGGGGGCGTCACAATGATTATACCGAATGAATCCTGGTAATAATCATACCAATCAACAGTCCATCTATGCACGTAAGCCAAATATGACTTTCATCACAATATAAGCATGAGGATGATGACAATGATATAAGAATTCAATCAAACGAGATCAAGGATAAATATTAAAGACTTTAAATTTATCCAGAGTTTAAAAATATCCAAATTGTCAACATGATACTGCTTTGTGGAGTAAAATTCAAGAATAATATTCATGTATCAAAAATAATCTTGGCCATAAAAGAAATCAATTTTTATCGTGAATAGTACTATGCATGAATAGTACCCTGACATGAAAAGTGTCCCGGATACCCGAGTGAATAATATTTGAGTGAATAATAACTAGGTGAATAGTAACCTGTAAGACCCCAACTTATTATTAATGAAATTTAATTTTCTCTATTTATTATTTTGAAATAGTAAGGGTTGATTTGATTAATGTGGATAGTTATGGGTAAAATACGCAAATATTTCAAAATAAGCAAGTGGTTATAAAATATTCATTGTTGTTGGGAATATTCGTTTGGTCGTGGAATATTCTTCTTTGTCGGGGATATTCGCATGCACTGATAGCCTTTTTATGGGCCCCATAACTGAAAAGCGATTGGATGAAGAATCGATAAATATAAGTTGTTTAAAAATAACAGGCGTAGTTATTACTGAAGTAATCTTATTAAAATACTTTGCGTTAAAACACAAAGAAGACACCAGTATTGCACCAATTATTGATTTTTTACGTGAAGGCACTACTCAATAATGGTTACGATAATTCTTGTTAAGTATTTTATTGATTTAATAATTGTTGCGTTGATATTTTATATTCTTCATTGTTTTAATAATTGTCATTACACAATATTTTTCATTATCAAAGCAATAATTCATATTATCCTGAATAATATTATTAGATAACATTATTGGCAATGTCTAGAAAGTTCTCATCTAAGGAGAGGTTTGGTCACCTAATTGCGGCGCCAAGAAGGAGAAATTCTTATTGAAAGCCCCTCTTTCCTGAGAACTGCTTTGTTGTCAATATTGTGATTCTAATATTATTTGTGAATAATTAATTATTGATTCATATGATGAGGAAAATATTGATTTTATGTGGATATAGATGGAGAAAATTTTTAATGTGACAATTGTTTAAAATTGAAATTTTATTTTTTTTTTGATAAAATAATTCTTTTAAATATATTATTATATTTTAATAATATAATAATGATGATATTTTTACGATGAATGTGGGATATATGAGTATATGTGGAAGAGGAGTATTTTTGTTACCAAAAATATTTAAAACATGTTTTATGTGTCGGTGGACCCCATTTCTTGACTGAAATTTGATCATAGCCTGTAAAATCGCCCGTTTATGGATTTCAGTCAATTTCTGTTTGGAATTTGGAAAAACTTCCTTCTGCAAAGTTGTAGATAATGGAATTTCCTATAAAAAGTTGCGAGATTCAAATTTTCTGACAAAAGGGCTATTTATTATGAATTATTGAAGTTCCGAAGCTCCGAAATAATTAATTTTTGGAAGTTTAAAATAATTTAAATAAGAAAAACGTTTTTTGTGTTTGGTGGGCATCTTTAACATGTGTTAGGATGGCTGAGTTTAGATTCATGGAAGCGTAGGAAGATGTGGAAAATAATTAATATTAATTTATTAAATTTTCTGCTTTGGTGTTCTAAGCATTTTCCTATAAATAGGGTGCTTAGGTTAGAATTGAAAATTACACCAGAAACTGAAGTTTTCTCTATATTTCTCTCTCTATATATTGAGCGTATTCTTGTGAAGATTTTGATACTTTGAGTATTGTTATACGGTGTAAGTTCCCTTCAGCACTATACCCAGTATTCCAGCTAGAAGTACAAATCTTTCGAGGTAAGGGATATTATTTTTTTTCGTAATGATATTATTTCTTCAATATCATTATGCTGAAATATTGATCTGAAGTTTTTATCAAATTTGAAACTTTTGGTGTCTCTGAGTTACTTATTCACGTGTATACTGCAGACTATTCACGATATCGACACTATTCACGAATCAAGCACTATTCATCGAAAAATAAAAATTTTCCTTTTAAGTCTAAAATATCTATTGTGGATACTAGCTTTGATTGTATCCATGTTTTGATCATTCTTGAATTTTACACCACTATGATTATTTTTGAGGTATTGTTGGACATGGATAAAACAAAGTACGAATCCTTAATCCTTAATCCTTGTCATTTTGTTTCACTGGATTCGTTTCTTTAAAAATATATTTCATCATCCTCAGTCTTAAATGATGATATTATTGAATATCTTTAGCCTGTAGTGCAAAGATGAATGATTTCTGATGAATATCTTTGGTCCGTAGTGCAAAGATGAACATGTGTTTAGATGAACATGACCAACTGATGAATATCTTTGGCCTGTAGTGCAAAGATGAATATTTGATTCCAGATATATATTGATTGATGTTACGAGGGGATAAAAGATAGACGATGAACTTTTAAATTCATACATAGAAGATAGTAGTTTGCATTCTCTACTTAACTCTTCTAATGAATTATTATTTCATTGCGAATATTGATTTAAAACTTGTTGTCTATTGTATTCTTTTAGATTTTTCCTGTTGAAGACTAACGATAATTTGTTGTACATTATCTTAGTCATAATATTCTTCTTTGGGCTAGTTGAGCTCACCCTTTTCCTTTTTGTTCCATTTTTCTTCTCGGGATGCGAGAATATAAGCGAGTACGAGTCGGGTATGGAATGAAGGTTCTAGAGAGAGTTGTTTAGTAGTCCTCACCATTTTTATAAAATAATGTATCAATAAATGTGATGAGGATTTATTTGAGTATAGATATTGTCTAGAAGATAATATTTGTATTCAAACTCACGCTTTACTATTGTAATAATAAAGTTGTAGTTGTTTACATACCATGTATCGAATAACTCGTAATGGGTGATGTATACCTATTTTGGGGCGCCATAGTTGGTATCGAGCTTAGGATATGATCTTTGGCGGAGATCGGGGAATAGAACTAGGAGGGGAGAGACAAGTAAATCCTTTGCTAGTGTGTCCTACCTACGCTTATTTGTTAGTTGGTCAGTATATAGGGATATTATGTGATATATTGATTTCCTTAATTAACCCTTGTTTTATGACGGTATTTGAGAATGTCGATTTGAGAATATTAACAATGGAAATGAGACCGTGGAGATGCCTCAGTACTCACCAACGAGGAGAACGTGCAACAGTTGGCAATGTTCCTCCCATGAACAACACCACTGAAAGCGAGATGATGAACGAGGGATGTTTAGAAGCTTTTTGCGATTCATGCAAAATCGAGATTTAGGAGACTCGTGTTCAAAATATAGGAGGAAATGATATCAATTCACGGGTTGTCACAAATGCAAGCGGTTCAAAGAGTTGGGACCACCGAATTTAAGGGAAAGCCGATCCGATCATGGCGGAAACATGGGTCAAGCAAATTACCAAGATATTCGATGTCTTGGGATGCACGGAGGAACGTAGGTTCCATTCGCCACCTTTATGTTCCATGGTGAGGTAGACTCACTGGTGGGAGTCTCGTGAAGCGTACTCCATCCAACCGACTTCGGCATCTTGGGAGACATTTCAAACTATTTAATGACAAATACTTTCACGAAAGTGTTCATCATATGAAAGGAAGTGGAGTGTATTAGACTGGAGCGAGAATAACATGATGGTGTCTCAAGATGAGGCAAAGTTTGCAGAGTTATCCGGTTTTGCACCTCATTTGGTGGAGAATGAGGAACGATGATGGCGGATGTTTACGAGAGGTTTGAAACCCAAAGATACAACAATATCTCATTTCTCATAAATTTTCTCTCTATCCGGATGTTGTAAATGTGGCTCAATTATTAGAGCGAGATAACGAGTACGGTCAACCGAGAAGGACCACGACCGAGGATAATACCGGAGATAGCAAATCGACAAAACAACGATAACCAAAGCAGAGAAAGAAAAAGATGACAAAATGGTAACCACTCGGTGGTAATCATGGCCATGAAAATAGAAGAAGCGAGTCGGGAGGAGATTTTAAAAGAGAGATTTAACAACAACCATGTGAAGACGACAATGTCAAGCAAACAATCGGTTCTAAGGAGGAGAAACAACCACCGGTCATATGCTATAAATGCGAGAAAGAGGACATATCACCAAACCGCCCTAACAGTTCAAGGTATGCTATAATTGTGGAAAGGAAGGACATATCGCTCGAGATTATGCGATGGCGAAACCTAGTTCAAAGGAGGACGGTGACTCAAAAGATCGTCCCGAAAAAGTCAAAGTCAACGGTTCTGGAAGAGCGTTTGTTGTGACCGTCAAAATGCGAGGAACCCAAACGAGGTGATCACGGGTAAGCTATTTATAAATTCTTGCGAAGTTTATACCTTACTTGATCTGGGTGCTACCCATTCATTTATCTCTCTCCCCTTGTGCTCAACGTTTAAACTTGACTCGGAGAAATTAGACTTTGACCTATCTGTGGAAACTCCGTTAGGAGAAACTTTCATCACATCCACTCGCTTATAAATCTTGTTTGATTCAAGTTGGCACCATCACCTTACCCGCTGACCTTATCTCTTTAAAGATACTTGCTTTTGATGTGATTTTAGGGATTGATTGGTTAACTACTCATCATGCCAAAATTGATTATTTTAAATAAGGTTGTTAGTTTTCATATTCCTAACCAACCTTTGTTATGCAATTCAAGCAACTAAACCATTAAAATCAATCACTGTCATATCTAATCATAAAGCTATTCGTTTATTGAAAAACGGATGTCAAGCTTTCTTAGCCCATGTTATGGATTTGAATAAAGACACGTCAAATTTGAATAATATTCTTGTTGTTATTGACTTTCCTGACGTATTTCCTGAAGAACTTCCCGGTCTACCCCTAGAACGTGAAGTTGAATTCTATATTGATCTTGAACCTGGTACAAAGCCCATTTTTAAAACCCCATATCGAATGGCTCTTATTGAACTTCAGGAGTTAAAGGTCCAACTACAGGAGTTGTTGGACATCGGTTTCATTCGTCCTAGTACATCTCCTTGGGGTGCTCTTGTTTTATTCGTAAAGAGGAAAGACGGTAGTATGCGACTTTGTATTGACTATCGGGAATTGAACCATGTCACCATCAAGAATAGGTATCCTCTACCTCGTATTGATGACTTGTTTGACCAGTTGCAAGGGGCACAATTTTTTCAAAGATCGATCTTCGTTCTAGATATCATCAACTGAAGATTAGAACTGAGGATATTCCAAAGACTGCCTTTAGAACTAGGTACAGGCATTATGAATTCTTAGTCATGTCTTTCGGATTTACTAATGCTCCTGCGACTTTCATGGATATGATGAACCGAGTATTCAAGGAATATTTGGATCAGTTCGTTGTTATCTTTATTGATGACATCCTCATATATTCCAAAAGTCATGAAGATCATGAGCACCATTTGAAGCTGGTACTCCAAAGGCTTCATGAAAACAAACTATATGTCAAATTAAAGAAATGCGAGTTCTGGCTTGAGGAAGTAGCATTTCTTGGGCACGTGGTGTCAAAACATGGAGTATCCGTGGACCCGGCGAAGATTGAAGCAATACAAAGTTTGGAGCAACCGAAGTTGGTGACCGAAGTACGTAGCTTTCTGGGCTTAGCTGGTTATTATCGGAGATTCGTGGAAGGATTTTCTCGAATCGCTACTCCATTAACTCAGCTGACTCGGAAAGATATAAAATTCGTATGGAACGAGAAATGCGAGAAGAGTTTCCAAGAGCTCAAGAGGAGACTCATTTTGGCACCTGTTCTAACAATACCATCTGGTTCAGATGGATTTGTTATCTACAGCGATGCTTTGGGCAAAGGGTTAGGATGTGTTCCCATGCAACGTGGGAAAGTCATAGCCTATGCCTCACGACAACTTAAAGAATATGAGAGAAATTATCCTACTCATGATCTAGAGTTGGCGGCGTGAAGCTTTCGCGCCAAAGATATGGAGGCACTATCTATATGGGGAGAAAGTGGAGATATATTCGCACCATAAAAGCCTTAAATATTTCTTCACTCAAAAGAACTCAACATGCTTGTAGCGACGTTGGCTCGAGCTATTGAAAGACTACGACCACACTATTCAATACCATCCTGGAAAAGAGCGTGGTAGTAGCCGACGCATTGAGTAGAAGATCATATGCGAGGAAAGAGTGCGATGATGTCAAGTATACGCACAGAGCCAACTTTAATAGAAAAAGTTAAGGTTGCTCAAGCCACCGAATCTTGGAGAGCGATGCGTATGAAGAAGAAAGTACAAGAAGGTGCTATTCGAGGAAGCGAGAATGGATGAAGAAGGAATACTTGAGTCCACTCCGGACTTTGTGTCCCTAACGACTCGATTTGAAGTACAAGATTATGATGGAGGCACACAATACACCATTTGCAATCCATCTCGGAAGTACCAAAATGTATCGTGATCTTGACATACATTTTGGTGGAACAATATGAAGAGAGAGATTGCAAAGTTTATCTCAACGTGTTTAACTTGTCAACATGTAAAGGCGGAGCATTTAGTACCTAAGGGTCCGTTGCAACCACTTGAGATTCCGAAATGGAAGTGGGAACACATTACCATGGATTTTTAGTTACTGGTCTTCCTACAGTTTCTCAAGGCATTAATGCTATTTGGGTTATTGTTGATAGATTAACCAAGTCTGCTCATTTCTTGCCGATACGGGAGACTTATTCCCTTGAACGTCTTGCTAGTATATATGTAAAAGAGATTGTGAGGTTGCATGGCATGCCAAAGATCCATAGTTTGGGATCGTGACCCAAGATTCACTTCAAGATTTTGGGTTAGCTTGCAAAAAGCTATGGGCACGGATTTATGATTCAGTTCGGCATACCATCCTCAAACGGACGGACAATCAGAGAGGACTATTCAAACTCTTGAAGATCTATTAAGACTCTGTGTCCCTAGACTTTAAGGCGGTTAGGATAAGTATTTACCATTGGTGGAATTCTCCTACAACAACAGAGTTATCGAGCAAGTATAGGTGTGGCTCCATTCAAGCATTATATGGACGAAAATGTCGCTCTCCGGATGTTGGGATGAGGTGGGTGAAGCAACATTATTGGGATCCGAGTTGATGCGTGATGACTACTGAAAAAGATCCAAATGATTCGACAACGTATACAAAACGACACAAGATCGACAAAAGAGTTATCTGGATCTTCATCGAAAGGACGTGGAATTTAGTATAGGGATCATGTATTGTTAACATGCGAGTTGCTCCATGGAAGGGAGTTACAAGATTTGGGAAGAGAGAAAGCTCAATCCACTATTTATTGGTCCATTTCAAATTCTTGACCGAGTAGGAAATGTAGCCTATAGACTCGCGTTACCTCCGAGTATGTCTCGTGTTCATAATGTGTTTCACATATCCGTATTAGAATATGTGAAAGACCCGAACCACGTTATAGAGTTAGAACCGGACGAGATAGCCAAGACTTAACGTTATGAGGAGGTACTGTCAAGATCTTGGATAGGAAGGAGCATGTCCTACGCGCAAAGGCCATACCACAAGTTAAAGTTTTGTGGAGGAATCATGCTATAGAGGAGATGACCTGGGAATTGGAAACAAAAATGAAGGCGAGGTATCCTCACCTTTTCGAAACACCAGGTATGCACGTCAATTTCGAGGACGAAATTTCATAAGGAGGGGAGGTTGTAAGACCCCAACTTATTATTAATGAAATTTAATTTTCTCTATTTATTATTTTGAAATAGTAAGGGTTGATTTGATTAATGTGGATAGTTATGGGTAAAATATGCAAATATTTCAAAATAAGAAAATGGTTATAAAATATTCATTGTTGTCGGGGAATATTCGTTTGGTCGTGGAATATTCTTAGCATTGTCAGGCAATATTAAATGCGACTGGCGTAGTCTTTTGTGGGACCCATAACGAAAAGCGATTGGATGAAGAAAACGACAAATATAAGTTATTTAAAAATAACGGCGTAGTTGTTACCATTAATCTTGTTAAAAATACTCTACGGTTAAAACACGAAGATACACGGTATTGCACCAATTATTGATTCTTACGTAAAAGGCACTACTCAATAATGGTTACGATAATTCTTATTCGATTTATTGATTTAATAATTATTGCGTTGATATTTTATATTGTTGTTGTTTCATAATTGTCATTACACATATTTTTCATTATCGAAGCAATAATTCATATTATCTCTGAATAATATTATTAGATAACATTATTGGCAATGTCTAGAAAGTTCGCATAAGGAGAGGTTTGGTCACCTAATTACGCTACCAAAGAAGGAGAAATTCTTATTGAAAGCCCCTCTTCCTGGAACCGCTTAGTTATCAATATTGTGATTCATAATATTATTTGTGAATAATTAATTATTGATTCATATGATGAGGAAAATATTGATTTTATGTGGATATAGATGGAGAAAATTTTTAATGTGACAATTGTTTAAAATTGAAATTTTATTTTTTTGATAAAATAATTCTTTTAAATATATTATTATATTTTAATAATATAATAATGATGATATTTTTACGATGAATGTGGGATATATGTGTATATATGGAGGAGGAGTATTTTTGTTACCAAAAATATTTAAAGCATGTTTTATGTGTGTCGGTGGACCCCATTTCTTGACCGAAATTTGATTATAGCACAGAAAATCGCTTGCTTTTGTGGATTTCAGTCAATTTCTATTTGGAATTTGGAAAAACTTCCTTCTGCAAAGTTGTAGATAATGGAATTTCCTATAATAAATTGCGAGATTCGAATTTTCTGACAAAAGGGCTATTTATTATGAATTATTGAAGTTCCGAAGCTCCGAAATAATTAATTTTTGGAAGTTTAAAATAATTTAAATATGAAAAACGTTTTTTGTGTTTGGTGGGCATCTTTAACATGTGTTAGGATGGCTGAGTTCAAATTCATGGATGCGTAGGAAGATGTGGAAAATAATTAATATTAATTTATTAAATTTTACGCTTTGGTGTTCTAAGCATTTTCCTATAAATAGGTGCTTAGGTTAGAATTGAAAATTACACCGTAAACCAAGTTTTCTATATTTCTCTCTATATATTGGCGTATTCTTGTGAAGATTTTGATACTTTGAGTATTGTTATACGGTGTAAGTTCCTTCAAAGACTATACCCAGTATTCTGCTTTAGAAGTACAAATCTTTCGAGGTAAGGGATATTATTTTTTTCGTAATGATATTATTTCTTCAATATCATTATCTTTGAAATATTGATCTGAAGTTTTATCAAATTTGAAACTTTTGGTGTCGGATTACTATTCACGGTATCCGCACTATTCACGTATACCGACACTATTCACGAATACGGCACTATTCATCGAAAAATAAAAATTTTCCTTTTCGTCTAAAATATCTATTGTGGATACTAGCTTTGATTGTATCCATATTTTGATCATTCTTGAATTTTACACCACTATGATTATTTTTGAGGTATTGTTGGACATGGATAAAACAAAGTATGAATCCTTAATCCTTAATCCTTGTCATTTTGTTTCAATTTGGATTCGTTTCTTTAAAATATTTTCATCATCCTCGGTCTTAAATGATGATATTATTGAATATCTTTGGCACAGTAGTGCGAAGATGAATGATTTTTGATGAATATCTTTGGCCCGTAGTGCAAAGATGAAATGGTGTTTAGATGAACATGACCAATCGATGAATATCTTTGGCTGTAGTGCAGAAGATGAATATTTGATTCGGATATATATTAATTGATGTTACAGGATAAAAGATAGACGATGAACTTTTAAATTCATACATAGAAGATAGTAGTTTGCATTCTCTACTTAACTCTTCTAATGAATTATTATTTCATTGCGAATATTGATTTAAAACTTGTTGTCTATTGTATTCTATTAGATTTTTCCTCATTGAAGACTAACGATAATTTGTTGTACATTATCTTAGTCATAATATTCTTTTATTGGGCTAGTTGAGCTCACCCTTTTCCTTTTTGTTCCATTTTTCTTCTCGTGATGCGAGAATATAAGCGAGAGTACGAGTCGGGGTATGGAATGAAGGTTCTAGAGAGAGTTGTTTAGTAGTCCTCACCATTTTTATAAAATAATGTATCAATAAATGTGATGAGGATTTATTTGAGTGTGGATATTGTCTAGATGACAATATTTATATTTAAACTCACAGTTTTTATGTTGTATTAATAAAGTTGTAGTTATTTATGTACCATGTATTTTGACGACTCAGAATGGGTGCTGTATACCTATTTTGGGGGCGTCACATAACCACTTGTTTACTTTGCAAAATTTATAAATACTATCCACAACTATAACATTATATTAAATCCACACCATAATATTAAAAAATTTATTTCGTGAAAATTAAATATTTATTCATAAAATCTGGGGTCTCACAATTACTGTAGCAATAATTGAGTAAACCGAGTGGCTTCTTACGTAAGCATCAATAATCAATACCGTGTGCTACTATGCAACCACGCGTATTACTGTACTTTTACCACCGGGTAGTTCAACAGTTAACGGTAAAACTTTCGCCGTTATTTTTATAAAAATATATTTCTGTCATTTTCTAACAACGATAATTATTCCGTTGTGGGGTCCATTAATGATGGTTCCGTCGTACGGATATTCCCTAACAAAAAGAATATTCTCCGACACAACGAATATTTTATAACAACTTGCATACTTTGTAAAATTTTAAAATATTACCCTTAATTTTAACCTTTTATCAATTTAACCATTTAATAAATAGAATAAGAAAATTGAACACTTTCATTTCATAAAATTTGGGGTCTTACATTATCCCTGTAACATCAATCAATATACATCTTGAACCAAATATTCATATTTGCACTTCGAGCCAAAGATATTCATTTGTATCACCAGATGGTCATGTTCATCTCAATACATGTCCATCTTTGCACTACGGACCAAAGATATTCATCAGGTAATCTTTCATCTTTGCACTACAGGCCAAAGATATTCATCAAGTATCACCATTTAAGACTGAGGATGATGAAAAATATCTTAAAGAAACGAATCTAGTGAGATAAAAGGACAAAGATTAGGGATTCGTACTTTGGTTTATCCAAGTTTAAAAATACTCCATAATAATCAATTGTGGAGAAAAATTCAAGAAATTAGATCAAAACATGGATACAATCAAAGATAGTAACCATAATAGACAACTTGGACAAAGAAACGAAAATTTAATTTTTTTCTGAATAGAGCTGTATACGTGAATAATGCCGTATACGTGAATAGTAACCCCGACACAAAAGATAACAATTTCATATGAAAAATTATACTTTGTGAATAGTGTCGTATTCGTGAATAGTGTCGTATACGTGAATAGTAACCTCGACATAAAAAGGTAAAAATTTTATAATAAAATTCATACCAATATTTTGGCATAATCCATATACGGATGATTTGTAATACCTCAATTCTGACAAAATACTGATAAAGCACCTCAACATTAATTCTTTCATTTATATCCATATAAAAATAAATATTTTCTTATCATATAAATCAATAATTAATTATTCACAAATAATATTACAGAATCACAATAATGATAACCTAGTCGTTCCCAGGAAAGAGGGGGCTTTCCGATAAGGATTTCTCATTACTGGCGTGCAATTAGGTGACCAAACCCTTTTTCTAGACAGAACTTCCTTAGACATTGCCAATAATGCTATCTAATAATATTATCCAAATAATATGAATTATTGATCTGATAATGAGAAATATTGTGCAGTGATAATTATTGAAACAACAATAATATAAAATATCAATGTAGCAATTATTGAATCAATAAAATAAATTATTGAACAGTAATTACTGTAACAATTATTGAGTAGTGTCTTCTTACGTAAAAATCAATAATCCAAAAATATTTATGCAATCATGGTACTATCTTTATGCGACCAGCAGCATTCTTGTATTTTAACCACCGGGTATTCCAACAGTGTTAAATGGTAACAACTATGCCATTATTTTTAGAAAACTCATTCTTCTCGTTTTCTTCATCCGACAGTTTTCCGTTATAGGGCCCACAAATGGTTGCGCCATTATACGAATATTCCCCGACAACAAGAATATTCCACGACCAAACGAATATTTTCCGACAATAATGAATATTTTATAACCACTTGCTTATTTTGAAAAAATTGCACATTTCACCCATAACCAAAGCATTATATCAAATTAACACCTTATTATTCACAATAATAATTAGAGGAAATTCAATTTTATTAATAAAAAGTTAGGGTCTTACAACCTCCCCTCCTTATAAAATTTCATCATCCAAATTAACGTACGTACCTGGTGTTTCGAAAAGGTGAGGGTACCTCGCTTTCATTTTTTATTCCAACTCCCAGGTCATTTCCTCCATAACATGGTTCCTCCATAAAACTTTGAATTGTTGTAAGACCCCAACTTTTTAAATAAAGATGAATTTTCTATAAATATCATTTTTGAATATTATGGAATGAATTTGATATAATGTTATAATTGTGGGTAATATTTATAAATTTTTGCAAAATATGCAAGTTGTCATATAATATTCGATTGGTCGGGGAATATTCATTTTAACAAGAAATATTCGTACAACGGCACAATCATTGGTGGACCCCACAACGAAATTATTGTCGGATTGAGAAAACGACAAAAATACTTTATGAAAATAGCGGCGGAAGTTTTACCGTTAACTGTTGAAACACCCAGTGTTAAAACAATGCGATGTCTGGCGTAGTTACATGCGATATTACACTAAGATTGATTATTGATGCTTACGTGAGAAGTCACTCGCTTTTGTTCAATTATTGCTACACTAATTGTTTGCATAATATCTCACGTTATTTGATTCAATTATTGTCAATATTTTATATATTATTAAATCAATAATTGAGACGACAAAGTTATTAATATTATTATTTGCATTATTAACGATGTCTAGAAGTTCATCGAGGAGAGGTTTGGTCACCTAATTGCAAGGCTACCATGATAGGAGAAATCCTTATTGAAAGCCCTTTCTTCTGGAACGACTTCATCGATTAATATTGTGAATTATAATAATGATGATAAATGTTGTTAAAAATATTGAGGGGATTTTTATGAAGTATTTGATGTAAATTTTGTTTATTTACCCATTTTTTAAAATATAATAATTTGTATAAATTATTTTGTATATATATATATATTTAAATATTATATATATAAGATGGGGGCCCACGGGTGGAATAAGTGGAGAGCATTCACGAGAATCAAAATGATTTGGTTGGCATGGATAGTCAGGAGTGCTTTATTAAGTTTATTTTATATATATAAGTTTTGTATATATATATAAAGGCTTGTGATAAGAATCTGGAGGTGGGATGTTGATTCACGGGGTTGTAACCCGTGAATGATAATGCGATTATATATATAACTTATTTATTAGTTTTGTTTTATTTGATTATAAATAGAATATATTATATTTTATTGTAAACCAATCTGGATCGTCCGTTTAAAGTAAATCAATCTGGATCGTTTATAAGTTAGTTACTATGCAGTCCATTCTTCTATAAATAGAAGCTCATTCCTTCATTATTTTCTTACGAATTCACTGAAACTCCAGAGAGAGAAATTATAGAGAAACTATAGAAAAGTATTCTGCTACTTCCCTACTCTTATATCCAGTTTTTTTTTACGGTAAGCGGTATTATTTCTTTTGTATTCATGAAGAGAACTTCTGTTATTCCATTCTTTATTATTATGCTGGAATAACCAGTATACGCGGACTACCCTATACTTGGTGACATTCTTCTAAATATTCCGTATTTATTATTATTACATTGGAATATCACATGCAATGCGTTTTACACCTAACTGGTTCCGCTCTTTATTATTCTGTTGGAACATCCATGGTTGCAATTTTACTTTGAATCGGTTCATTACTTATTATTCTCGTTGGAATAACTTTTTACATCTGAGTACCGCATGCATTGTGATTTCTTTTGTTATTCTATTCGTTATTATACTAAGTTGGTTAAAGTTTTGACTTCTATACTCCATGAAATTAGTGGAATATCCTTGATATTTAAGCTTCATCCATTATCTTTTCATGGAAATATTCTTCCGAGCATTCTTGAATTTTACTCTACAAAGCAAAGATCATGTTGACAATTTGGACATTATTAGTTCCCTGGATAAATTAATTCTTGAACTTGTTTTATTGAATTCTTATATCATTGTCATCATCCTCATGTTTATATTTTGTTGAAAGTCATCTGTGGCCTGTAGTGCATAGATGGACTTGGTGTAATTATGACCAGGGATTATTCGGTGTAATCATGACCGTAATGTTACAAATGATGTGGTAAAAGTCCTCATTGGCTCGTAGTGCATTGATGGACAGTTGTTGGCATGATTATGACCATTTATGAATACATGAATATCTTTGGCTGTAGTGCATGGATAATTTATGGTCGTGATACTAAAGAATATCCTTGGCCGTAGTGCAGGGGTGATTCGATGATGTGGATTATTTATTTAGTTGAGTCTCAGCGATTACAGTGATGAAAAACCTTTTAAATCATAAAAGATAGTAGATTTTATTCTCTACTTGACTCTTTTAATGGATTGCTTGTTCCGCTGCAGTTAAACTTGATGTCTATTGTATTTTATTAGTTTAACATTGTTAAAGACTAATGATAAATTATTCTGGATTATCTTAGTCATAATATTTCTTCTTGGGCTAGTTGAGCTCACCTTACTTTTTTCACCGTTCTCTTGTGGAATGAGAACGAAATGGGACGAGTCTGGGGAGCGAGTGATGGTCCTGATGATAGTATTAGCTAGTAGTCCTCACTATTCTGTTAAATAGTGTGGCAATAAATGTAATGAGGACTTATTCTGAGAGTGGATATTATCTAGAAGACAATATTTGTATTAAAACTCACAGCTTTCTTGTTTTATAATTAAGTTTGTATTTGTATTCTGTACCATGTATTTGGTGACTCAAGATGGGTGATGTATACCGATTTTGGGGGCGTCACAGTTAGTATCAAAGCTTAGGGATATGATCCCTGGCTAAGATGTGAGAATAGAACTAGGAGGGGAGAGACGGGGAATTCCTTCGCTAGTATGACCTACCTAAGTTTTTTTGGTATTTAATTGGCCGGTCAGAATATAGGGATAATATAATATGTTACATGTCAATTAACCTTTTGTTTTGTGGCAGTATTTAAAAATGACATCCGAGAATGTTGAGAATAGCAATGGAGCACAGGCGACCGTTGATTCACCATATATCAATCATCAGGATAATGTGCATCAGGAAGATGACAATACTCATGCAAACAACAACACTGACCAAATGATGAATGATGGAATGTTCAGAGGCTTTATGCAATTTACGCAACAGCAGGCGAGAGCAGCTCCTGTCCAAAATGGAGGTGGAAACACTGGAAACTCTCGGACGGTCACCGCTAAATAGTTCAAGGAGTTGGGACCACTGGAGTTTATTGGAGAGCCAAAACCACTCAAGGTGGAAGCATGGATAAAGCAGATCACCAAGATATTTGATGTCTTGGGATGCTCCAAGGAGCAAAAGGTTCCCTTTGCCGCCTTTATGTTGCGAGGAGAGGCAGATTTTTGGTGGGAATCGGTAAAGCATACTCAACCTGCCGCACTGAAGTTGTCTTGGGAGAAGTTCCAAGAACTGTTCAATGAGAAGTACTTTCCCGAAAGTATTCATCACGTGAAGGAGGTAGAATTCATCAAGTTGGAGCAGAATAATATGACCGTGTCGCAGTACGAAGCCAAGTTTGTTGAGTTGTCCCGGTTTGCGTCCCACTTGGTGGATAATGAAGAGAGACTGACGCGGATATTTTTAAGAGGTATGAAGCTGGAGATACGTCAACATCTTATTTCTCATAAACTGTGTTTGTATTCAGATGTTGTAAATAGGGCTCAGTTAGTGGAGCGCGATAACGAGTCAACGCAACCAAAAGAGAGCAGCCGGAAAAATGATAATACCGGTGAGAGCGATCATCAAGTGGTGACAACAAGCGTGGAGGGAATCAACGGGCGAAAATGGTAACCACTTGGTGGTAATCGGTAAAAACAATAAGAATGGACATTTCAAGAAGAGGAGATTCAACAATGATGGAAAGACGCGTCGACAACACACGCGTTGTTAAGGAAGGAGAACGACCACCTATCATATGCTTCAAATGCGGAGGGAGGGACATCATCGGTCAAAGCTGCGATCTTAGTCAAAGCATGTTATAATTGTGGAAGAGAAGGTCACTTAGCCCGATTTTATCGTTCATCGAAGACAAGTTCAGCCAGGATGGAGGCACCAAAATCCGTCCCAGAAAAGTCAAAGCCGGTAGTGCAAGGGAGAGCGTTTGTTGTGACCTCCCAGAAAGTAAGAAACCCTAATGAGGTCATCACATGTAAGCTTATCATAAACTCTAGCGATGTCTATACTTTATTTGATACCGGTTCTACCCATTCTTTTATTTCTCCTACTTGCGCTCAACGATTAAATTTGACTCCGGAGAAATTAGACTTTAACTTATCTGTGGAAACTCCGTTGGGAGAAACCTTCATTACATCCACTGTTTATAAGTCTTGTTTGGTTCAAATTGGTACCCTCACATTACCTGTCGATCTTATTTCATTCAAAATACTTGCATTTGACGTGATTCTAGGGATTGATTGGTTAACTACTCATCATGCAAAAATTGATTGCTTTCGTAAGGTTGTTAGCTTTCATATTCCTAACCAACCTATTATGCGAATTCAAGCAACTAAACCATTAAAATCAATCAATGTCATTTCAAGCCATAAAGCTATTCGTTTATTGAAAAACGGATGTCAAGCTTTCTTAGCTCATGTCATGGATCTAAACAAAAATACGTCAGTTTTGAATGATATTTCTATTGTTAATAAATTCCCTAACGTATTCCCTGAAGAACTTCCTGGCCTACCCCAGAGCGTGAAATTGAATTTTGTATCGACCTTGAACTTGGTACAAAACCCATTTCCAAAGCCCCATATCGAATGGCTCGTATTGAACTTCAGGAGTTAAAGACCCAATTGCAAGAATTGTTAGACATTGGTTTCATTCGTCCTAGTACGTCTCCTTGGGGTGCTTCTGTTCTATTCGTGAAGAAGAAAGATGGGAGTATGCAACTTTGTATTGATTATCGGGAGTTGAATCATGTCACCATCAAAAATAGGTACCCATTTCCTCGTATTGATGACCTGTTTGACCAGTTGCAAGGAGCCAAATTCTTTTCAAAGATTGATCTTCGTTTCGGATATCACTAATTGAAGAGCAGAACCGATGACATTCCAAAGACGGCTTTCAGAACTCGGTACGGGCATTATGAATTCCTAGTCATGTCCTTTGGATTGACTAATGCTCCTGCTGCCTTCATGGATATGATGAACCGAGTATTCAAGGAATATTTGGATCACTTTGTGGTAATCTTTATTGATGACATCCTTATTTATTCCAAAAGCAGTGAAGATCATGAGCAACACTTGAGGTTGACACTCCAAAAGCTTCGTGAATACAAGCTTTATGCCAAGTTGAAGAAATGCGAGTTCTGGTTTGAGGAAGTAGCATTCCTTGGGCACGTAGTATCAAGTCATGGAATATCTGTTGACCCGGTAAAGATTGAAGCTATTCAAAGCTGGGAGCAACCTAAATTAGTGACCGAGGTACGTAGCTGTGACGCCCCCAAAATAGGTATACAACACCCATTCTGAGTCGTCAAAATACATGGTACAGAAACAACTACAACTTTATTAATACAACATAAAAATTGTGAGTTTAAATACAAATATTGTCATCTAGACAATATCCACACTCAAATAAGTCATCATTACAATTATTGATACACTATTTTACAAAATAATGAGGACTACTAAAACAACTGTCTTGAACCATTACTCCACACCCCGACTAGTTCCCGCTATATTCTCGTCTCCTAAGAAGAAAAATGGAACAAAAAGGAAAAGGGTGAGCTCAACTAGCCCAGTAAAGAATATTTTGACTAAGATAATGTACAACAAATTATCCTTAGTCTTCAACTGGAAAAAATCAGATAGAATACAATAGACAACAAGTTTTAGATCAACACAATCATAGCTGAAACAACAATTCATTAGAAGAGTTAAGTAGAGAATGAAATCTACTATCATCTATGAATTTAAAAGTCCATCATTGATATTTTATCCCTGTAACATCAATCAATATACATCTTGAATCAAATAATCATCTTTGCACTGACAGTGCCAAAGATATTCATCGATCGGTCATATTCAACTCAACACTGCTCATCTTTTGCACTACGGGCCAAAGATATTCAAAGAAGAAATCATTCATCTTTGCACTACAGGCCAAAGATATTCAGTTATATCATCATTTAGGACTGAGGTTGATGAAAAATATATTTTAAAAAAAACGAATCCAGTGAGACAAAAGAAAAAATAGTAAGGATTCGTACTTCGGTTTATCCATGTTCAAAAATACCTCATAAATAATCATAGTGGAGTAAAATTCAAGAATGAAGACCAAAACATAGATCCAATCAAAGATAGGAATCATAACAGACAATCTTGGACACAATAAAGAAAATTTAATTTTTCTGTGAATAGTGGCGTATTCGTGAATAGTGCCGTATACGTGAATAGTAACTCCGACGCTAAAAGGTAGAAATTCCACAAGAAAAATCATCATGCTTCGTGAATAGTAACTCGTGAATAGTAACCCCGACATGAAAAGATAAGAATTTCACAAGAAAAATCTTATCAATATTCTGGTATAATGATATTGAAAGAAATAATATCATTTATAAAATAAATAACATCCTTTACCTCAAAAAGACAGTACTTCTGACTGGAATACGGGATATAGTGCTGAAGGAAACTTGCACCGTATAGCAACACTCAAAGTATCAAAATACTCACAAGAATACGCTCGATAATATAGAGAGAGAAAGAGAGAGAAAACTTCAGTTTCTGGTGTGATTTTCAATTCTAACCTTAGCACCCTATTTATAGGAAAATGCTTAGAACACCAAAGCAAAAAATTTAATAAAATATTATTATTATTATTAAAATTCCTATGCCCACTTTGAAATTCTGAATTCAGCATGCTTAACAACAAGTGGGGCCCACCAATCATACAAAAAACGTTTTTCATAAAAAAATTATTTAAAACTTCAAAAATCAATTATTCTAGAACTTTGAAACTTTAATAATTCATAATAAATAGCCATTTTATCAGAAAAATTTGAACCTCATGTCCTTTCCATAGGAAATTCCATTCTTTACAACTTTGCAGAAGAAAGTTTTTCCAAATTCCAAACAAAAATTGACCGAAATCCACAAACGGACGATTTTACATGCTATAATCAAATTTCAGTCAAGAAATTGGGTCCACCGACACACAAAACATGTGTTAATCATTTAATGCAACAAAAATACTCTTTCTCCTCATATACTCATATATTCCACATTCATTGTAAAAAAATATCATCATTATTATATTAATATAATATAATAATATATTTAAATGAATTATTTTATTAGAAAAAGATAAAATATTAATTTTCAACAATTGTCACATTAAAAATTTTCTCCATCTATATCCACATAAAATCAATATTTTTCTCATCATATAAATCAATAATTAATTATTCACGAGATAATATTACGTAATCACAATATCGACAACCAGTAGTTCCCAATAAAGAGGGGGCTTTCCAATAAGGATTTCTCTTTACTGGCGCGCAATTAGGTGACTAAACCTCTCTTTAGACTGAACTTTTTAGACATTGCCAATAATGTTATCTAATAATATTATTCAGATAATATGAATTATTGCTACGATAATGGAAAATACTGTGTAGTGATAATTATTGAAACAACAGTAATATAAAATGTGACGCCCCCAAAATTAGGTATACATCACCCATCTTGGGTCACCACTTACATGGTACAGAATTTAAAATACAACTTAATACATAAACTGTGAGTTTAAATACAAATATCGTCTACTAGATATTATACAAACTCAAAAAGGAGTCCTCATTACAATTATTATCACACTATTTCACGTAATAGTGAGGACTACTAATGCTATCTTCGTGACCATCACTGCGTTTCCTCGACTCGTCCAAATATATTCTCATTTCACGAAGAGAACAAAGGAAAGAAAGGGTGAGCTCAACTAGCCCAAGAAGAAATATTATGACTAAGATAATGCATAATAATTTATCATTAGCCTTCAACAATGTTAAACCGATAAAATACAATAGACAACAGCTTTAACTGCAAATGAATAAGCAATCCATTAAAAGAGTCAAGTAGAAAATAAAGTCTACTATCTTTTAGGTTTTAAAAGGTTTTTCATCATCATTGTATAGTGAGACTCGACTTTAATAAATATTCCACATCATCGAATCACCCACTACTACTGGCCAGGATATTCTTTAGCATCACGACCACAATTATTCATGCACTACGGGCGAGAATATTTGTGTATTCATTAATGGTCATGATCATGCCAACAATCATCCCACCAATGCACTACTACCACTAAGGATTTTTATCACATCATTTGTAACATTACTACCATGATTACACCGAATAGTCTCCGGTCATAATCATACCAAGTCCATCTATGCACCATGTGCCACGAGATGACTTTCAACATAATATAAACATGAGGATGATGACAATGATATAAGAATTCAATAAAACAAGTTCAAGAATTATTTTATCCGTAAATTATTAACGTCCAAATTATCAACATGATACTGTTTTGTAGAGTAAAATTCAAGAATGATCGTAAGAATATTTCCATGAAATGATCTTCGGATGAAACGCAAAATATCAAGGATATTCCACTAATTTCATGGAGTATAGAAGTCAAAGTTTTAACCAACTAGGTATAATAAAGAATGGAATAACAAAAGAAATCACCATGCATACGATAGATCGCATGCAGACGAGTTATTCCAACGTAATAATAAATAACGGAACCGGTCGGTGAAATTCACAATCGGCGGGATGTTCCAATAGAATAATAAAGATGGAACCGGATCCGGTGTAAACACACGTATAGGATATTCCAATGTATATAAAGACGGAACCAGTCCGGTGTAAATCACATAGACAGATGTTCCAATAGAATAATAAAGATTTTAACCAGTCCCTGTAAAACACACGAGCAGTGATGTTCCAACAAAATAATAAAGATTTTAACCAGTCCCGTAAAAACACACGAGCGTGATGTTTCAATGTAATAATAGAAGAATGTCACCAAGTATAGGGTAAACCACGTATACAAAGTTATTCCAAAGAAAATAATAAGCAATGGAATAACAACAGCTTCTCTTCATGAATAAGAAAGAATAACACCCCTTACATTTGGTAGGAGATTGAATCTCGCAAGCGGTGTAGTAACAAAATACTCTTCTTCTTTCTCTCTTATTCTCTCTATACTTCTCTCTCTATAGCTTGAATGAATTAAGTGAAAAATAATGAAGCCCTAGGCCTCTATTTATAGAAGATTTCTAGCTTAGCACCGCCGTGTGAAAAGGCAAGTGGCTTGACGACTAATGATGTGAAAAGAAAAGTGGTTTGGCCTTTTGTAATGTGAAACGACAAGTGGTTCGACGCTTTGTAATGTGAAAAACAACAAGTGGTTCGACGTCTGGTAAAGGTAATTACTATTAACGAAGGTAAATACTATTGACGAAGGTAAATACTATTCACAAGGGTAATTACTATTGACGAAGGTAATTACTATTGACGAAGGTAAATACTATTCACAAGGGTAATTACTATTGACGAAGGTAATTACTATTGACGAAGAGACTCTTAGATGATGACATATGAGCCCCCCCATAAAACAATCAAACTTACCACAAATCATTTTATTTTTCATCAAGACATATTTAATCTTTCAACAATTATTAATCATTTATAACTTGTCGTCTCAATTATTGATTTAATACTATAACATATTATACAGATGATACTGTGACAATAATTGAATCAATAATATAAGAGATATGATGCAGCAATTCTTTAGTAGTAATAATTGAGCATAGTGAGTGACTTCTCACGTAAGCATCAATAATCAATACCGCAGTGTCTTCTATGCAACTACGCCATTCTCGCTTTTTTTTACCACCGGTAGTTCAACAATTTTAATTCAGTAACACCTCCGTAGTTATTTTTATAAAATATTTTTTGTCATTTTCTCAATCCGACAATAATTTACATTGTGGGGTCCACCAATGATTGAGCCATTGTATGAATATTCCCTAACAAAAGAATATTCCCCACCAAACGAATATTTTATAACAACTTGCATACTTTGCAAAATTTATAAATATTACCCACAACTATAACATTATATCAAATTTATTCCATAATATTCAAAATAATATTTATAGAAAAATTCATCTTTATTTATAAAAGCTGGGGTCTTACAACCTCCCCTTCTTATGAAATTTCGCCCTCGAAATTAGGGTACGTACCTGGTATGTCGAAGAGGTAAGGATACCTTGATTTCATTTTAGATTCTAACTCCCAAGTCATTTCCTCAACATCGTGGTTCCTCCACAAAACTTTGACTTGAGGTATAACCTTGGAGCGTAGAATATGTTCCTTCTTATCCAAAATTTGAACAGGAACCTCTTCATACGTCAAATCTTCCGCTATTTCGTCCGGTTCTAACTCAATAATATGGTTCAGGTCTTTCACATATTTACGTAACATAGATATGTGAAAAAACGTTATGAACACGAGACATATTTGGCGGTAAAGCGAGTCTATAGGCCACGCCCTACTCGATCGAGGATTAAAATGGACCGATGAATCGAGGATTAAGTTTTCCTCTCTTTCCAAATCTTGTAACTCCTTTCCATGGAGCAACTCTTAACAACACATGATCTCCTATATCGAATTCTACGTCCTTTCGATGAAGATCAAGATAACTCTTTTATCGATTTTGTGAGGTTTTTATACGTTGTTTGATCGTTTGAATCTTTTCCGTAGTCATACGCATACAACTCCTCGGTCCCAACAACGTTGCTTCACCCACCTCATCCCAAAGATATCTTGAGAACGACACTTTCTTCCATACAACGGTTCGAATGGAGCCATGCCAATACTTGCTTGATAACCTGTTGTTGTGGAAAACTCCACCAATGGTAAGAACTTGTCCCAACTCCCTTGAAATCAAGGACACGTGAGTCTTAATAGATCTTCAAGAGTTTGAATAGTCCTCTCCGACCGTCTCGTCCGTCTCGAGGATGATATGCCGAGCTAAATCGTAAGTCTGTGCCCATAGCTTTTTGCAAACTAACCCAAAATCGTGAAGTGAATCTTGGGTCTCGATCGAAACTATGGATACTGGCATACCATGCGATCTTACAATCTCGCTTATGTACATACGAGCAAGACGTTCAAGTGTATAAGTTTCTCGACGGTAAGAAATGAGCGGACTTGGTCAATCTATCAACAATGACCCAAATCGCATCAATGCCTTGAGAAACCTTAGGAAGACAGTAACGAAATCCATGGTAATGTGCTCCCACTTCCATTCGGAATTTCAAGTGGTTGCAATGGACCTTTTGGTACTTGATGCTCCGCTTTAACTTCGTTGACAAGTTAGACACCTTGATATAAACAAATTTATATCTCTCTTTCATATTGCTCCACCAAAATGTATGACTTAATATCATGATACATTTTGGTACTCCCAGGATGGATTGCAAATGGTGTGTTGTGCACTTCCATCATGATATTATACTTTAAATCAGGGTCGTTAGGAACACAAAGTCTGGAGTTGACTAGAAGTATTCCTTCTTCATCGATTCTTGCTTCCGGCATAGCACCTTCTTGCACTTTTTTCCTCATACGCATCAGCTCCAAGTCTGTAGCTTGAGCAACTTTAACTTTATCGATTAAAGTCGGTTCTACTCGTATACTCGCTATCATCACATGCGTCTCTGGAGTCTTTAACTCTATCTCCATTCTTTGCAAGTCACACAAAATGGGCCTTTCGCGTTGACAATATCGCACTCAGACTTGCATATGATTTTCTACTCAATGCGCCGCCTACCACGCTCGCTTTTCCGGGATGGTATTGCATGGTATGATCATAATCTTTCAACAGTTCAAGCCAACGTCGTTGTCGCATGTTGAGTTTCTTTTGAGTGAAGAAATATTTGAGGCTTTTATGATTCGTAAAGATCTCCACTTTCTCCCCATACAAGTAATGCCTCCAAATTTTAAGTGCAAAGATAACAAATACTAACTCTAGATCATGAGTAGGATAATTCCTCTCATATTCTTTGAGTTGTCATGAGGCATAGGCTATAACTTTTCCATGTTGCATAAGAACACATCCCAACCCTTTGCTCAAGCATCATCAGAGATGACAAATCCTCCGAGCCGGATGGTATTGTCGAGCAGTCTTTGAAATAAGTCTCCTCTTGAGTTCTTGAAAACTCTTCTCACATTCTTCGCTCCAATGAACTTTGTATCTTTCCGGTCACCGAGTCAATGGAGTAGCGATTCGAGAAAATCCTTCCACGAATCTCCGATAATAACCAAATTAAACCGAGAAAGCTACGTGCTTTCGGTCATTCGATTTAAGTTGTTCCCGACTTTGAATAGCTTCAATCTTTCTTTGGGTCAACAGATATTCCATGACTTGATACCACGTGCCCAAGGAATGCTACTTCTTCAAGCCGAAACTCGCATTTCTTCAACTTGGCATAAAGCTTATATTCACGAAGCTTTTGGAGTGTCACCTCAAGTGTTGCTCATGATCTTCACGGTGTTTTGGAATAAATAAGGATGTCATCAATAAAGACGACCACAAAGTGATCTAAATATTCCTTGAATACTCGGTTCATCATATCCATGAAAGCAGCAGGAGCATTAGTCAATCCAAAGGACATGACTAGGAATTCATAATGCCCGCATCGAGTTCCGGCCGTCGCCTTTGGAATGTCGTGGCTCTAATCTTCAATTGGTGATATCCTAACGAGCGAAGATCTATCTTTGAAAAGAATTTGGCTCCTTGCAATCGGGTCAAACAGGTCATCTATACGTGGCAATGGATACCTATTTTTGATGGTGACATGATTCAATTCCCGATAATCAATACAAAGTCGCATACTCCCATCTTTCTTCTTCACGAATAGAACAGGAGCACCCCAAGGAGAAGTACTAGGACGAATAAAGCCAATGTCTAACAATTCCTGCAGTTGGGTCTTTAACTCCCGAAGAAGTTCAATAGAGCCATTCGATATGGGGCTTTGGAAATAGGTTTTGTACCAGTTCAAGGTCGATACAAAATTCAATTTCACGCCTGGGGTAGGCCAGAAGTTCTTCTTCGGGAATACGTCGGAAATTTATTAACAATAGGAATATCGTTTAAAACGGCGTTTATTTTTATTTAAATCGTGACATGAGCTAAGAAAGCTTGACATCCGTTTTCAATAAACGAATAGCTTTATGGCTTGAGATGACCGTGATTGATTTTAATGGTTTGGTCGTTTGAATTCATAATAATAGGTTGATTAGGAATATGAAAGCTAACAACCTTACGAAAACAATCAATTTTTGCATGATAAGTAGTTAACCAATCAATCCTTAGAATCACGCCAAATGCAAGTATTTTTAATGAAATAAGATCGACGTGTAATGTGTGAGGGTACCGATTTGAACCAAGCAAGACTTATAAACAAAGGGATGTAATGAAGGTTTCTCCCAACGGAGTTTTCACGAGATAAGTCAAAGTCTAATTTCTCCTGAGTCAAATTTAATCGATGAGCGCAAGTAGGAGAAATAAAAGAATGGGTAGAACCCCAGATCAAATAAAGTATAGACTTCATTAGAGTTTATGATAAGCTTACCCGTGATGACCTCATTCGGATTCCTTGCTCTTTGGGAGGTCACAACAAACGCCTCCTCAGACTACTCTGGGTTTTGAATTTTCTCGGGATGGCCTTTGGTGCCTCCATCCTAGTTGAATTTGTCTTCTGTGAAACGACAAAAATCGAGCCAAAGTGACCTTCTTTCCACAATTATAACATGCTTTGGACCGCATGACGCAGCTTTGACTAATGTGTCCTCTCCTCCGCATTTGAAGCATATGATAGGTGGTCTTTCTCCTTCCTTAACAATGGGTGCTTTGGTCGACGCCTTTCCATCATTGTTGAATCTTCGCTTTTGAAATGTCCATTCTTATTGTTTTGGCCTCGACACCACCGGCGGTTACCATATCCGCCCTGTTGATTCCCTCCACGCTTGTTGTCACCGCTTTGATGACTACTCTCACCGGTATTATAATTTTGTCACCGCTTCTTTTTAGTTGTGTAGACTCATTATCGCGTTCCACTAATCGAGCCCTATTTACAACATCCTAATACAAACACGGTTTATGAGAAATAAGATGTTGACGTATCTCCCGCTTCAAACCTCTTAAAAACATTCGCGCCGCCATCTTCTCTTCATTATCCACCAAGTGGGACGAAACCGTGATAACTCCGCAAATTTTGCCTCGTATTGCGACACACGGCCATATTGTTTTGTTCCAACTTGATAAACTCCACCTCCTTCATGTGGCGAATACTTTCGGAAAGTATTTGTCGTTGAATGACTCTGGAACTTCTCCCAAGATATCTTCAAGATAAAGAAAGTTAAGTACGCTTTTGGAATTCCCACCAAAGAATCCGCCTCTCGCGCAAATAAAAAGCGCAAAGAAGGGAACCTTTTGCTCCTCGAGCATCCCAAGACATCAAATATCTTGTAACTGTTTTATCCATGCTTCGCGCGTAAGTGGTTTTGCTCTCCCCTTAAACTCCGGTGGTCCCACTCTTTGAATTGTTTAGCGGTGACCGCCTCGAGAGTTTTTCGTGTTTCCACCTACGCTTTGGGACAGAGTCGCCTCTTTCGCTGTTTTTCATAAATTGCATAAAGCCTCTAACATTTGATCATTCATCATTTGGTCGGTATTGTTGTTCTTTGCATGAGGATTGTCGCCTTCCCGATGCATTATCCTCGATTATTGATATGTGGTGAATCAACGATCGCTCAAGCTGCGCTCCATTGCTATTCTCAACATTCTCGGATGTCATTTTCAGATCATCGCCACAAAACAAAAGGTTAATTGACATGTAACAAATTATCCCTATCTTCCCACCAACCAATAAAATAGCACATAAACTTAGGTAGGTCATACTAAATGAAGGTATTCCCCGTCTCTCCCCTCCTAGTACTATTCTCACATCTTAGCCAGGGATCATATCCCTAAGCTCTGATACCAACTGTGACGCCCCCAAAATTAGGTATACATCACCCATCTTGGGTCACCACTTACATGGTACAGAAATTAAAATAAAACTTAATACATAAACTGTGAGTTTAAATACAAATATCGTCTACTAGATATTATACAAACTCAAAAAGGAGTCCTCATTACAATTATTATCACACTATTTCATAGAATAGTGAGGACTACTAATGCCATCTTCAGGACCATCACTCGTTTCCCCGACTCGTCCCAGCTATATTCTCATTTCCTGAAGAGAACAATGAAAGAAAGGGTGAACTCAACTAGCCCAGTAAGAAATATTATGACTAAGATAATGTAGAATAATTTATCATTAGCCTTCAACAGTGTTAAACTGATAAAATACAATAGACAACAGTTTAACTGCAGCGGAATAAGCAATCCATTAAAAGAGTCAAGTAGAAAATAAAGTCTACTATCTTTTAGGTTTTAAAAGGTTTTTCATCACTGTTATAGCTGAGACTCAGCTTTAATAAATATTCCACATCATCGAATCACCCCTGCACTATGGCCAAGGATATTCTTTAGTATCACGACCACAATTATTCATGCACTACGGGCCAAGAATATTTGTGTATTCATTAATGGTCATGATCATGCCAACAATCGCCCACCAATGCACTACTACTAATCGAGAGATTTTTATCACATCATTTGTAACATTACTACTCATGATTACAATCAATAGTCTCTCGTCATAATCATACCAAGTCCATCTACGCACTACAACAGCCACGTATGACTTTCAACATAATATAAACATGAGGATGATGACAATGATATAAGAATTCAATAAAACAAGTTCAAGAATTATTTTATCCGTAAATTATTAACGTCCCAAATTATCAACATGATCTTCGTTTTGTAGAGTAAAATTCAAGAATGATCGGAAGAATATTTCCATGAAATGATCTTTGGATGAAACGCAAATATCAAGGATATTCCACTAATTTCATGGAGTATAAAGTCAAAGTTTTAACCAACCGGGTATAATAAAGAATGGAATAACAAAAGAAATCACCATGCATACGATAATCGCATGCATGAAAGTTATTCCAATGTAATAATAAATAACGGAACCAAAGTCGTGAAATTCACACCGAGCGGGATGTTCCAATTGAATAATAAAGATGGAACCAAATCCGGTTGTAAAACACACGATAGGATATTCCAATGTAATGATAAAGATTTTAACCAGTCCGGTGTAAAACACACGCATGTGATGTTCCAACAGTAATAATAAAGACGGAACCAGTCCTGTAAAACACATGCATGTGATGTTCCAACAAAATAATAAAGATTTAACCGTGTCCGGTGTAAAACACACGCATGTGATGTTCCAACAAAATAATAAAGACGGAACCGAGTCCTGTAAAAACACATACGCATGTGATGTTCCAATAGAATAATAGAAGAATGTCACCAAGTATAGGGTAAACCACGATATCTGAGTTATTCCAAAGAGAATAATAAGTAATGGAATAACAACAGCTTCTCTTCATGAATAAGAAAGAATAACACCCCTTACATTTGGTAGGAGATTGAATACTGCAGCAGTGTAGTAACAAAATACTCTTCTTCTTTCTCTCTTATTCTCTCTATACTTCTCTCTCTATAGCTTGAATGAATTCGTGAAAAATAATGAAGCCCTAGGCCTCTATTTATAGAAGATTTCTAGCTTAGCACCTTAGTGTGAAAAGGCAAGTGGCTCGACGACTAATGATGTGAAAAGAAAAGTGGTTTGACGCCTTTTGTAATGTGAAACGACAAGTGGTTCAACGCTCGTAATGTGAAACGACAAGTGGTTCGGCGTCTGGTAAAGGTAATTACTATTAACGAAGGTAAATACTATCGACGAAGGTAAATACTATTCACAAGGGTAATTACTATCGACGAAGGTAATTACTTATTGATTTAAGGTAAATACTATTCACAATGGTAATTACTATTGCGAAGGTAATTACTTACTATCGATTTAAGAGACTCTTAGATGATGACATATAGAGCCCCCATAAAAACAATCAAACTTACCACAAATCATTTTATTTTTCATCAAGACATATTTAATCTTTCAACAATTATTAATCATTTATAACTTGTCGTCTCAATTATTGATTTAATACTATAACATATTATACGAGATGATATACGTAACAATAATTGAATCAATAATATAAGAGATATGATGCAAAGCATTATCGTAGTAATAATTGAGCATAGGTGAGTGACTTCTCACGTAAGCATCAATAATCAATACCGTGTCTTACTATGCAACTACGCCAGACATCGTACTTTTACCACCGGTAGTTCAACGGTTTTAACGGTAACACCTCCGCCGTTATTTTTATAAAATATTTTGTCGCTTTCTCAATCCGACAATAATTACATTGTGGGGTCCACCAATGATTGAGCCATTATACTAATATTCCCTAACAAAAAGAATATTCCCAGGCCAAACGAATATTTTATAACAACTTGCATACTTTGCAAAATTTATAAATATTACCCACAACTATAACATTATATCAAATTTATTCCATAATATTCAAAAATAATATTTATAGAAAATTTTATCTTTATTTATAAAAGTTGTGGTCTTATATAAAATATCAACGCAGCAATTATTGAATCAATAAAATAAAATACTGAATAGTAATTACTGTAACAATTATTGAGTAGTGCCTTCTTACGTAAGAATCAATAATTGGTGCTATACCGTGTGTTACTGTGCAACAACGCGTATTATTGTATTTTAACCACCGGGTATTCTAACAGTATTAACGATAATAACTACGCCGTTATTTATAAACAACTTATACTTATCGTTTTCTTCATCCAATCGCTTTCCGTTATGGGGCCCACAAAAGACTGCGCCGTCGTACAAATATTCCTCGACAGTAAAAATATTCCACGACCAAATGAATATTCCCCGACAACAATGAATATTTTATAACCACTTGCTTATTTGAAATATTTGCGCATTTTATCCATAACTAACCACATTAATCAAATTAACCCTTACTATTTCAAAATAATAAATAAAGGAAATTCAATTTTATTTATAATAAGTTGGGGTCTTACAACCTCCCCTCCTTATGAAATTTCGTCCTCGAAATTGATGTACGTACCTGGTGTTTCAAAAAGATGAGGATACCTCGCTTTCATTTTCGTTTCCAACTCCCAGGTCATTTATTCAATAGCATGGTTCCTCCACAAAACTTTAATTTGTGGTATGACCTTTGTGCGTAGAACATGCTCTTTCCTATCCAAGATCTTGACAGGTACCTCCTCGTACGTTAAGTCTTCGGCTATCTCGTCTGGTTCTAACTCAATAATGTGGTTCGGGTCATCCACATATTTACGTAACATTGATACGCAAAAAATGTTATAAACACGCGACATACTTGGCAGTATAGCGAGTCTATAGGCCCTAGTTCCTACTCGATTGAGGATTTCAAATGGACTAATAAATCGAAGGTTTGAGCTTTCCTCACATCGCCAATTCTCACTTTTGGAATAACAACTTCTTGTACCTCCTTCTTCATATTCATCAGCTCCGGTGTGTAGCTTGAACGGTTTTAACTTTATCGATTAAAGTCGGTTCCACTCGTATATCATCACGTGAGTCCCTAGAGTCTTTAACTCTATATCTATCATTTGTAAGTTATATGAAATGGGTCTTTGACAATATCACACTCGTACTCGTATACGATCTTTTACTCAACACGTCAGCTACCACGTTCATTTTTCTAGGATGGTATGGTCAGAACATGTGCCGAAATGAGTCTCCTCTTGAGTTCTTCGAAGCTCTTCCCACATTCCTTGCTCCATTTGAATTTTGTATCTCTACGAGTCAGCTATCTTAATGGAATAGCGATTCGAGAATATCCTTCAACGAATCTCCGATAATAACCAACTAAGCCTAGAAAGCTACATATTTCGATTACCGACTTAGGTTGCTCTCAACTGTGACTCATATCCCAACGTTGGATAACACGTCACAATGACACCTATCAGTTTACTATCGCATGAATATGGCGTCCCCTATAGAGAGTCTGGCTTCGGTGCATTCCACAAAAGAAGTCACCAGATAGAGGCTCGGTTATCAACTTCTATAGTTGGGTTTTTAACTCCTGAAGTTCAATAGGAGCCATTCGATATGATATTTTAGAAATGGGTTTTGTATCGGGTTCAAAGTTGATACAAAATTCAATATCACGCTCTAGAAGTAGGCCAGGAAATTTTTCAAGAAATACGTCAGGAAATTTACTAACAACAGAAATATTATTCAAATCTGACGTATTTTTGTTCAAGTCCATAACATAGCTAAGAAAGCTTGACATCCGTTTTTCAATAAATGAATGACTTTACGGCTTGATATGAAAGAGTTTGAAATGGTTTTGTTGCTTGAATTCGAATAATAGGTTGCTTAGGAATATGAAAACTAACAACCTTACAAAAGCAATCAATTTGGCATGATGAGTAGTTAACCAATCAATCCCTAAAATCACATCAAAAGCAAGTATCTTTAAAGAGATAAGATCAACAGGTAATGTGATGATGCCAACTTGGATCAAACAAGATTTATAAACAGTGGATGTAATAAAAGTTTCTCTTAACAGAGTCTCCACAGATAGGTTAAAGTCAAATTTCTCCAGAGTCAAGTTTAAACGTTGAGCACAAGTAGGAGAGATAAATGAATGGGTAGAACCGGTATCTAATAAGGTATAAACTTTGTAAGAATTTATAATTAACTAACCTGCTAACTTTCGGGTTCCTCGCATTCTCGACACCACGACAAACGCCTTCCACCTAACCGTTGACTTTGACTTTTCTGGGATAGCCTTTTGAGTCATCATCCCCGCTAGACTTGGTTTCGCTACAGTGCAATCTCGAGCGATATGTCCTTCATTTCCACAATTATAACATACCTTGGAAGGTTGTGAACAGTTTGGACTTATGTGTCCCTCTTCTCAAAGATCTCAGTAGCATCTAATCGCGGTCTTTCTCCTCCCTAGAATTAAATTCTTTGGTGTTGGTCTTTGATGTCTTCCCGTCATTGTTGAATCTTCTCTTTTTGAAATTTCCACTTGACTCACCTTTCCTATTATCTTGGCCATGATTACCACCGAAGTGGTTACCATTTCTGGCTTAATAATTTCCTCCACGATGGTTATCATTGTTCACGATGCCGCCATATTTGCATAATTATCATCGAGTTGTTGGTCATTATTCTTCAGTTGAGCTGACTCATTATCGCGCTCTAATAACTGAGCCTTATTCACAACATCTGAATATAAACAAAGTTTGTGAGAAATGAGGTATTGGTGTATTTTGGGTTTCAAACCTCACAAAAACATTCGCGTCATTCTCTCCTCATTATCAACCAAATGGGATGCAAATCGGGACAACTCGGCAAACTTAGCTTCGTACTGCGACACGTTCATATTGTTTTGCTCCAGCTTGATGAACTCTACCTCCTTCATGTGACGAATACTTTCGGGAAAGTACTTGTCATTGAATAATTCTTGGAACTTCTCCCAAGACATCTTCAGTGCGGCAGGCTGAGTACGCTTTACGGATTCCCACCAATAATCTGCCTCTCCTCGCAACATGAAGGTGGCGAAATGAACCTTTTGCTCCTCTGAGCATCCCAAGACATCAAATATCTTAGTGATCTGCTTTATCCACGTCTCTGCCGTAAGTGGTTCTGGCTTTCCCAAAAACTCCGGTGGTCCTAAATCCTTGAACTGCTTAGCGGTGACCATCCGTGAGTTGCCAGTGTTTCCACCTGCATTTTGAACAGTAGTCTCTCTCGTTTGGTTTTGCATGAATTCTAGAAAGTTCTTAAACATACCATCGTTTGTCATTTGGTCGGTGTTATTGTTTATAGGAGGGTTATTGCTTTCCTTATCCTGGGTATTGATCAGTGGTGACTCAACGGTCTCATGTGCTCCATTGCTTATCTCAACATCTTCAGATGCCATTTTACTATCACAAAACAATGGTTAATTGACATGCCACATATTATCCCTATATTCTGACTGACCAATTAAATAACAAATAAGCTTAGGTATGACACACTAGCAAAGGATTTACTCGTCTCTCTCCTCCTAGTTCTATTCCCCGATCTCCGGCAGAGACCATATCCCTAAGCTCTGATACCAACTGTGACGCCCCCAAAATAGGTATACAACACCCATTCTGAGTCGTCAAAATACATGGTACAGAAACAACTACAACTTTATTAATACAACATAAAAACTGTGAGTTTAAATACAAATATTGTCATCTAGACAATATCCACACTCAAATAAGTCATCATTATAATTATTGATACACTATTTTACAAAATAGTGAGGACTACTAAAAGAACTGTCTTGAACCATTACTCCACACCCCGACTAGTTCCCGCTATATTCTCGTCCCCTGAGAAGTAAAATGGAACAAAAAGGAAAAGAGTGAGCTCAACTAGCCCAATAAAGAATATTATGACTAAGATAATGTACAACAAATTATCCTTAGTCTTCAACAGGGAAAAATCTGATAGAATACAATAGATAACAAGTTTTAGAGCAACAATTGCAGCGGAAACAACAATTCATTAGAAGAGTGAAGTAGAGAATGAAATCTACTTTCATCTACGAATTTAAAAGTCTATCATTGATATTTTATCCCTGTAACATCAATCAATATACATCTTGAATCAAATAATCATCTTTGCACCATAGGCCAAAGATATTCATCAGTCGGTCATATTCATCTCAACACCTGTTCATCTTTGCACTACGGGCCAAAAATATTCATCAAGAAATCATTCATCTTTGCACTACAGGCCAAAGATATTCAGTTATATCATCATTTAGGACTGAGGATGATGAAAAATATATTTTAAAGAAAACGAATTCAGTGAGACAAAAGAACAAATAGTAAGGATTCATACTTCGGTTTATCCATGTTCAAAAATACCTCATAAATAATCATAGTGGAGTAAAATTCAAGAATGAAGACAAAAACATAGATCCAATCAAAGATAGGAATCATAACAGACAATCTTGGACACAGAAAAGAAAATTTAATTTTTCTGTGAATAGTGTCGTATTCGTGAATAGTGTCATATACGTGAATAGTGCCGTATACGTGAATAGTAACTCCGACACTAAAAGGTAGAAATTCCACAAGAAAAATCATCATGCTTCGTGAATAGTACTCGTGAATAGTAACTCATGAATAGTAACCCCGACATGAAAAGATAAGAATTTCAGAATAAAAATCTTACCAATATTCCGGTATAATGATATTGAAAGAAATAATATCATTTATAAAAAAAATAACATCCCTTACCTCAAAAAGACAGTTCTTCTGACTGGAATATTGGATATAGTGCTGAAGGAAACTTGCACCGTATAGCAACACTCAAAGTATCAAAATACTCACAAGAATACGGTCGATAATATAGAGAGAGAAAGAGAGAGAAAACTTCAGTTTCTGGTGTGATTTTCAATTCTAACCTAAACACCCTATTTATAGGAAAATGCTTAGAACACCAAAGCAGAAAATTTAATAAAATATTATTATTATTATTAAAATTCCTACGCCCACTTTGAAATTCTGAATTCAGCATGCTTAACAACAAGGGGGGCCCACCAATCATATACAAAACGTTTTTCATAAAAAACTTATTTAAAACTTCAAAAATCAATTATTCTAGAACTTTAAAACTTCAATAATTCATAATAAATAGCCCTTTTATCAGAAAAATTTGAACCTCATGTCCTTCTTATAGGAAATTCCATTCTTTACAACTTTGCAAAAGAAAATTTTTCCAAATTCCAAATAGAAATTGACCGAAATCCACAAACGGACGATTTTACAAGCTATAATCAAATTTCAGTCAAGAAATGGGGTCCACCGACACACAAAACATGTGTTAATCATTTAATGCAACAAAAATACTATTTCTCCTCATATACTCATATATTCCACATTCATTGTAAAAAAATATCATCATTATTATAATAATATAATATAATAATATATTTAACTGAATTATTTTATCAGAAAAGGATAAATTATTAATTTTCAACAATTGTCACATTAAAAATTTTCTCCATTTATATCCACATAAAATCAATATTTTCCTCATCATATAAATCAATAATTATATATTCACAGATAATATTACAGAATCACAATACTGACAACCAGGCCGTTCCCAAGAAAGATGGGGCTTTCCAATAAGGATTTCTCCTTACTGGCGCGCAATTAGGTGACCAAACCTCTCCTTAGATAGAACTTTCTAGACATTGCCAATAATGTTATCTAATAATATTATTCAGATAATATGAATTATTGTTCCGATAATGGAAAATACTGTGTAGTGACAATTATTGAAACAACAGTAATATAAAATATCAACGCAACAATTATTGAATCAATAAAATAAAATCTTTGATAAAGAATTATCGTAATAATTATTGAGTAGTGCCTTCTTACGTAAGAATCAATAATTGGTGCAATACCGCAGTATCTTCTTGTGCAATAACGCCAGACATCGTGTTTTTTACCACCGGGTATTCCAACAAGATAATCTGTAGAATAACTACGCTATTATTTATAAACTACTTATACTTGTCGTTTTCTTCATCCAATCGCTTTTTGTTATGGGGCCCATAAAAAACTGCGCCGTCATACAAATATTCCTCGACACTAAAAATATTTCACGACCAAACGAATATTCTCCGACAACAATGAATATTTTATAACCACTTGCTTATTTGAAATATTTGCGCATTTTACCCATAACTAACCACATTAATCAAATTAACCCTTACTATTTCAAAATAATAAATAAAGGAAATTCAATTTTATTTATAATAAGTTGGGGTCTTACGGTAGCTTTCTCGGTTTAGCTGGTTATTATAGGAGATTCGTAGAAGGGTTTTCTCGAATCGCTACCCCATTAACTCAGCTGACTCAGAAAGATACAAAGTTCGGTTGGAACGAAGAATGTGAGAAGAGTTTTCAAGAACTCAAGAGGAGACTCATTTCAAAGACTGCTCGGCTAATACCATCCGGTTCGGAGGGATTTGTCATCTATAGTGATGCTTCAGGCAAAGGGTTGGGATGTGTTCTCATGCAACATGGAAAAGTCATAGCCTATGCCTCACGATAACTCAAAGAATATGAGAGGAATTATCCTACTCATGACCTAGAGTTAGCAGCTGTTGTTTTCGCACTTAAAATTTGGAGGCATTACTTGTATAGGGAGAAGGTGGAGATCTTTACGGATCATAAAAGCCTCAAATATTTCTTCACTCAAAAGGAACTCAACATGCGATAACGACATTGGCTTGAACTGTTGAAAGATTATGATCATACCATCCAATACCATCCTGGAAAAGCGAATGTGGTAGCTGACGCATTGAGTAGAAGATCATATACAAGTACGAGTGCAATATTGTCAACACAAATGCCCATTTTGTGTGACTTGCAAAGGATGGAGATAGAGTTAAACACTCCAGGGACCCATGTGATGATGGCGAATATACGAGTAGAACCAACTTTAATTGATAAAGTTAAAGCTGCTCAAGCTACAGACCTGGAGCTGATGCGTATGAGGAAGAAAGTGCAAGAAGGTGCTATGCCGGAAGCAAGAATCGATGAAGAAGGAATACTTCGAGTCAACTCCAGACTTTTGTGTTCCTAACGACCCTGATTTAAAGTATAAAATCATGATGGAGGCGCACAACACACCGTTTGCAATCCATCCTGGGAGTAACAAAATCTATCATGATCTTCATCATACATTTTGGTGGAGCAATATGAATAGAGAGATAGCACTGTTTATCTTAAGGTGTCTAACTTATCAACGAGTTAAAGCGGAGCATCAAGTACCAAAAGGTCCATTGCAACCACTTGAAATTCCAGAATGGAAGTGGGAGCACATTACCGTGGATTTTGTTACCGGTCTTCCTAAGGTTTCTCAAGGCATAGATGCGATTTGGGTCATTGTTGATAGATTGACCAAGTCTCGCTCATTTCTTCTGGATACGAGAAACTTATACACTTGAACGCCTTGCTTCATATGTACATAAACGAGATTTTAAGATCGCATGGTATCTGCCTAGATCCATAGTTTCCGATCGAGACCCAAGATTCACTTCACAATTTTGGGTTAGTTT
Source organism: Panax quinquefolius (assembly GCA_020205615.1). Classification (NCBI taxonomy): domain Eukaryota; kingdom Viridiplantae; phylum Streptophyta; class Magnoliopsida; order Apiales; family Araliaceae; genus Panax; species Panax quinquefolius. Next base: position 53,662,274 of record CM035170.1, read on the forward strand.
ACAAAAAGCTATGGGCACGAACTTATGATTTAGCTCGGCATATCATCCTCAGACGGACGGACAGTCGGAGAGGACTATTCAAACTCTTGAAGATCTATTAAGACTATGTGTCCTTGACTTCAAGGGAAGTTGGGACAAGTTCTTACCATTGGTGGAGTTTTCCTACAACAACAGTTATCAAACAAGTATTGGCATGGCTCCATTTGAGGCGTTGTATAGAAGAAAGTGTCGTTCTCCAGTATGCTGGGATGAGGTAGGTGAAGCAACGATGTTGGGACCGAAGCTGGTACGTATGACTACGGAAAAGATTCAAACGATCCGACAACGTATAAAAACCTCACAAGATCGACAAAAGAGTTATGCTGATCTTCATCGAAAGGACGTGGAATTCGATATAGGAGATCATGTGTTGTTACGTGTTGCTCCATAGAAAGGAGTTACGAGATTTGGAAAGAGAGGCAAGCTCAATCCTCAATTCATTAGCCCATTTTTAATCCTTGATCGAGTAGGAACTGTGGCCTATAGACTCACTTTACCGCCAAGTATGTCTCGTGTTAATAACGTTTTTCACATATCCATGTTACGTAAATATGTGGAAGACCTGGACCACATTATTGAGTTAGAACCGGATGAAATAGCGGAAGATTTAACGTATGAAGAGGTTCCTGTTCAAATCTTGGATAAGAAGGAATATATTCTACACTCCAAGGATATACCTCAAGTCAAAGTTTTGTGGAGAAACCACAATGTTGAGGAAATGACTTGGGAGTTCGAATCTGAAATAAAATCAAGGTATCCTTACCTCTTCGACATACCAGGTACGTACCCTAATTTCGAGGGCAAAATTTGATAAGAAGGGGAGGTTGTAAGACCCCAACTTTTTAAATAAAGATGAATTTTCTATAAATATCATTTTTGAATATTATGGAATAAATTTGATATAATGTTATAATTGTGGGTAATATTTATAAATTTTTGCAAAGCATGCAAGTTGTCATATAATATTCGATTGGTCGGGGAATATTCGTTTTAACAGGGAATATTCATACAACAGCACAATCATTGGTGGACCCCACAACGGAATTATTGTCGGATTGAGAAAACGATAAAAAAACTTTATGAAAATAGCGACGGAAGTTTTACCGTTAACTGTTAAAACACCCTGTGTTAAAAGTACAAGATAATGCCGTAGTTACACAAGAGAGCATACCTGTATTGATTATTGATGCTTACGTGAGAAGTCACTCGGTTTTGTTCAATTATTGCTACATTAATTGCTGCATAATATCTCACGTTATTTGATTCAATTATTGTCAATATTTTATATATTATTAAATCAATAATTGAGACGACAAAGTTATTAATATTATTATTTGCATTATTAACGATGTCTAGAAGTTACATCGAGGAGAGGTTTGGTCACCTAATCAATGCGCTGGCAATAGGGAGAAATCCTTATTGAAAGCCCTCTTTCTCGGAACGACATTCAGTCGATTAATATTGTGAATTATAATAATGATGATAAATGTTGTTAAAAATATTGAGGGATTTTTATGAAGTATTTGATGTAAATTTTGTTTATTTACCCATTTTTAAAATATAATAATCGGTATAAATTATTTTGTATATATATATATTTAAATATTATATATATAAGATGGGGGCCACTAATTGGAATAAGTGGAGAGCATTCACGAGAATCAAAATAAATTGGTTGGCATGGAAAGTCAGGAGTGCTTTATTAAGTTTATTATATATATAAGTTTTGTATATATATATAAAGGCTTGTGATAAGAATCTGGAGGTGGGATGTTGATTCACGGGGTTGTAACCCGTGAATGATAATGCGATTATATATATAATATATTTTATTAGTTTTGTTTTATTTGATTATAAATAGAATATATTATATTTTATTGTAAACCAATCTGGATCGTCCGTTTAAAGTAAATCAATCTGGACCGTTCATAAGTTAGTTACTATGCAGTCCATTCTTCTATAAATAGAAGCTCATTCCTTCATTATTTTCTTACGAATTCACTGAAACTCTAGAGAGAGAAATTATAGAGAAACTATAGAAAAGTATTCTGCTACTTTCCTACTCTTATATCCAGTTTTTTTTACGGTAAGGGGTATTATTTCTTTTGTATTCATGAAGAGAACTTACATTATTCCATTCTTTATTATTCTCATGGAATAACCAAAGATATCTTGAACTACCCTATACTTGGTGACATTCTTCTAAATATTCTCAGATTTATTATTATCCCGTTGGAATATCCTCGTCATGCATGCGTTTTACAACTGACTCGGTTCCATCTTTATTATTCTCATTGGAACATCCCGCTTGCAATTTTTCACTTTGGCCCGGTTCTCATTATTTATTATTCTCGTTGGAATAACTTTTGCCTATGTGAAGTACCGCATGCATGGTTATTTCTTTTGTTATTCTATTCGTTATTATACTAAGTTGGTTAAAGTTTTGACTTCTATACTCCATGAAATTAGTGGAATATCCTTGATATTTTCACTTCATCCATTATCTTTTCATGGAAATATTTTTCTGAGCATTCTTGAATTTTACTCTACAAAGCAGTATCATGTTGACAATTTGGACATTATTAGTTCTCGGATAAATTAATTCTTGAACTTGTTTTATTGAATTCTTATATCATTGTCATCATCCTCGTGTTTATATTTTGTTGAAAGTCATCTGTGGCCTGTAGTGCATAGATGGACTTGGTGTGATTATGACCAGGGATTATTCGGTGTAATCATGACCGTAATGTTACAAATGATGTGGTAAAAGTCCTCATTGGCCCGTAGTGCATTGATGGACAGTTTTTGGCATGATCATGACCATTTATGAATACACAAATATCCTTGGCCGTAGTGCAGCGGTGATTCGATGATGTGGATTATTTATTAAGTTGAGTCTCAGCGATAACAGTTATGAAAAACCTTTTAAATCATAAAAGATAGTAGATTTTATTCTTTACTTGACTCTTTTAATGGATTGCTTATTCAGCTGCAGTTAAACTTGATGTCTATTGTATTTTATCAGTTTAACATTGTTAAAGACTAATGATAAATTATTCTGCATTATCTTAGTCATAATATTTCTTACTGGGCTAGTTTAGCTCACCCTTACTTTCACTGTTCTCTTCAGGAAATGAGAACGTAACTGGGACGAGTCGGGGAACAGAGTGATGGTCCGGATGATAGTATTAGCTAGTAGTCCTCACTATTATTCTGAGAGTGGATATTGTCTAGAAGACAGTATTTGTATTAAAACTCACAGCTCTCTTGTATTGTAATTAAGATTGTATTTGTAATCTATACCATGTATTTGGCGACTCAAGATGGGTGACGTATACCAATTTTGGGGGCATCACACTTGTGGTATTAACTTTGTGCGTAGGACATGCTCTTTCCAATCCAAGATCTTGACATGTACATCCTCGTATGTTAAATCTTTGGTTATCTCATCTGGTTCTAACTCAATAATGTGGTTTGGGTCTTTCACATATTTACAAAGCACAGATATGTGAACAATATTATGAACACGAGACATGCTTGGAGGTAATGCGAGTCTATAGGCCACATTTCTTACTCGGTCAAGAATCTCAAATAGACCAACAAATCATGGATTGAGCTTTCCTCTCTTCCCGAATGTTGTAACTCCCTTCCATGGAGCAATACGTAACAATACATGATCCCCAATATTAAATTCCACATCCTTTCGATGAAGATCTGCATAACTCTTTTGTCGATCATGTACCGTTTGTATACGTTGTATTATCATTTGGATCTTCTCTGTAGTCATACGTACCAACTCTGGTCCCAACAACATTGCTTCTCCCACCTCGTCCCAGCATACTGGAGAGCGACACTTTCACCCATACAATGCCTCAAATGGATTCATGCCTATACTTGCTTGATAATTATTGTTGTAGGATAATTCCACCAATGGCAAGTACTTATCCCAACTTCCTTTGAAATCTAGGACACAGAGTCTTAATAGATCGTCAAGGGTTTGAATAGTCCTTTCTGATTGCCCATCCTTTTGAGGATGGTATGCCAAACTGAATCGTAAATCCTTGCCTATAGCTTTCTGCAAGCTAACCCAAAATCATGAAGGGAATCTAGGGTTACGATCCAAAACAATGGATACTGGCATGCCATGCAATCTCATAATATCATTCACGTATATACGAGCAAGACGTTTAAGAGAATAAGTCTCTCGTATCGGCAAGAAATGAGAAGACTTGGTTAACCTATCAACAATAACTCAAATCGCATCTATGCCTTGAGAAACCTTGGGAAGACCCATAATGAAATCTATGGTAATGTGTTCCCACTTCCATTTCAGAATCTCAAGTGGTTGCAATAGACCCTTTGGCACTTGATGCTCCGCCTTTACACGTTGACAAGTTAAACACCTCGAGATAAACTCTGCGATCTCTCTCTTCATATTGCTCCACCAAAATGTATGTCAAAGATCATGATACATTTTGGTACTCCCAAGATGGATTGCAAATGGTGTGTTGTATGCCTCTATCATGATTCTATGCTTTAAGTCAGAATCGTTAGGAACACAAAGTCTGGAGTTGACTCGAAGTACTCCTTCTTCATCGATTCTTACTTCTGGAATATCATCTTCTTGCACTTTCTTCTTTATACGCATCAGCTCCAGGTCCGTAGCTTGAGCAGCTTTAACTTTATCGATTAAAGTCGGTTCTACTCGTATATATGATATCATCACATGGGTACTTGGAGCCTTTAACTTTATCTCCATCCTTTATAAGTCATACAAAATGGGCCTTTGCATTGACAATATTGCACTCATATCCACATATGATCTTTTACTCAATGCGTCAGCTACTACGTTCGCTTTTCCAGGATGGTATTGGATGGTATGATCGTAATCTTTCAATAGCTCGAGCCAACGTCGTTACCGCATGTTGAGTTCCTTTTGGGTGAAGAAATATTTGAGGCTTTTATGATATGTATAGATCTCCACTTTCTCCCCATACAGGTAGTGTCTCCAGATCTTCAACGCGAAAACGACTGCTGCCAACTCCAGATCATGAGTAGGATAATTCCTTTCATATTCTTTGAGTTATCGCAAGGCATATTCTACGAATTTCCTATGTTGCATGAGAACACATCCTAACCCTTTGCCTGAAGCATCGTTGTAGATAACAAATCCATCCGAACCAAATGGTATTGTCAGAACAGGTGTCGAAATGAGTCTCCTCTTAAGCTCTTGGAAACTCTTCTCAAATTCCTCGTTCCATACGAATTTTCTATCTTTCTAAGTTAACTAAGTTAATGGAGTAGCGATTCGAGAAAATCCTTCAATGAATCTCCGATAATAACCATTTAAGCCAAGAAAGCTACGTACTTCGGTCACCGACTTTGGTTGCTCCCAACTTTATATTACTTCAATCTTCGCCGGGTCAAAAAGATACTCCATGTTTTGACATCACGTGCCCAAGGAATGCTACTTCCTCAAGCCAGAACTCGCATTTCTTTATCTTGGCATATATCTTGTTATCATAAAGCCTTTGAAGTACCAGCTTCAAATGGCGCTCATGATCTTCACGGCTTTTGGAATAGATGAGGATGTCATCAATAAAGACAACAACGAACTGATCCAAATATTCCTTGAATACTCGATTCATCATATCCATGAAAGCAGTAGGAGCATTAGTCAATCCAAAAGACATGACTAAGAGTTCATAATGCTCGTACCGAGTTCTGAAGGCAGTCTTCGAAATATCCTTAGTTTTAATCTTTAGCTGATGATATCCAGAACGAAGATCGATCTTTGAGAAGAATTGTGCTCCTTGCAACTGGTCGAACATGTCCTCAATGCGAGGTAGCGGATACCTATTCTTGATGGTGACATGGTTCAATTCCCGGTAGTCAATACAAAATTTCATACTCCCGTCTTTCTTCTTTACGAATAAAACAGGAGCACCACAAGGAGATGTACTAGGACGAATGAAACCAATGTCTAACAACTCCTGTAGTTAGACCTTTAACTCCTGAAGTTCAATAGGAGCCATTCGATATGGGGTTTTAGAAATGGATTTTGTACCAGGTTCAAGGTCAATAAAGAATTCAACTTCATGTTCTGGGGGTAGACTGGGAAGTTCTTCAGGAAATACGTCAGGAAATTCACTAACAACAGAAATATTATTCAAATTTGACGTATTTTTGTTCAAATCCATGATATGGGATAAGAAAACTTGACATCCATTTTTTAATAAACGAATGGCTTTATGGCTTGATATGACAGTGATTGACTTTAGTGGTTTGGTTGCTTAAATTCACATAATAAGTTGGTTAGGAATATGTAAACTAGCAACCTTACGAAAACAATCAATTTTAGCATGATGAGTGGTTAACCAATCAATCCCTAAAATCACATCAAATGCAAGTGTTTTCAAAGAAATAAGATCGACAGGTAATGTGATGGTCCCAACTTGAATCAAGCAAGATTTATTAATAGTAGATGTAATGAAAGTTTCTCCTAACGGAGTCTCAACAGATAAGTCAAAGTCTAATTTATCCGGAGTTAAGTTCAAACGTTGAGCACAAACAGGAGAGATAAAAGAATGGGTAGAACCACTATCTAGTATGGTATAAACTTCGCAAGAGTTTATGATTAGCTTACCCGTGATCACCTCGTTCGGGTTCCTCACGTTTTGGGCAGTCACGACAAACGCTCTTCTAGGAACCACTGACTTTGACTTATCCGGGACAGCCTTTGGAGTCACCATTCCCGCTGGAATTGGTTTCGCTATAAGACAATCTCTAGCTATATGACCTTACTTTTCACAGTTATAACACACCTTGGATTGTTGTGGGCAGTTTGGGCTGATGTGTCCCTCTTTCCCGCATTTATAACATACGACCGATGGTCGTTCTCCTCCCCTAAAAATAGTTGATGCTGGTGCTGAAGTCTTCATATTGTCATTGTTGTACTTTCTCTTTTGGAAATCTCCCCCCGACTCGCTTCTTCTACTATCATGGCCACGATTACCACCATAGTGGTTACCTCTTTTGTCCGGATATTTTCCTCCCCACTGATTTCATTGCTCCGATGATTGCTGCCATCGGTATGACCCTGGTTGTGGTCCCTCGGTTAAACATACTCATTATCTCGCTCTAATAATTGAGCCTTGTTCACAACATCTGAATATAGAGAAAATTTGTGAGAGATAAGGTATCATGATTTCGTTTCAAACCTCTTAGAAACAACCACACGCATACGCTTCCTCATTCTCTACCAAATGAGGTGTAAACCTGGATAACTCCGCGAACTTAGCCTCGTACTGGGACACAATCATGTTGTTCTGTTCCAGTCTAATAAACTCTACCTCCTTCATATGACAAATACTTTCAGGAAAGGACTTGTCATTGAACAGTTTATGAAACGTTTCCCAATATATATTGAGTGTGGTAGACTGGGTACGCTTCACAGATTCCCACCAGTAATCTGCCTCACCACAGAACATAAAGGTGGCGAATGGAACCTTTTGTTCCTCCATGCATCCCAAGACATCAAATATCTTCGTAATTTACTTAACCCACATTTTCGCCTTGATCGGATCTGGCTTTTCCAAAAATTCTGGTGGTCCCAACTCTTTGAACTGCTTGGCTGTGACAAGCCGTGCGTTACCATTGTTTCCACCTGTAATTTGTACACGAGTCTCCCTCGTCTGATTTTGCATGAACTGCAAAAAGCTTCTAAATATCACATCATTCATCGTTTGATCGGTGGTAACGCGATTATGAGTCAGCTCAACCAAAAGGAAACGACCAACAACATGATAATACTTGTGGCAACGGCCATCGGAACAATGATAACCATCGTGGAGGAAATTATCGTCCCAGAAATGGTAACCACTTCAGTGGTAATCATGGCCAAGATGATAGGAGAGGTGAACTAAGTGGGAATAACATTAAGAAGAGAAGACTCAACAATGACGGAAAGACATCAACAACAACACTAGCACCCGTTGTTAAGGAAGGAGAACGACCACCGGTCGTATACTACAAATATGGAAAGAAGAGACACATCAGTCCAAACTGTACGCAATAACCCAAAGCGTGTTTCAATTACGGAAGAGAAGGTCACCTAGCTCGATTTTATCGTATAGTGAAGTCAAGTCCAGCTGGGATGGAGACACCAAAGGTCGTCCCAAATAAGTTAAAGCCGGTAGTTTAAGTGATAGAGTTTGTTGAGAAACCTGAACGAAGTTATCACGGGTAAGTTAATCATAAACTCTTGCGAAGTCTATACCTTATTCGATACCGGTTCTACCCACTCTTTTATTTCACTTAATTGTAAGAGTGTAAACGAGTCGAACCGGAGCGAACAGAGAGCTACTCGAATTTGACTCGAAATGATAAATTTGTACTCGAATTCGGCTCGAATTCGAATTATATTTGAAAAATCTTACTCAAATTCGACTCGACTCGAATATTTATTACTCGAATTCGATTCGACTCGACTCAAATATTTTTTTCAAACTACTCGCGAGCTTCAAATTCAAGCTCAAATTCGAGTCTCCACATAATAACTAGTTTTATAATAAATATAATTATAAATTAAATTTGTTATTTTACTTAAAAATGAGAAAATATATTTATTATTACACTTTGCAAATATAAAATCACAAATAAAATTAATAACAAAACAAAATAATAACTAATTATCCTAATTTGATTTAAATTTGTATATATTATAAGAGAATGTATCGAACATCTAATCGAATATGTATTAAACGAGTATGTATTGAATCACAATAAAAAAATTCGAGTAGTTTGAATCTTAAACGAGTCGAGTATAACCTTGCTCAGATTCTACTCATATTTTTATTCAAACTATTTTTAATGCTCAGATTTGGATCATATTATTAACGAATCCGAGTCTCGCTCGTATTTTTTCGAGTCGAGCCTGAATCGAACCCGAACTGTGTTGGCTTGTTTACAGCCTTACTTAATTGTGTTCAACGTTTAAACTTGACTCCGAAGAAATTAGACTTTGACTTATCTATTGAAACTCTGTTGGTAGAAACCTTCATTACATCCACTATTCATGAATCTTGTTTGATTCAAATCGGCACCCTCACGTTACCTGTCAATCTTATCTCTTTGAAAATATTTGCATTTGATGTGATTTTAGGGATTGATTGGTTAACTACTCATCATGTTAAAATTGATTATTTTCGTAAGGTTGTTAGCTTTCATATTCCTAACCAGCCTATTATACGAATTCAAGCAACCAAACCACTGAAGTCAAATCACTGTCATATCAAACCATAAGTAAAGAGCCCCGAGCCTTTATCTGGTGACTTCCAAGTCTTGGGATGCACCGAAGCCAGACTTTCTGTAGGGGACACCGTCAATAACGGTGGCAAGTTGATAGGTATCAATGTGAGGTGTTATCCAAGTCTTGGATGAGAGTCATATTTTTGAATGATATTTATATTATTAATAAATTTCCTGACGTATTTCCCGAAGAACTTCCTAGCCTACCTCTAGAGCGTGAAATCAAATTTTGTATTGACCTTGAACCCGGTACAAAACCCTCAAATATTTCTTTACCCAGAATGAATGTAATATGCGCCAAAGACGTTGGCTCAAGCTGTTGAAATATTACGACCATACCATTCAATACCATTCTGGAAAAGAGAACGTGGTAGTTGACTCGTTGAGTAGAAGATCGTATGCGGTTATGAGTGCAATGTTGATAACACAAAGACCCATTTCGTATGACTTACAAAATATGGAGATAGAGTTAAAGATTTCAAGAACCTATGTGAAGATAGCGAATATACGAGTAGAACCGACTTTAATCGATAAAGTTAAAATTGCTCAAGCTACAGACCCAGAGCTGATGAATATGAAGAAGAAGGTGCAAGGAGTTATTTTAGAAGCAAGAATCGACGAAGAGAGGAAATATCAACCCTCAATTTAATTGTTTCATTTAAAATCCTTGATCGAGTATGAACTGTGGCTTATAGACTCGCCTTACCACTAAGTATATCGCGTGTTCATAATATTTTTCATGTATCGATGTTGTAAGACCCCAACTTTTATGAATAAAGATTAATTTTTCTCAAAATATATTTTTGAATATTATGGTGTGGATTTGATATAATGTTATAGTTGTGGGTATTATTTATAAATTTTGCAAAGTAAGCAAGTGGTTATATAATATTCGATTGGTCGGGGAATATTCGTTTTAACAGGGAATATTCGCATTTACTAAGACAATCATTAGTGGACCCCATAACGGAAGTATTGTCGTAGTTAGAAAACGCACGTAATTATCTTTTATAAAAATATCGGCATGGAAGTTTTACCGTTAAACTGTTGAACTACCCTAAGGTAAAAGTACAAGATAATACATGTGGTTGCATAGTAGCACACTTCAGATTGATTATTGATGCTTACGTGAGAAGTAACTCGCTTATACTCAATTATTACTACAAGAATTGTTGCATAATATCTTTCATATTATTGATTCAATTATTGTCACAGTATCATCTGCATAATATTTTATATTATAAAATCAATAATTGAGACGGAAAAGTTATTCACATTATTATTTACAGTATTAACAATGTCTAAAAAGTTCTGTCAAGGAGAGGTTTGGTAACCTAATTGCGTGCCAATAGGGAGAAATCCTTATCGGAAAGCCCCCTCTTTCCAGGAAATGATCTGGTTGTTAAATATTGTGAGTTATAATATTAATGATGAATAAGTTCGTGTTAATTAAAGATGAAATTGATATTTCCATTGTGTTGGGATTATTACTGTTAGTGGAAATTGACATTTATTCCGATAATAATTGATGTCTGGAGGATATATTGACTAATTGGGTAATTAATCGGATAAATGAGAAATTAATTGCTATTAATTCACATGCTTATAACTATTTGTTCACATGTGTGTACTATTGATTCAGATGCATGTACTATTAGGGGAGGTGGTGCAAGTTTAATAATACTTACAGGACTAAATAAAAAATGAAGGAAAAGATGAAGGTATTATACTGTAATATTTTGAGCCCCAAAACGTGCAATTATCGAAAATATATTTTCCTATAAATAGAAGCTCATTCTTCTTTCATTCTCACCAATTCACTAAAACTCACAAGAGCAATTATAGAGAGAGAATCTATAGAGAGAAAGAAGAGGAGAAGTCTGCTACCTCACTATTCCAGTATCCAGTCTTCTTCTGAGGTAAGGGATATTATTTTTTAAGTATTTATAAGGAATAATATTTTCTTCCATACTCTGTAGTATGTGAGTAATATTATTTCGTCTTGTATTCCTGATCGTCTCGTATTCCTGATTATACCTTAATTTTTTTAAAGTATTGCTTTTATACTCCGTGAAATTAGTAGAATATCTTTGAAATTTGCACTTCATCTAGTATCGCTTCACAAGGATATTTTCTGCACATTCTTGTTAAATTTTAAGTTTTTCATGTCGGAGTACTGTCCATGAATAGTATTCATTTTTACGGTACTATTCACTGTGTACTATTCACGAGTACTATTCACAAAGTACTATTCACGGGGTACTATTCCTGAAGTACTATTCACGGGGTACTATTCACTCAAGTACTATTCACCCGGGGAATTATTCATGACAAAAATTAATTTCTTTGTCGTCGAAATCATTTTTGATACAATATTATTCTTAAATTTTACTCCACAAAGTAGTATCATGTTTACAATTTGGACATTATTAAATTCTGGATAAATTAAGTTATAAACCTTTAAAAATTTATCATATGCTTTCTTTTAATTGAATTCTTATATCATTGCCATCATCCTCATTCTTTTATTGTGATAAAAGTCATTTGTGGCTTACGTGCATAGATGTACTATTAATTAGTATGATTATGACCAGGGATTATTTGGTATAATCATAACCGTAATGTTACAAATGATGTGGTAAAAGTCCTCATTGGCCCGTAGTGCATTAATGGACAGTTGTTGGTATGATCATGACCATTGATGATTACATGAATATCCTTGAACGGTAGTGCAGGGATGATTCAATGATGTGGTTTATTTAATAAGCTGAGTCTCAGCGATAAAGTTGATTAAAAACTTTTTAAATCATAGAAGATAGTAGATGTAAGATCCCAACTTTTTGAATAAAGAGTTATTTTCTCGAAATATATTTTTGAATATTATGGTGTGGATTTGATATAATGTTATAGTTGTGGGTATTATTTACAAGTTTTGCAAAGTACGCAAGTTGTTATATAATATTCGATTGGTCGGGGAATATTCGTTTTAACAGGGAATATTCGTACAACAACACAATCATTGGTGGACCCCCACAACGAAATTATTGTCGGATTGAGAAAACGACAAAAAATACTTTATGAAAATAACGGTAGAAGTTTTACCGTTAACTTTTGAAACACCCGGTGTTAAAAGTACAGTAATACGCGTGATGGCATAGTAGCACACGGTATTAATTATTGATACATACGTGAGAAGTCACTCAGTTATACTCAATTATTGGTACAGTAATTGTTGCATCATATCTCTCATATTATTGATTCAATTATTGTCACAGTATTATTTGCAGAATATTTTATATTATTAAAACAATAATTGAGACGACAAAGTTATTCATATTATTATATGCAATATTGACAATGTCTAGAAGTTCTGTCAAGGAGAGGTTTGGTCACCTAATTGCGCGTCAATAGGGAGAAATCCTTATTAGAAAGCCCCCTCTTTCCAGGAACGACTTCGTTGATAAATATTGTGAGTTATAATATTAATGATGAATGTTATTAAAATTGAAGTTGTGTTCGAGTTGAATTTGGAGACGCGGACGTGATATTTGAGTCCTAACGATGAAATTAGTAAAATAGTCTATAAACACAAAATTTTCCGTAATTCACTATTTGGTCAAAAGTCAACGATTGACTTTTTCGGAAAAGTCAAACTTCAAATTTAAAATTTATATTTTTGATAAAAATGGTTTCATTTTGTTGGAATTATTTGTGTTAGTGAAAATCGACAATTATTTCAATAATAATTGATGTCTGGAGGTTATGTTTACCAATCTGGTATTTAACCGGATAAATGAACAATTGATTGCTATTATTTCACATGATTATAACTATTGATTCACATAATTTACTATTGAATCACATTATTTACTATTAGAGGAGGTGGTACAAGTTTGATAATACTTCCATGACTAAATTAAAAATAAAGGAAAAGTTGGAGGTATTGTACTGTAATATTTTGAGCCCCAAAACGTGCAATTATCGAAACTATATTTTTCTATAAATAGAAGCTCATTCTTCCTTCATTTCTCACCAATTCAAAAAAGCTTTAGAGCGATTATTATAGAGAGAAATTATAGAAAGAAGAAGAAAGTCTGCTACCTCACTATTCCAAAGATCCGCTTTTTCTAAGGTAGGGAGTATTATTTCTTTCTTATCCATGAAGAGAACTTCATTATTCCATTCTTTATTATTCATTGGAATAACTCAGTATACGCTGAGCTACCCTATACTTGGTGAAATTCTTCTCATATTCCATTCTTTATTATTCATTTGGAACATCCTATTCACATGCGTTCTACGCCTGGGACTGGGTTCCGCTTCTTTATTATTATGTTGGAATATCCGTCAATGCGCTTTTCGCTTTGACTGATTCCGCCTTTTTATTATTCTGTTGGAATATCCTCATCGCAAGGCTTTTACGCCGGACCTGATTTTGTCTTTATTATTCATTGGAATATCCCATCATGCGTTTTTTCTGTGGGACTGATTCCGTTATTTATTATTCATTGGAATAACTTTGCTTATGTGGTCTATCGCATTCTTGGTGATTTCTTTTGTTATTCCATTCTTTATTATACTCAGTTGGTTAAAGTTTTGACTTCTATAATCCATGAAATTAGTGGAATATCCTTAATATTTGCGCTTCATCCAGTATCTTTTCATGGAAATATTCTTCTAAGCATTCTTGAATTTTACTCTACAAAGCAGTATCATGTTGACAATTTGGACGTTATTAGCTCGTGGATAAATTAATTCTTGAACTTATTTTATTGAATTCTTATATCATTGTCATCATCCTCATGTTTATATTTTGTTGAAAGTCATCTGTGGGCCTATAAAGGCATAGATGAACTTGGTATGATTATGACCGAGATTATTCGATTGTAATCATGATCGTAGTGTTATAAATGATGTGGAAAAAGTCCTCATTGGCCCGTAGAGCATTGATGGACAGTTGTTGGCATGATCATGACCATTATTGAAAACATAAATATTCTTGGCCCGTAGTGCATGGATAATTGTGGTCGTGATACTAAAGAATATCATTGGCCGTAGTTCAGGGGTGATTCGATGATGTGGATTATTTATTAAGTCGAGTCCCAAATGATAAAAGTGATGAAAAACCTTCTAAATCATAAAAGATAGTAGATTTTATTCTCTACTTGACTCTTTTAATGGATTGCTTGTTCCGCTGCAGTTAAACTTGATGGTTGTTATATTGTATCAATTATTACTGTTGAAGGCTAACGATAATATATTCTGCATTATTTTAGTCATAATATTTCCTACTGGGCTAGTTGAGCTCACCCTTTTACTTTCATTGTTCTCTTCAGGAAATGAGAATGTAGCAGGGACTAGTCGGGGAACGGAGCGATGGACCAGATGATAGCATTAGTAGTCCTCACTATTCAGTGAATTAGTTGGAAAATAAATGTAATAATATTGAATTTGAGTTTGTATATTGTCTAGACGACAATATTTATATTAAAACTCACAGCTTATGTTTTGTCGTACTTTACACGACAGTTGTATAATTAAGTTGTATTTGTATTCTGTATCATGTATTTGACGACTCAGAATAGGTGATGTATACCTATTTTGGGGGCGTCACAGTAGATATCATGCTCTACTTGACTCTTCTAATGGATTGCTTGTTTCGTTGCAGTTAAACTTGATGTTTATTATATTTTATCGGTTTAACACTATTGAAGGATAACGATAATTTATTCTGCATTATCTTAGTCATAATATTTCTTACTGGGCTAGTTGAGCTCACCCTTTGTTTTCATTGTTCTCTTCAGGAAATGAGAATATAGTTGGGACTAGTCGGGGAACGGAGTGATGGTTCAGATGTTTGCATTACTAGTCCTCACTATTCAGTGAAATAGTGTGATAATAAATTTATTGAGGACTCCATTTGAGTTTGAATACTGTCTAGAAGACAATATTCGTACTAAAACTCTCATCTTATGTTTTGTCGTATTTTACACGACAGTTGTATAATTAAGTTGTATTTGAATTTTATACCATGTATTTGGCGACTCATAATGGGTGATGTATACCTATTTTGGGGGCATCACAGTTGGTATCAAAACTTAGGGATATGATCCCTGGCTGAGATGTGAGACAAGAACTAAGAGGGGAGAGACGGGGAATTCCTTCGCTAGTATGACCTACCTAAGTTTATTTGGTATTTATTTGGTCGGACAGAGTATAGGGATAATATGTGACATGTCAATTAACCCTTGTATTGTGGCATTATTTGATAATGGCATCCAAAAATGTTGAGATAAGCAATGAAGCACATGAGACCATTGAGTCACAAACGATCAATACCCAGGATAATGTGCATCAGGATGGCAATAATCATCAGGAAAACAACAACGCTGACTAAGTGATGAACGATGGGATGTTCAGAGGCTTTATGCAATTCATGCAACATCAGGCGAGAACGACTCATGTTCAAAATGCAGGTGGAAACACTGGCAACTCTCAAACGGTCACCACTAAATAGTTCAAGGAGCTGGGACCACCGGAGTTTATTAGAGAGCCAAAACCACTTAAGGCAGAGACGTGGATAAAACAGATCACCAAGATATTTGATGTCTTGGGATGCTCCGAGGAGCAAAATGTTCCCTTTGCCACCTTTATGTTGCGAAGAGAGGCAGAATACCGGTGGGAATCAGTAAAATGTACTCAACCTGCCGCACTGAAGATGTCTTGGGAGAAGTTCCAAGAACTATTCAATGACAAGTACTTTCACGAAAGTATTCATCACATGAAGGAGGTAGAGTTTATCAAGCTGGAGCAAAATAATATGACCGTGTCGCAGTATGAAGTTAAGTTTGCCGAGTTGTCCCAGTTTACGTCCCACCTGGTTGATAATGAGGAGAGAATGACGCGGATGTTTCTAAGAGGTTTGAAACCCGAGATACGTCAATACTTAATTTCTCACAAATTGTGTTTGTATTCAGATGTTGTAAATAGGGCTCGATTATTGGAGCGCGATAACGAGTCAACCCAACCAAGAGAGAACAGCTGACAAAATGATAATACCAGTGATAGCAGTCATCAAAGCGGTGACAACAAACGTGGAGGGAATCAACATGCCAGAAATTGTAACCACTTCGGTGGTAATCATGGCCAAGATAATAGAAGTGGAAATTTCAAGAAGAGGAGATTCAACAATGATGGAAAGACGTCATCACTAGCACCTGTTGTTAAGGAAGGGGAACGACAACCAATCGTATGTTACAAATGCAGTAATCCAAAGCGTGTTATAATTACAGAAGAGAAGGTCACCTTGCCCGATTTTGTCGTGCACCAAAGTCAAGTCCAGCTAGGATGGAGGCATCAAAGGTCGTCGCAGACAAGACAAAACCGGTAGTTCAAGGGAGAACGTTTGTCGTAACCTCCCAAAAAGCGAGGAATCTGAATGAGGTGATCATGGGTAAGCTAATCATAGACTCTAGCAAAGGCTTTACCTTATTTGATACTGGTTCTACCCATTCTTTTATTTCTCCTATTTGCGCTCAACGTTTAAATTTAACTCCAGAGAAATTAGACTTTGACTTATCTGTTGAAACTCCGTTCGGAGAAACCTTTATTACATCCACTGTTTATAAGTCTTGTTTGGTTCAAATTGGTACCCACACAATACCTGTCGATATTATTTCCTTAAAAATACTTGCATTTGATGTGATTTTAGGGATTGATTGGTTAACTACTCATCATGTAAAAATTAATTATTTTCGTAAGGTTGTTAGCTTTCATATTCCTAACCAACCTATTATGTGAATTCAAGCAACCAAACCACTAAAGTCAATCACTATCATATCAAGCCATAAAGCTATTCGTTTATTAAAAAACGGATGTCAAGCTTTCTTAGCCCATGTCACAGATTTAAACAAAAATACGTCAGATTTGAATGATATTTCTATTGTTAATAAATTTCCGACGTATTCCCCGAAGAATTTCCTGGCCTACACCTGGAGCATGAAATCGAGTTTGGTATCGACCTTGAACCCGGTACAAAACCCATTTCCAAAGCCCCATATCGAATGGCTCCTATTGAACTTCAGGAGTTAAAAACCCAACTACAGTAATTGTTAGACATCGGTTTCATTCGACCTAAAGACGCTCTCCTCGGGGTGCTCCTGCTCTATTCGTGAAGAAGAAAGATGGAAGTATGCGAGTTTGTATTGATTATCGGGAGTTGAATCATGTCACCATTAAAAATAGGTACCCGTTGCCTCGCATTGATGACCTGTTTGACCAGTTGCAAGGAGCCAAATTCTTTTCAAAGATCGATCTTCGTTCTGGATATCATTAGTTGAAGATTAAAACTAATGACATTCCTAAGACTACTTTCAGAACTCATTACGGGCATTATGAATTCCTAGTCATGTCTTTTGGACTGACTAATGCTCCTGCCGCCTTCATGGATATGATGAACCGAGTATTCAAGGAATATTTGGATCACTTTGTGGTTGTCTTTATTGATGACATCCTCATTTACTCCAAAAGTCGTGAAGATCGTGAGCAACACCTGAGGCTGATACTCCAAAAGCTTCGTGAAAACAAGTTATGTGCCAAGTTAAAGAAATGCGAGTTCTGGCTTGAGGAAGTAGAATTCCTTGGGCACGTAATATCAAATCACGGAATATCAATTGACCTGGCAAAGATTGAAGCAATTCAAAGCTGGGAGCAACCTACGTTAGTGACCGAAGTACGTAGCTTTCTCGGCTTAGCTGGTTATTATGGAAGATTCGTAGAAGGGTTTTCTCGAATCACTACTCTATTAACTCAGCTGACTCAGAAAGATACAAAATTCAGTTAGAGCGAGGAATGTGAGAAGAGTTTTCAAGAACTCAAGAGGAGACTCATTTCAGCACCTATTCTGATAATACCATCTGGCTCGGAGGGATTTGTCATCTATAGTGATGCTTCAGACAAAGGGTTAGAATGTGTTCTCATGCAACATGGGAAAGTCATAGCCTATGCCTCACGACAACTCAAAGAATATGAGAGGAATTATCCTACTCATGATCGAGAGTTGGCAGCTGTTGTTTTTGCACTTAAGATTTGGAGGCATTACCTGTATGGAAAGAAGGTGGAGATCTATACGGATCATAAAAGCCTCAAATATTTCTTCACCCAAAAGGAACTCAACATACGGTAACGACGTTGGCTTGAGCTATTGAAAGATTACCATCATACCATTCAGTACCATCTTGGAAAAGCAAACGTAGTAGCTGACGTATTAAGTAGAAGATCATATGCGGGTACGAGTGAGATATTATTAACGCAAAGACCCATTTTGTATGAGTTAAAAAGGATGGAGATAGAGTTAAAGAGTCCAGGGACCCATGTGATGATGGCAAATATACGAGTAGAACCGACTATAATCGATAAAGTTAAAGTTGCTGAAGCTACATACCTGGAGCTGATGCGTATGAGGAAGAAAGTGCAAGAAGGTGCTATTTCGGAAGCAAGAATCGATGAAGAAGGATTACTTTGAGTCAACTCCAGACTTTGTGTTCCTAACGATTCTGACTTAAAGTATAAAATTATGATGGAGGCGCACAACACACCGTTCGCAATCCATCATTGGAGTACCAAAATGTATCATAATCTTCGAAATATATTTTGGTGGAGCAATATGAAGAGAGAGATAGCGGGGTTTATCTCAAGGTGTCTAACTTATCAACGAGTCAAGGCATAGCATCAAGTGCCAAAAGGTCCATTGCAACCACTTAAAATTCCAGAATGGAAGTGGGAGCACTTTTCCATAGATTTCGTTACTGGTCTTCCTAAGGTTTCTCAAGGTATAGATGCGATTTGGGTCATTATTGATAGATTGACCAAGTCTGCTCATTTCTTATTGATACGAGAAACTTATACACTTGAACATCTTGCTCGTATATACATAAATGAGATTGTAAGATTACATGGTATGCTAGTATCCATAGTTTCTGATCGAGACCCAAGATTCACTTCACGATTTTGGGTTAGTTTGCAAAAAGCTATGGGCACAGATTTACGATTTAGTTCGGCATATCATCCTCAAACAGATGGGCAGTCGGAGAGGACTATTCAAACTCTTGAAAATTTATTAAGACTCTGTGTCCTTGACTTCAAAGGAAGTTGTGACAAGTTTTTACCATTGGTGGAGTTTTCCTACAACAACAGTTAGCAAGCAAGTATTGGCATGGCTCCATTTGAGGCGTTGTATGGAAGAAAGTGTCGTTCTCTAGTATGCTAGGATGAGGTGGGTGAAGCAACGTGACTGGAGTTGGTACGTATGACTACGAAAAAGATTCAAACGATCCGACAACGTATAAAAACCTCACAAGATCGACAAAAGAGTTATGTTGATCTTCATCGAAAGGATGTGGAATTCAATATTGGAGATCATGTGTTGTTATGTGTTGCTCTATGGAAAAGAGTTACGAGATTTGGAAAGAGGGGAAAGCTCAATCCTCGATTCATTGGCCCATTTTTAATCCTCGATCGAGTAGGAACTATGGCCTATAGACTCGCTTTACCGCCATGTATGTCTCGTATTCATAATATTTTTCACATATCTATGTTACGTAAATATGTGAAAGACCCGAACCACATTATTGAATTAGAACCGGACGAGATATCGGAAGATTTAACGTATGAGGAGGTACCTGTTAAAATCTTGGATAAGAATGATCATATTCTACGCTCCAAGATTATACCTCAAGTCAAAGGTATCCTTACCAGGGAGTTAGAATCTAAAATGAAGTAAAGGTATCCTCACCTTTTCGACATACCAGGTACGCACCCTAATTTCGACGACAAAATTTCATAAGAAGGGGAGGTTGTAAGACCCCAACTTTTATGAAAAAAGATTAATTTTTCTCAAAATATATTTTTTAATATTATGGTAAGGGTTTGATATAATGTTATAGTTGGGGGTATTATTTACAAATTTTGCAAAGTAAGCAAATGGTTATATAATATTCGATTGGTCGGAGAATATTCGTTTTAACAGGGAATATTCGTACGATGGGACAATCATTGGTGTACCCCACAACAGAAGTATTGTCGTAGTTTGAAAACTATAGAATTATCTTTTTATAAAAATAACGGAGAAAATTTTACCGTTAAACTGTTGAACTACCCGGTGGTAAAAGTACAGTAATACGCGTGGTTGCATAGTAGCACACGGTATTGATTATTGATGCTTACGTGAGAAGTCGCTCAGTTATACTTAATTATTGCTACAATAATTGATGCATAATATCTCTCATATTATTGATTCAATTATTGTCACAGTATTATCTACATAATATTTATTATTATTAAATCAATAATTGAGACGATAAAGTTATTCATATTATTATTTGTAATATTGACAATGTCTAGAAAGTTCTGTTGAGGAGATGTTTGGTTACCTAATTGCGCGCCAATATAGGGAGAAATCCTTATCGGAAATCTTCCTCTTTACTGGGAATGATCTGGTTGTTAAATATTGTGAGTTATAATAATAATGATGAATAAGTTCGTATTGATTAAAGATGAAATTGATATTTTCATTATGTTGGGATTATTAGTGTTAATGGAAATGGACATCTATTTCGATAATAATTGATGTCTAGAGGTTATATTGACCAATCGGGTAATTAATAGGATAAATGAGCAATTAATTGCTATTAATTCACATGTTTATAACTATTTGTTTAAATGTATGTACTATTGATTCACATGCATGTACTATTTGGGGAGGTGGTGCAAGATTGATAATACTTGCATGACTAAATTAAAAATAGAGGTATAGATGAAGGTACAATACCGTAACTATTTTTTTCACATGTGTGTACTATTGATTCACATGATGTACTATTAGGGGAGATGGTGCAAGTTTGATAATACTTGCAGGACTAAATTAAAAATGAAGGAAAAGATGAAGGTATTATACTGTAATATTTCGAGCCCCAAAACGTGCAATTATCGAAACTATATTTCCCTATAAATAAAAGCTCATTCTTCTTTCATTCTCACCAATTCACTAAGACTCACAAGAGCAATTATAGCGAGAGAAGCTATAGAGAGAAAGAAGAAGAGAAGTCTGCTACCTCACTATTCCAGTATCCAGTCTTCTTCAGAGGTAAGGGATATTATTTTGTTCAGTATTCATAGGAATAATATTTTCTTCCATACTCTGTAGTATGTGAGTAATATTATTTCGTCTTGTATTCCTGATTATACTCTCATTTTGTTAAAGTATTACTTCTATACTCAGTGAAATTAGTAGAATATCCTTGAAATTTGCACTTCATCTAGTATCGATTCACAAGGATATTTTCTGCACATTCTTGCTAAATTTTAAGCTTTTCATGCCGGAGTATTGTCCATGAGTAGTATTCAGTTTTACGGTACTATTCACACAGTACTATTCACGGGGTACTATTCACAAAGTACTATTCATGGGTACTATTCACAAAGTACTATTCACGGGGTACTATTCCCGAAGTACTATTAACGGGGTACAATTCACTCAGGAAATTATTTATGACAAAAATTAATTTCTTTGTTGTTCAAATCATTTTTGATACAATATTATTCTTGAATTTTACTCCACAAAGCAGTATCATGTTGACAATTTGGACATTATTGAATTCTGAATAAATTAAGTTATAAATCTTTAAAAATTTATCCTTTACTTTCTTTTAATTAAATTCTTATATCATCATCATCATCATCATGCTTATATTGTGATAAAAGTCATCTGTGGCTTACGTGCATAGATGTACTATTGATTAGTATGAATATGACCAGGGATTATTCGATATAATCATGACCGTAATGTTACAAATGATGTGGTAAAAATCCTCATTGGCCTATAGTGCATTGATGGACAGTTGTTGGTTTGATTATGACAAGGGATTATTCGGTATAATAATGACCATTGATAATTACATGAATATCCTTGGCCCGTAGTGCAGGGATAATTCGATGATGTGGTTTATTTTTTAAGTTAAGTCTCATTGATAAAGTTGATGAAAAACTTTTTAAATCATAGAAGATAGTAGATATCATGCTCTACTTGACTCTTCTAAGGGATTGCTTGTTTCGTTGAAGTTAAACTTGTTGTCTATTGTATTATATCAGTTTAACACTGTTGAAGGCTAACGATAATTTATTATGCATTATCTTAGTCATAATATTTTTTACTGGGCTAGTTGGGCTCACCCTTTGCTTTCATTGTTCTCTTCAAGAAATGAGAATATAGCTGGGACTAGCCGGGGAACAAAGTTATGGTCCGAGATGGTGGCTGTAGTAGTCCTCACTATTTTATAAAATATTGTGATAATAATTGTAATGAGGACTTCATTTGAGTTTGGAAGACAATATTCGTGTTAAAACTCTCAGCTTATTTTACACGACAGCTGTATGATTAAGTTTGTATTTGTATTCTGTACCATGTATTTAGTGACTCATAATTGGTGATGTATACCTATTTTGGGGGCGTCACACGTACAGTTTGGACTGATGTGTCCCTCATCTCCGCATCTGTAGCATACGACCTGTGGTCGTTCTTCTTCCTTAAAAACATATGCTAGTACTGTTGTCTTTCCATCATTATTGAACCTTCTATTTTTGAAATTTCCACTTGACTCATTTCTTCTATTATCTTAGCCAAGATTACCACCGAAGTGGTTACCATTTCTGGCATGATAATTTCCTCCACATTTGTTGTCACCACTTCGATGATTGCTACCACTGGTATTATCATTTTGCCGGCTGCTATCTTTTGGTTGGGCTGACTCTTTATCGCGCTCCAATAACTGAGCCCTATTTACAACATCTGAATATAAACAAAGTTTGTGAGAAATAAGGTATTGACAAATTTTGGGGTTCAAACCTCGCAGAAACATTCGCGTCATACGCTCCTTATTATCTACCAAATGGAATGCAAACTTAACCTCGTATTGCGATATGGTCATATTGTTTTGTTCCAGCTTGATAAATTCTACCTCCTTCATGTGACGAATACTCTCTGAAAAGTAATTATCGTTGAACAATTCTTGGAACTTCTCCCAATAAATCTTCAGTGCGGAAAGATGAGTACGTTTTATAGATTCCCACCAGTAATCTGCCTCTCCTCGCAACATGAAGGTGGCAAAGGGAACCTTTTGCTCCTCGGATCATCCCAAGACATCAAATATCTTAGTGATCTACTTAATCCATGTCTCTGCCTTAAATGGCTCTGTCTTTCCCAAAAACTCCAGTGGTCCTAGCTCCTTGAATTTCTTAGCAGTGACCAGTCGTGAGTTGTCATTGATTCCACCTGTATTTTGAACATGAATCTCTCTCGTTTGGTGTTGCATGAATTGTAGAAAGATTATGAATAGCCCATCATTCACCATTTGGTCGGTGTTATTGTTTACATGAGGATTATTTCCTTCTTGATGCACATTATCCTGGTTATTGATCGGCGGTGTCTCAACGGTCTCATGTGCTCCATTGCTTATCTTAAAATTTTTAGATGCCATTTTCAAACACTGCCAAAGGTGCAAAGATGAATTGTTGTTTGGCATGATCATGATCATTGGTGATAATAACGAATATCCTTGGCCCATAATGCATGGATGATTCGTGGATTGGATAATAATGAATATCATTGGCCCATAGTGCATGAATACTTCAGTGATGTGGATTATTTATTGAGCTGAGTCTCAGTGATAAAATTGATGATAAACTTTTAAATCATAGAAGATAGTAGATATCATGCTCTACTTGACTCTTCTAATGGGTTGTTATTTCCGCTGCAGTTGTTGATCTAAAACTTGTTGTCTATTGTATTCTATCAGTTTAACAATGTTGAAGGCTAACGATAATTTATTTTGCATTATCTTAGTCATAATATTTCTTATTGGGCTAGTTGAGCACACCATTTGCTTTCATTGTTCTCTTCAAGAAATGAGAATATAGTTGGGACTAGCCGGGGAACGAAGTGATGGTCCGAGATGGTGGCTGTAGTAGTCCTTACTATTTTATAAAATGGTGTGATAATAATTGTAATGAGGACTTCATTTGAGTTTAGAAGACAATATTCATGTTAAAACTCTCAACTTATTTTACACGACAGCTGTATGATTAAGTTTGTATTTGTATTCTGTACCATGTATTTAGCAACTCATAATTGGTGATGTATACCTATTTTGGGGGCATCACACGTACAGTTTGGACTGATATGTCCCTCATCTCCGCATCTGTAGCATACGACCTGTGGTCGTTCTTCTTCCTTAAAAACAGATGCTAGTGCTGCTGTCTTTCCATCATTATTGAACCTTCTATTTTTGAAATTTCCACTTGACTCATTTCTTCTATTATCTTGGCTAAGATTACCACCGAAGTGGTTACTTTTTCCAGCATGATAATTTCCTCCACGTTTGTTGTCACCGCTTTGATGACTGCTACCACATGTATTATCGTTTTGCTGGCTACTATCTTTTGGCTGGGCTGACTCATTATCGCGCTCCAATAACTGAGCCCTATTTATAACATCTGAATATAAACAAAGTTTGTGAGAAATGAGGTATTGACAAATTTTGGGCTTTAAAACTCGCAGAAACATTCGCGTCATACGCCCCTCATTATCTACCAAATGGGATGCAAACCGGGATAACTCCGCAAACTTAACCTCGTATTGTGATACGGTCATATTGTTTTGCTCCAACTTGATAAATTCTACCTCCTTCATGTGATGAATACTCTCCGAAAAGTACTTGTCGTTGAACAATACTTGGAAATTATCCCAAGAAATCTTCAGTGCGGAAAGATGAGTACGTTTTACAGATTCCCACCAGTAATCTGCCTCTCCTCGCAACATGAAGGTGGCAAAGGGAACCTTTTTCTCCTCGGATCATCCCAAGACATCAAATATATTGGCGATCTGCTAAATCCATGTCTCTACCTTAAGTGGCTCTGGCTTTCCCAAAAACTCCAGTGGTCCTAGCTCCTTGAATTGCTTAGAAGTGACCAGTCGTGAGTTGTCATTGATTCCACCTGCATTTTGAACAAGAATCTCTCTTTTTTGGTGTTGCATGAATTGTAGAAAGCTTATGAACAACACATCGTTCATCATTTGGTCGGTGTTATTGTTTACATGAGGATTATTGCCCTCTTGATGCACATTATCTTGGTTATTGATCGGCGGTGTCGCAACTGTCTCATATGCTCAATTGCTTATCTTAAAATTTTCGGATGCCATTTTCAAACACTGCCATAAAACAAGGGTTAATTGACATGTCACATATTATCCCTATATTCTGACCGACCAATTAAATAACAAATAAGCTTAGGTAGGACATACTAGTGAAGGATTTACCCGTCTTTCCCCACCTAGTTCTAGTCTCAAATCTCCGCCAGGGATCATATTCCTAAGCTTTGATACCAACTTTGATGTCCCCAAAATAGGTCCATACAACCCATTCTGAGTCGCCAAATACATGGTACACAATTTAAATACAAACTTAATTTATACAATTATCAACTGTCGTGTATAATACGACAAAACGTAACCTGAGAGTTTTAACACGAATATTATCTTGTAGATAATATCCAAACTTAAATGGAGTCCTCATTATAATTATTATCACACTATTTTATAAAATTGTGAGGACTACTATAGCCACCATCTTGGACCATCACTCCATTCCCCGATAAGTCCTAGCTATATTCTCATTTCCTGAAGAGAACAGTGAAAGAAAAGGGTGAACTCAACTAGCCTAGTACTAAAGAATATTATGACTAAGATAATGTAGAATAAATTATTTTATAGTCTTCAATAGTATAAAAACTGATAGAATACAATAGACAACAAGTTTAACTGCAGCGGAACAAACAATCCGTTAAAAGAGTCAAGTAGAGCACGATGTCTACTATCTTCTATGATTTTAAAGTTCATCATCAATATTTTATCTCTATAACACATCTCAATAAATAATCCACATCACCGAATTATCCATGCACTACGGGCCAATGATATTTGTTAGTATCACATCCATGAATTATCCATGCACTACGGGCCAAGGATATTCGTTATTATCACCAGTGGTCATGATCATGTCAAACAATTGTCCATCAATGCACTACGGGCCAATGAGGACTTTCACCACATCATTTGTCTGTAACATTACAGGTCATGATTATACCGATACATAATTTCTGATCATAATCATACCAATCAACAATACATCTATGTATTATGGGCTAAAGATGACTTTCACCATAATATAAGCATGAGGATGATGACAATGATATAAGAAATCAATCAACTGAGATTAAGATAAATATTAAAGATTTATAATTTAATTTATCCAGAGTTTAAGAATGTCCAAATTGTCTACATGATAACTACTTTCTGGAGTAAAATTCAAGAATAATATTCATATATCAAAAATAATTTGGACAGAAAAGAAATCAATTTTTGTCGTGAATAGTATCCCGTGAATAACACTTTGTGAATAGTACCTCGTGAATAGTACCATATGAATAGTACCGTATGTATGAATAGTTTCGTATGTATGAATAGTACCCATGAATAGTACTCTGACATGAAAAACTTAAAATTTAACAAGAAAGTTCAAAAAAATATTTTCATGAAATGATACTAAATGAAATGCAAAATTCAAGAATATTCTCCTATATTTCAAGGAGTATAGAAGTAATAATCCTAAAAATAAGTGTAGATTTAGGAATATGAAATGAAATAATATTACTTACATACTATAGAGTATGGAAGAATTCTCTGATTCTGGTGTGATTTTCATTTCTAAACTAAGCATCCTATTTATAGGAGATTGGCAGGATACTATTTAGGAAAATAATCACGGGCGCACAGTAGGAAAATCACGAGCGCAATTCACCGGCGAAAATTTGATTCTACTATTCATTACTGTGCAATAAAATATTCTAATAAAACGAAAACTTTATATAAAATATATTATATTTATAATCTAATAAAACGAATAACTTTATATATAATATAAAAAGTTTTCTGTTTTATTACTATTATAATAATAATAAAAAAAAACTGAGATAACTTTCTACCGGCAATTTTGAAAAATAAGTAAGTGGGGGTCCATATAATAAGCCAAACTTACAACAAATACTTCATAAAAACCCCTCTATTTATCACAAATCACTTGACTTCACTAAACACATTTTTAATCTTTCAGCATTTATTCATCATTAATATTATAACTCCCAATATTAACAACCAGATCATTCTCAGGAAATAGGGGGCTTTCCGATAAGGACTTCTCCTTATTGGCGTGCAATTAGATGACCTAACCCATTTCCTCGACATAACTTTCTAGACATTGTCAATAATACAAATAATATTATGAATACCTTTGTCGTCTCAATTATTATTTTAATAATATAAAATAGTGTGCAGATGATACTGTGACAATAATTGAATCAATACTATTGAGCAACTACTGTGGCAATTATTGAATAAAATTGAGTGACTTTTTAAGTAAGCATCAATAATCAAAGATAATGTACAATACCGTATGCTACTATGCAACCACATGTATTACTATACTTTTATCGCTGGGTATTTCAACAGTTAACGGTAAAAGTTTTATCGTTATTTTTATAAAAAGACTATTTTTGTCGCTTTCTATATCCGACAGTAATTCTGTTGTGGTCCACCAATGATTGTGTCGTCGTACGGATATTCCCTGATAAAACGAATATTCCTCGACCAAATGAATATTTTATGACAACTTGCTTACTTTGCAAAATTTGTAAATATTACCCACAACTATAACATTATATTAAATCCACACCTTATTATTCAAAATAACATTTAGAAAAAAATAAATCTTTATTCATAAAAGTTGGGGTCTTACAAATTACATCTGAATCTGTAGTTGTATAGCCCTCCAACTTATATAAAGTACAGGTCTTGATTCCTTTCATCAACACAAGAGAGCCTCTACTACTCTTCATAACTCCACCTTCAACTATATACTTACACCCGATTTCATCTAATGTACCCAAAGATATGAGATTCTTCTTCAAACCTAGAACATGTTTAATATTTGACACTGTTCTGATTATGCCATCATGCATCTTAAATTTTATTATACCAATGCCAATTACTTTACATTTAGAATTATTTCCCATCAAAACAATTCCACCATCAAATGGTTCATACGTAGAGAATAATTCACGGGTAGGACACATATGATAAGAACATCAATAATCCAAAATCCAGTCACTGCTAAGTCTTTCTATGTCATCGGCTACTAACAGAAGATCATCATTATCCTCAGCAACACTAGCCTGAGTAGGCTTTCTTGTACCCTGATTCTGCTAGTTCTGCACCTTCTGTCCACTATGAATCCGACCATGATTGTCTCATCTCTGTTGTTATTTAACAACTTCTAAAAATTATGATTTATATTCCCCTTTGCATGACAATAGTTACAACTAAAATTCTTATTCCGAGATTTTGATTTGTGTGTACTGCCACTATAGACACTCAAAAATTTTCTTTTCCTGTTACTAACTATGCAGGAGGGCAAAAGCGTCTTTTTCACACTCCAGAGATAACCCTGGAGGACCACAACATCAATTTTAACTCCGGAGATAGCCACGGGAGATCTAGTTTCCAACCCCGGAGATAACCCCGGGAAAGTCAGTTTTAACCCCGGAGATAGCCCTGGGGGATCAAGTTCAAAGCCTGGAGATAACCCCAGGAGGTCAAGCAAACCTCAGAGATAACCCCGAGGACATTCATAGTCAACAGCAGGCCAACCTCAGAGATAAGCCTGAGAAAAGACTGCTACAACTGCGCGAAAACCAGAGATAACCCCGAGAGGGGAAAAATGGTCATTTTCCCAACTAAACTTCACTTCAAATAAAATACACTCACTTCAACTCAAATTGCTTCAACAGAAGTCCCAGAAGAACCATATCTTAACTTCGGAGTGCAAACTACAAAAAATGACTCACCGGATTGCCTAACGGAAACTCAAAAATGCTATTTCGGTCATAGACCCATTTTCCTGAAATCAAAAAAGGTCAAATACTATGTCATTGTGTAGCTCTCGGAAAGAGCTTTCCAAAATGGTATGGCACGCTTCCATCGGACTCCCGAATTGAAAGTTATGAAGGTCCGAGCGAACAACGCGTAGTTCGAGAGTACGTACTTTGACACGGCGAGCCCCATATTGCCCTAGGCATCCCAGACAACCGTCGATATACCTGCGGCACCCACTCCTATATATAGAGGGCTTGGGGTGGCCTTATTTGGAAGAGAAATAGCGAAGAAACCCTGTCCAATTTGCTTTGTGAACACTATAAACTGAGTTCTTTCTTATTTCAAACACTACCGGCGGGAGCCTAGTGTTCATCCATCTAAAGTTATTGAAGTCTTCTTTGGCATTCCACTGTAAGCCTTCTTACACACTTTAAAGCCTTTCTCTTCATCTTTGAACACACCTTTCTTCACGTTGAGAGTCGTGTTGTGTGTGTATGCCAGGACTTCGGCCCGTGGTTTCATTTTGGTTTGTATATATATATATATATATATATATATATATATATATATATATATATATATATGGACTAACATTATCGAGTTATGCCTCGATTGTGCCTAGATTTCTGGCCTGAGCGCGTTATTTGCTTTATATATATATATATATATATATATATATATATATATATATATATATATATATATATATATATATATATATATATATATATATATGAACCGTGTGTCGAACTCTATTCGATGAGCCTGAGACATATGTATGGAGCATTTATTTGCTTTTATGTATATATATACTTATATATATAAACTGTATGTCGAACTTTTTTCGATGAGCCCAATTTTACATATAGAGCGCTTCTCGCTTTAATATATATATATATATATATATATATATATATATATCAACTATGTGTCGAACTTTGTTCTATGAGCCTGGATTTTACATCCAGTGCGTTTACAAGCTTATATATATATATATATATATATTTAATCCCTTTGGAGTTTAGTTAAGTATATTGATCATCTTCTGACTTTTTCTTTACTTTTCATCCCGCCTGGAGTCTACTCCGTGGCGGTTGATTGCTTTTACAGCTTTATTTACATTTCTGATCCCCCATGGAAGTGCTTCGTGGTGGCTGATCATCTATATATATATATATATATATATATATAGCTTATATATATAACTGCTTACTGCTTTAATATCAATTGCGGCATCATGTGAGCCTAGGAATCATGTGATCACAAATTTAGTCTACTGGATCTAGATTCGGTTTCCGTGATGGACATTTTTAGCTGTAAGTAGCTTGTAAATTACTCACGGTGTTTAGATTTCCTCAGATGGTTTTCATACCCACGAGGAATTCGGCACTATTTTGTATATTATTTTCTCGAAGATGCTTCGCATCTCGAAAATTAAAAACAATCAAGCCGAACACTTAATAAAAAATGGGAGTGTAAAAGGTCTCAATTACTATTGAGCACAAGGGTTTGAAAAACCTCTTTTATAAAACATCACTGCCATATCTTGTTTAAAACTGAATTTTTACACAAATTCAAACCCTGTGTAGATAGGTGTGAACAAGGCCTCACACTACTTCCAAATAACATCACATTGACCCACACGCACACATATTCATATAACAGTTTCTTGAAAAGTAGTGGTCACCGTGGTAACACAGATGTCGGGGGGGGGGGGTGCCTAACACCTTCCCTCCACATAATCAAGTCCCTGGACCCTAATGAATCTTGGTTTCACCGACCCGTTTAGCAGTGCCATATCACTGGGTCAATGTGCAAACCTTTTCTCGGTTGTGTTGGTACAACCATATAAAAAACCAACTGTCGACTCTTAACAGTCCATCATCGACATGATACATGTCGGACCTATTTCACTTATTTTTTCAAACAAATCTCACCTAACATGAGAACACCAAAGAACAAGTAACGAAAAGGGACAAATAAAAATCCCGACGGCGACAAGTGGCGACTCTGCTGGGGATTAAAGTAAGAGGACTTAAGCCGCTAGTACAATCTTTTCAAAACTGTTATATGCTTGTGTGTGGATGTTGCATTTACATTTGAATGAATGTGTACGAATGCATTTACTTATTACACTTAGTGCTTCGCACTATATCTGCTTGTGATATTAGTGCTTCGCACATGTCATCATTTTCATAAACGGTGAGACACGTTGTATGTGAATGTATGTTGTGTGGTTCTTCCACCAGGAGGCTATCCTGTCGGTGTTTGATTACTGGACTCGTAGGGAGACGAATTCCAATGAGGATCAAGAAAGGCACCACCCAGATTCGCTCCAGCTGAAAGGCCGGATTAACTTCCCGTCAAGTAAATTGCGATGATTTGGGAACCTTCATGCCAAAAAACCGCGAGATTAACCTAAGATAGGTCAGCCTCTGATAAACCAAACGCGAAGGAAAGTCTCTTCATACTTTCACAATTCAATTACTTGTAAATTCAATTACTTGTAATTTCATTTCCATGTAAATCTCAATATAATGGAAAATATGAAGGAATATGTGTACATGCCTTCCCTTTATATCAAAACCTAACATGCTATCTTGTCAACTGACATCCGTTTCACAGGACGATACTCCTAAACGGACACATTACGTAATATTGCTACATTCACTAAGACTAAACTACATAAGTTTTTTTGTAGGGATATAATGGGTCCAAAGAACCCTTGGTAAAAATCAAAAAAGCCACGAGCCTACAACCCAATTATGTCTTCATCCCACTGCATCGATCTTAATCCAGTTTCTCGCGAAGAATTCGATGAATTGCGTAAACAAATCACAGATTTGGTTGTTCTGCTTAAAGAACTACACCAATCTACTCAGGGTACAAGTATACCCGTACATGCTGAATCCTCCGCACGAGGAGGAACCTAAGGTCTGGACACTGCTATTTCCAGTTGCACGAATCCTCATAAGCACAGACAGATTCCTTCAGCTTCAACCACACGACGAGCATCTCCACCTACAGTTTATGAGCCTGTACGATCTCCGGTAAAGGTGTCTGCTCATGTAATAACTATGTTATTTCCTAAACCGATACCGGTGAAAGAGAAAGAAATCCTAGTTCCAGATACCGCAATGGAAGAAGAGGAACGAAAAATTAAACAAGATATCGTCAGAATGATGTCCAACGTATGCATCATTGTCCATGATGAACACACAAACAGATACACCCCAGACGATGATTGCCCAGACTTAATGGCCATCATTCAGGAAAAGGAGGACGATGACAACCCCTCCATCACTGCAGTCCACTAGGGCTTTGCCCTCGACAATTGGAGCAGCACTCCTTGCATTGGTCGACAAGGGTAAAACGGGCAGAAACTCTTTTTGCCCTGTAGATAGCAATAATCGCCACTTTTTTATCAGTATTAGATTAGCGCTACTTTTGTCATTACATGCTAACACTTTGTGTGATTGAACAGTTTCATATATTAAGTTAGAGCATTTTGGTTCAGGACTCTAAAGTTAGATGTGCCTAGACTTGCTGATGAGGTGCTTATTCTCTACAAGGACTATAACTTTGATGTAAAGCTGGACTCAGACTTGATGGAAATACACAAGGACATTGAGGTTCCTTAGGAGATCAAATGGGTCGAAGACAAACCCAAGCCAAATCTTGATCAAACCACCTCTTTTAAACCTCGAAACCTTAGAAAACCCCAAACAAATCCAAATTGGTACATACCTCACTCCAAACCAAAGGAATGATATGGTTACTCTATTGACCCTATTCCAAGATGTGTTTGCATGGTCTCACGAAGACATGGTCGGTTTATCCACTTACATTATCATTCATCACCTTCCCATCAAAGGAGGATTCAAGCCAGTCAGGCAGAAGCTCAGGTGATTAAAACCTGAGTGGAGGTTAAAAGTTAAAGAAGAAATTGTGAAACAATTTCAAGCCGGCATCATCATGGTATCAACATACCCTGAATAGCTATCCAACATAGTCCCCGTGCCGAAACCCGGAGGAAAGGTGCGAGTTTGCGTGGATTATAGTGATCTGAATAAAGCTTGTCTCAAAGATAGCTTTCCCGTCCCATTCATCCATATACTCACTGATAATACGACTCAGTATGACATATACTCCTTTGCGGATGGCTTTGCAGGGTACCATCAAATCATGGTTGCTGAAAAGGATCTTGAGAAAACTGCATTCATCACTCCTTGGGGAACCTTTTGCTACAGATGATTGTCATTCGGCCTCATCGATGTCGGAGCTACCTATCAGTGAGCCATATGGCTCTTTTCCACGGTCTAATGCATAAAAATATAAAAGAAAAAAAAGAAAAAAAAAGGAAGAAAAAAGAAAAAGAAAAAAGCTCTTCAACAGGTTCTACAGTTGTTGCCTTACCATCGGCTGGTTCTACAGATGGCTTCGGAATTTGAAGAAAAATCCTTCCTCCACATTCCTCGGAATATGGATGATTTTGCGGGTGCGCTAGCAACCTTGGCCTCCTTGATCAACATATATAACAAGGAACACATGCCAACCCTCATATTTGCACAACAAAAGGCTCCAGCCTATGGGAATTACATTGGAGAAGTATCATATGGCCTACCTCCCATCCTACATCCTTGGTATCGGCACATCAAGGAGTACTTACGAGATGGATCTACACCCGATGAGGCGAGCACGACTAAGAAAAGGCGGATCCATCGACTTGCTATGAAATTCTACCTGAGCGGAGATGCACTCTACAAAAGAGATGCAGAACAAGGTCTCCTCAGATGTTTGGACGAGGACCAAGCTCGGAGGCTCATGGATGAAATCCATGGGGGAGTATGTGGCCCACACATGAGTGGCCCTCTACTTGTAAAGAAGATCCTACAACAGAGAAGTTCGATGATGGTAGTTCAAACAACACGACTTGATTTTGAAAAAGATCGTTGACAACCAAGCTCAGTCTAAAGGAAAATTCTCCCCGAACTGGGAAGGCCCGTTTATTGTCAAGGAGGTATTGACAGGAGGCGCTTTTAGATTACAGGAAATGGACGGCGATGAATTTCCACAACTTATCAATTCGAACACTGTGAAACGGTACTATGTCTGAGGTTACCATCAAGCGAACATCCTGGTTTTGGATCATCAGATCACCAGTCATTCCGGTTCTTTAAACCTTTCTTTACATATAACTTCGCTTCACACTCATCTGCCCCATTAGGGACAAACACTTTTCTAACCAGCACCTTAGTTTCGGATCACCAGATCCTTCATTCACCACAGGTTTTTAAAACCTTTCACACTTTTAGTTTATCCCACCAGGGATTAAACCTTTTACACCTTCAATTTATCCTGTACATGGGATTAAACTTTTCATCTACAATCCACCCTATACCTGGGGCGAACTACACCGACCTGATCTCCCCAATACACGGGAGTACGTAGGCAACCATTTTTATGGTCCGGTCTCACCACAGAAAAAATAAAAACAAACACACTCTTATCCATAACCACATACAGAAACCAGTCCCAAGACACCAAAGATGGTAGGGAATACACACAGATCGACGATCCATTCTGAAAATCCTGAGACATCTCACTGTCCATCCATCAAGGAGGAGTTTAGAATACATCCAGATCATAAAGCCCTGGAGAAACAAGCAAATATCAAGCAAGTAACAAGGCACAACTAAAAGGGAAGTGAATCAACATATATTTCCCTGCCATATATAATGATGTTTAATATATATAATGTGTACTGTACATGACAAAATGGCTAAGCTAGTCTGTGTAGGGAAATACAAGCCCATCTACAAGTCAGTGTATATGCGAGCTATCAAGTCCAACATGGATTCCCTCTCAGAAGAAGGAGGTAACACTATTATCTCCTACCCAAGGGTTTCTACACGAGCCAACAGATCCACCGCCAACTACATGCGATATCTCGGGCAGATATAGAGTTATCTCGCTTAACAATCACTGCATCTCTGGATGATTTGGCCTCATCCCGCTCAACAACAGAAATATCCCTATGAGTTAGAGCATCATCTCTCTCAACTAGAGCGACATCTCTACCAAAAAAAGTTGTCAACATCAAAGCCCAAATACACTTCATGTTCATCATCTGGTACAGAGTTAAATGCCGTTTGCGATCTCGGCATCTTATCAGCCCATCTGTCAAAGAAACTATCCCTGACAACAAGCAAGGCTGGAGCAATTTCAAAATTAGCGACAACCCGATATTGGAACTCGTACAACAACACTGGGGCAATCTCAGGAACAGCGACAACTCAACACTGGGGCATTTATCAACCATCCTAAAGAGGAAAATGAGCCAGTCAGCACCATCAGCATGGTATATCATCATCAGAGTTTCCCTCACATCATCTCACTGGCAATTTGGATATTACTCAATTGCGACTTCATCAACAAAGAGAGTTTCTCATATGAACCCTCGGCATCAACATACGAAAGGACTGGGGCATTTTTTCCAATTCCAAGAAAGGGAAGGAGCTTAAGGCGAGATCAAGCTTCTCATCAAAAAGAAAGAAGGGGAGAACTCCTTAAAAAAATCAGAGTGACATAAGCGTGCCCCTACGAAAGAAGGGGAAACTTCTCAAAAAAGTTCTTACTCAGAAGTAGAAGGTCAACAATGAAAGGCCTAGTGAATGAAATCTACACCATCAACATGCATTAAGTCCTCACAAGTTGAGGCCTCTACACCGAAGTTCGAATTTGGGCAGCGAAAGAACGAATTACACCCTCCAGGGATGTCAGCGGTATTCATGTCATCAGTTCAGCTGGGTTACGAATCAAACTCTCAAGGAAATGGGAAGCAAGCACCCAACAGCGAAAGGAAACTCCAAATCACCTCAAAAAGGGTGAGCGTAACATCAGCAAGCGAAGTCCGGCGCGAAGCAAACCTTGAATATTACTTCAAAAAGGTATCGAAAGATCCGGTATTCTAAACCATTGGCATCAATTCAACATAACATCAAAATAGTTCAGCGATGAAAGCTTCGTATACCACCGTTCGAGTGGGAACCGAAAAAGTTTGGCGATCAGCAGGGTAGGTACCGTTGCAAATTACCAGCATATACATCAGGACAGTCCGATGATTTCAGAACGTCTTCCACAATAGAGATGTAGAAAACATCTCAACTTATCTTCATCAAACAAGCATCGGCGACATTGACAAAAAGCCAAACCGTTGGAGTTAACACCAACATAGGCATCAGCAATGATCGGTAAAGGTAAAGTGAATTTGCGAAAACATTTTAACATTCATCATAACATTCATTACATTGCGATTTGAAAAATGCAAAATGTGAAATGCAAAATGTGAAATGCGAAATGCGAAGTGCAAAGTGCAAAATGCGATGTGCGAGTTACGAAGTGCGATTGGCCAAATGCGAACTGTGAAATGCGATGTGCAATTTGCGAACTGCAATTTACAAAAAACATTTTAAACATTCATCATAACATTCATTACATTGCGATTTGCATCATTAGAAATACCTTGTCATATTTCAAGTGTCTAGCAATCTTTATCATATCCATTCCATTGCATTGCATGAACATGATAAAGAGGGGCATCTGTAGACACTCAAAAATTTTCTTTTCCTTTTACTAACTATGCAGGAGGGCAAAAACATCTTTTTCACACTCTAGAGATAACCCTGGAGGACCACAACATCAATTTTAACCCCAGAGATAGCCACAGGAAATCCAATTTCCTACCCCAGAGATAACCACGGGAAAGTAAGTTTCAACCCCGGAGATAGCCCCGGGGGATCAAGCTCAAAGCCTGGAGATAACCCCAGGAGGTCAAGACAACCTTAGAGATAACCCTAAAGACATTCAGAGTCAACAGCAGGCCAACCTCAGAGATAACCCTGAGAACATACTGCTACAACAGCGTGAAAATCGGAGATAACCTCGGGAGGGGCAAAATGGTCATTTTGCCAACTCACTTCACTTCAAATCAAATACACTCATTTCAACTCAAATTGCTTTAAAAGAAGTCCCACAAGAACCATATCATAACTTCAGACCGTAAACTATGAAAAACGGCTCACCGGATTGCCTAACGGAAACTCAAAAATGCTATTTTGGTCATGAACCCATCTTCCCAAAATCAAAAAAGGGAAAATCTTATGTCATTGTGTAGCTCTCAGAAAGATCTTTCCGGAATGGTATGGCACGCTTCCATCGAACTCCCGGATTGAAATTTATGAAGGTCTGAGCGAACAGCGCGTTGTTCGAGTGTACGTACTTTGACACGGCGGGACCCACATTGCCCTGGGCATCCCAGGCAGCTGCATGTAGACCTACGGCACCCCCCTCTATAAAGAGGGCTTGGGGTGGCCTTATTTGGAAGAGAAATAGCGAGGAAACCCTGTCCAATTTTCTTTGTGCACACTATAAACTAAGTTCTTTCTTATTTCAAACACTTTTGAGCTTATATTCTGTCATATTTTTACCGGAGGGAGCCTAGTGTTCATCCATTTAAAGTTATTGAAGTCTTCTTTGGCAGTTCACTGTAAGCCTTTTTACACACTTTAAAGCATTTCTCTTCATCTTTGCACACACTTTTCTTCACGTTGAGAGTCGGTTATTTATGTGTATGCCTTAATTTCTTGATGCTGTGGGTTTCATTTCAATTTATATATATATATATATATATATATATATATATATATATATATATATATATTTTTTTATATATGGACTAACATTATCGAGTTATGCCTCGATTGAGCCTGAACTTCATCATAGCGTTTATTTGCTTTATATATATATATATATATATATATATATATATATATATATATATATATATCGTGTGTGTAACTCGTTCGATGAGCCTAGACTTATGTCTCGAGCGTTTATTTGCTTTTATGTATATATATACTTAAATATATAAATCGTATATCGAACTTTGTTCGATGAGCCCAGACTTTTACATCCTAACGCGTTTATTTGCTTTAATATATATATATATATATATATATATATATATATTGTGACACCCCAAAATAGGTATACATCACCTATCCTTTAGTCGCCAAATACATGGTACGAATACAAATACAACCTTAAATATATTAACATGAAACATGAGTTTTAATACAAATATTGTCTTCTAGACAGTATTCAAACTCAAAATAAGTCCTCATTACATTTATTATCACACTATTTCATAGAATAGTGAGGACACTAATGTTATCATCCGGACAGTCACTCTGTTCCCCGACTAGTCCCTGCTACGTTCTTATTTCCTGAAGAGAACAATGAAAACAAAAGGGTGAGCTCAACTAGCCCAGTAAGAAATATTATAACTAAGATAATGCGAAATAAATTATCATTAGCCTTCAACAAATTAAACCGATAAAATATAACAAACATCAAGTTTAATCTGCGGTGAACAAGCAATCCATTAGAAGAGTCAAGTAGAGAATAAAATCTACTATCTTCTATGATTTAAAAGGTTTTTCATTACTTTTATCACGAGACTCGACAATAAATAATCCACATCATCCCTGCACTACGACCCAAGGATATTCATTAGTATCACGACCACAAATTATCCATGCACTACGGGCCAAGGATATTCGTGTATTCATCAATGGTCATGATCATGCCAACAACTATCCATTAATGCACTACGGACCAATGAGGACTTTTTCCACATCATTTGTAACATTACGGTCATGATTATACCGAATAATCCTTGGTCATAATCATACTAAGTCCATCTATGCACTATAGGCCACAGATGACTTTCAATATAATATAAACATGAGGATGATGACAATGATATAAGAATTCAATAAAACAAGTTCAAGAATTAATTTATCCAGGAACTAATAATGTCCAAATTGTCAACATGATACTTCTTTGTAGAGTAACACTCAAGAATGCTCAGAAGAATATTTCCATAAAAGATATCTTTGGATGAAACGCAAATATCAAGGATATTCCACTAATTTCATGGAGTATAGAAGTCAAAACTTTAACCAACTGAGTATAATAAAGAATGGAATAACAAAAGAAATCACCATGCATGCGATAGACCGCATGATGGAGTTATTCCAATGAATAATATATAACGGAACGGATCATGCGTAAACGAGGATAGGATATTCAACGTAATAATAAATAATGAAACCGGATCATGCGTAACGCACGCACATGATATTCCAACAAGATAATAAAAGCAATCTGGACCGGTCATGTGCATAAACGCATAGATGGATGTTCCAAATGTAATAATAAAGAATGGAATAAC
The DNA here is from genome assembly GCA_020205615.1 of Panax quinquefolius. Lineage (NCBI taxonomy): Eukaryota > Viridiplantae > Streptophyta > Magnoliopsida > Apiales > Araliaceae > Panax > Panax quinquefolius. Next base: position 53,701,957 of record CM035170.1, read on the forward strand.
AGAAGAATTTCACCAAGTATAGGGTATCCCGCGTATGCAGGTTATTCCAACAGAATAATAAAGAATGGAATAACAGAAGTCCTCTTCACGAATAAGAAAGAAAGATACCCTTTACGAGTACAACAAATAATATCCATTACCGTAAAAGAAGAGTATTCCGACTGGTAGGGCGAGGATATTTTTGAAGAAAACTTGCACTACGCTCAAAGCTTCTTAAAACTCTAAAGAAATACGCTCAAGATTATAGAAGAATTCTCTGAACTTCTGGTGTGGTTTTCAATTCTAACTAAGCATCCTATTTATAGGAAAATAGAAAGGATACTATGATGCACTATGCAATAAAATATAATATATTCTAAATATATATATATATATATATATATATATTATAAAATCTAATAAAATAAATAACTTTATAAAAGTATTTTGTTTTATATAAAAAAATTACTATGCAAAATACTATGCGTGCACTATGCAACACTATATCGTAATAAAATATGATATATTCTAGTTATTGTCTAATAAAACAAATAACTTTATAAAAGTATTATATTTTATATAAAAGATTTAACTATCTGCAAAACACTATGCAATACTATGCATAATAAAATATAATATATTCTAATTATTGTCTAATAAAACAAATAACTTTATAAAAGTATTACATTTTATATAAAAAGATTTTACTATGCAAAACACTATGCATAATAGAATATTATATATTCTATTTATAGTCTAATAAAACGAATAACTTTATAAAAGTATTCATTTTATATAAAAAAGCTTTTCTGCTTTTATTACATTAATAATACTAATAAAACAAAACTCATCATCATTATTATAATTCACACTATTAATCGACTCAGTCGCTCCTGTGAAAGAGGGGCTTTCAATAAGGATTTCTCCCCATTGGCGCATGATTAGGTGACCAAACCTCTTCTTGACGTAACTTCTAGACATTGTTAATATTGCAAATAATAATATTAATAACTTTGTCATCTCAATTATTGATTATATAAAATATTGACAATAATTGAATCAAATAATGTGAGATACTATGCAGCAATTACTGTAGCAATAATTGAACAAAACTGAGTGACTTCTCACGTAAGCATCAATAATCAATACCCTGTGCTACTATGCAACCACGCGTATTATTGTACTTTTAACACCGGGTGTTTCAACAGTTAACGGTAAAACTTCTGCCGTTATTTTCATAAAGTATTTTTATCGTTTTCTCAATTCGACAATAATTTCGTTGTGGGGTCCACCAATGATTGTGTCGTTGTATGAATATTCCCTGTTAAAACGAATATTCCCCGACCAATAGAATATTATATAACAACTTGCGTACTTTTGCAAATTTTAAAATTTTACCCACAACTATAACATTATATCAAATTCATTCCATAATATTCAAAAATGATATTTATAGAAAAATCATCTTTATTAAAAAAAATTGGGGTCTTACAACCTCCCCTTCTTATGAAATTTCGCCCTCAAAATTTGGGTACGTACCTGGTATGTCGAAGAGGTAAGGATACCTTGATTTCATTTCAGATTCTAACTCCCAAGTCATTTCCTCAACATCGTGGTTTCTCCACAAAACTTTGACTTGAGGTATAACCTTGGAGCGTAGAATATGTTCCTTCTTATCCAAGATTTGAACAGGAACCTCTTCATACATCAAATCTTCCGCTATTTCGTCCGGTTCTAACACAATAATGTGGTTTGGGTCTTCTGGATATTTACGTAACATGAATATGTGAAAAATGTTATGAACATGAGACATACTTGGCGGTAAAGCGAGTATATAGGCCACAGTTCCTACTCAATCGAGGATTAAAAATGGGACGATGAATCGAGGATTGAGTTTTCCTCTCTTTTCAAATCTCGTAACTCCTTTCCATGGAGCAACACGTAACAGCACATGATCTCCTATATCGAATTCCACGTCCTTTCGATGAAGATCATCATAACTCTTTTGTCAATCTTGTGAGATTTTTATAGGTTGTCGGATCGTTTGTAAGGATACCTTGATTTCATTTCAGATTCTAACTCCCAAGTCATTTCCTCAACATCGTGGTTTCTCCACAAAACTTTGACTTGAGGTATAACCTTAGAGCGTAGAATATGTTCTTTCTTATCCAAGATTTGAACAGGAACCTCTTCATACGTTAAATCTTCCGCTATTTCGTTCGGTTCTAACGCAATAATGTGGTTCGGGTCTTCCACATATTTACGTAACATGGATATGTGAAAAACGTTATGAACACGAGACATACTTGGCGGTAAAACGAGTATATAGGCCACAGTTCCTACTCGATCGAGGATTAAAAATGGGACGATGAATCGAAGATTGAGTTTTCCTCTCTTTTCAAATCTCGTAACTCCTTTCCATGGAGCAACACGTAACACCACATGATCTCCTATATCGAATTCCACGTCATTTCGATGAAGATCAACATAACTCTTTTGTCGATCTTGTGAGGTTTTTATACGTTATCGGATCGTTTGAATGACCCAAGTGTATAAGTTTCTCTTATAGGTAAAAAGTGAGCAGACTTGGTCAATCTATCAACAATGACCCAAATTGCATCTATGCCTTGAGAAACCTTGGGAAGACCAGTAACGAAATCCATGGTAATGTGCTCCCACTTCCATTCTAGAATTTCAAGTGGTTGCAATGGACCTTTTGGTACTTGATGCTCCGCCTTGACTCGTTGACACGTTAGACACCTTGAGATAAACAGCGTTATCTCTCTCTTCATATTGCCCCCACCAAAATGTATGTCGAAGATCATGATACATTTTGGTACTCCCGGGATGGATTACAAACGATGTGTTGTGCGCCTCCATCATGATTTTATACTTTAAATCAAGGTTGTTAGGAACACAAAGTCTGGAGTTGACTCGAAGTATTCCTTCTTCATCGATTCTTGCTTCCGGCATAGCACCTTCTTGCACTTTCTTCTTCATACGCATCAGCTCCAGGTCTGTAGCTTGAGTAGCTTTAACTTTATCAATTAAAGTCGGTTCTACTCGTATATTCACCATCATCACATGGGTCCCTGGAGTCTTTAACTCTATCTCCATCCTTTGCAAGTTACACAAAATGGACATTTACGTTGACAATATCGCACTCGTACTTGCATATGATCTTCTACTCAATGCGTCAGCTACCACGTTCGCTTTTCCAGGATGGTATGATCATAATCTTTCAACAGTTCAAGCCAACGTCGTTGTCGCATGTTGTGTTCCTTTTGAGTGAAGAAATATTTGAGGCTTTTATGATCCGTAAAGATCTCCACTTTCTCTCCATACAAGTAATGCCTCCAAATTTTAAGTGCGAAGATAACAAATTTATGACTCTAGATCATGAGTAGGATAATTCCTCTCATATTCTTTGAGTTGTCTTGAGGCATAGGCTATGACTTTCCCATGTTACATGAGAACACATCCCAACCCTTTGCCCAAAGCATCACTGTAGATGACAAATCCCTCCGAGCTAGATGGTATTGTCAGAACAGGTGCTGAAATGAGTCTCCTCTTGAGTTCTTGAAAACTCTTCTCACGTTCTTCGCTCCAACCGAACTTTGTATCTTTACGAGTCAATGAGTTAATGGAGTAGCGATTAGAGAAAATCCTTCCACGAATCTCCGATAATAACCAAATAAACCGAAAAGCTACGTGCTTCTATCCATCGATTTAGGTTGCTCCCGGCTTTGAATTGCTTCAATTTTTGCCGTCAACAGATATTCCATGACTTGATACTACATGCCCAAGGAATGCTACTTCCTCGCCGAACTCGTGCATTTCTTCAACTTAGCATAAAGCTTGTATTCACGAAGCTTTTGGAGTATCAGCCTCAAGTGTTGCTCATGATCTTCACGGCTTTTGGAATAAATAAGGATGTCATCAATAAAGATGACCACAAAGTGATCCAAATATTCCTTGAATACTCGGTTCATCATATCCATGAAGGCAGGAGGAGCATTAGTCAATCCAAAAGATATGACTAGGAATTCATAATGCCCGTACCGAGTTCTGAAAGTCGTCTTTGGAATGTAATCGATTCTAATCTTCAATTGGTGATATCCGGAACGAAGATCAATCTTTTGAAAAGAATTTGGCTCCTTGCAACTGGTCAAACAGGTTATCAATACATGGCAATGGGTGCCTATTTTTTATGGTGACATGATTCAACTCCCGATAATCAATACAAAGTCGCATACTCCCATCTTTCTTCTTCACGAATAGAACAGAAGCACCCCAAGGAGACGTACTAGGACGAATGAAACCAATGTCTAACAATTCCTACAATTGGGTCTTTAACTCCTGAAGTTCAATAGGAGCCATTCGATATGGGGCTTTGGAAATGGGTTTTGTACCAGGTTCCAGGTCGATATAAAATTCAATTTCACGCTCTGGGGGTAGGCCAGGAAGTTCTTCAGGGAATACGTCAGGAAATTTATTAACAATAGAAATATCATTCAAATCTGACGTATTTTTGTTTAAATCTGTGTCATGAGCTAAGAAAGCTTGACATCCGTTTTTTAATAAATGAATATCTTTATGGTTTGAGATGACAGTGATTGATTTTAATGGTTTGGTTGCTTGAATTCACATAATAGGTTGGTTAGGAATATGAAAGCTAACAACCTTACGAAAATAATCAATTTTTGCATGATGAGTAGTTAACCGATCAATCCCTAGAATTACATCAAATGCAAGTATTTTTAATGAAATAAGATCGACAGGTAATGTGAGGGTACCGATTTGAACCAAACAAGACTTATAAACAGTGGATGTAATGAAAGTTTCTCCCAACGGAGTTTCCACAGATAAGTCAAAGTCTAATTTCTCCGGAGTCAAATTTAATCGTTGAGTGCAAATAGGAAAAATAAAAGAATGGGTAGAACCGGTATCAAATAAGGTATAGACTTCGCTAGAGTTTATGATAAGCTTACCCGTGATGACCTCGTTCGGGTTCCTTGCTTTCTGGGAGGTCACAACAAAGGCTCTCCCTTGGACTACTGGTTTTGACTTGTCTGGGACGGTATTTTGTGTCACCGTTCCAACTGGACTTGTCTTCGGTGCATGACAAAATCGGGCTAGGTGACCTTCTCTTCCACAATTATAACACGCTTTGGATGGCATCGCACAGTTTGGACTGATATGTCCCTCCCCTCCGCATTTGAAGCATATGATAGGTTATCGTTCTCCTTTCTTAACCACGGGTGCTGATGCTGACGTCTTTCCATCATTGTTGAATCTCCTCTTCTTGAAATGTCCATTCTTATTGTCTTGGCCATGATTACCAACGAAGTGTTTACCATTTCTGGCATGTTGATTCCCTCCACGTTTGTTGTCACCGCTTCGATGACTGCTACCAGTGGTATTATCATTTTGTCGGCTGCTTTTTCTTGCTTGAGTTGACTTGTTATCGCGCTCTAATAACTGAGCCCTATTTACAACATCTAAATACAAACACAGTTTATGAGAAATTAGATATTGACGTATCTCGGGTTTCAAACCTCTTAGAAACATACGCGTAATTCTTTCATCATTATCAACCAAGTGAGACACAAACCGGGATAACTCGGCAAACTTAGCTTCGTACTGCGACACAATCATATTGTTTTGCTCCAACTTGATGAACTCTACCTCTTTCATGTGACGAATACTGTGACGCCCCCAAAATAGGTATACAATACCCATTCTGAGTTGCCAAATACATGGTATAGAAAGCAAACTACAACTTCAATAATACAATTGTCGTGCAAAATACGACAACACATACTGTGAGTTTAAATACAAATATTGTCTTCTAGACAATATCCACACTCAAATAAGTCCTCATTACAATTATTCAAACACTATTTTACAGAAATAGTGAGGACTGCTAAAACATCTTTCTAGAACCATCACTCCGTACCCCGATTAGTTCCTGCTATGTTCTCACCTCCTAAGAAAAATGGAACAAAAAGGAAAAGGGTGAGCTCAACTAGCCCATTAAAGAATATTATGACTAAGATAATATACAACAAATTATCGTTAGTCTTCAACAGGAAAAAATTTGATAAAATATAATAGACAACAAGTTTTAGATCAACAACTGCAGCGGAAACAACAATCCATTAGAAGAGTCAAGTAGAGAATGAGTTCTACTATCTTCTAAGATTTAAAAGTCCATCATCAATATTTTATCCCTGTAACAACAATCAATAGACATCTTTAATCAAATATTCATCTTTGCACTACAGGCCAAATATATTCATTTGTATCACCAGTTGGTCATGTTGATCTCAACACCTGTTCATCTTTGAACTACGTGCCAAAGATATTCATCAATTAATCATTTATCTTTGCACTACAGGCCAAAGATATTTAGTAATATCATCATTTAGGACTGAGGATGATGAAAAATATTTTAAAGAAAACGAATCCAATGAGACAGAAGAACAAATAGTGGGGATTCGTATAATAGTTTATCCAAGATCAATAATACTCCATAATATCCAATTTTGAAGCAAAATTCAAGAATAAAGATCAAAACATGGATACAATCAAAGATAGTAACCATAATAGACATCTTGGACAAAAAGAAGAAATTTTTTTTTTTCGGTGAATAGTGCCGTATTCGTGAATAGTGTGGTATACGTGAATAGTAACCTCGACACAAAAAGTTCCAAATTTGATAAAAATTCAGATCAATACTTCGGCATAATGATATTGAAGAAATAATATCATATATGAAGAAAATAACATCCCTTACCTCAAAATAACCATACTTCTGACTGAATTTTGGATATAATACTGACAGAAACTTGTACTGAAAAATAGAAACTCACAAAGTATTTAAATACTCACAAAATACGCTCGATAATATAGAGAGAAAAAGAGAGAAAGCTTATGTTTCTGGTGTGATTTTTAATTCTAACTTAGCCCTCTATTTATACGAAAATGTTTGCAGACTTGACCTGCAACCTGATGGCTTTACCTGCTACTATTCCCACCCACAATATTTTAAATAAAATTCAGCACATTTCTTCACCAACCACAAGTAGGGCCGACTCAATTCTAGAATTTTCCACCAAAATGCTAAATTCGGATACTTCAACAATTTCTGAACCAGTCACCTCTTAAATATCATAACAAATGATACGTTCATTTTTAACGGTTCAAATTTGTGGACATATACTCAACTTATATATGTATAACATATTCAAAAATTACAACGATCCAATGGTCGGATTAAAAATTATAACTCACTTAATATATCTCAAAAACACTGATAAAACACCTCAACATTAACTCCTTCATTTTTAACCACAATAAATATATCCAACATTTATATCCACATAAAATAAATATTTTCTTATCATATGAATCAATAATTAATTATTCACAAATAATATTACGAATCACATTTATGACAACTGGCCGCTTCCGGGAAGAGGGCTTTCAATAAGAATTTTTTCTTCTTTGGCCAAGCAATTAGGTGACCAAACCTCTCCTTGATGAACTTTCTAGACATTGCCAATAATGTTATCTAATAATATTATTCAAATAATATGAATTATTGATATGATAATGGGAAATCTTGTGCGTTGACAATTATTGAAACAACAATAATATAAAATATCAACGCATCAATTATTGAATCAATAAAATAAAATATTGAACGATAATTCACTGTAACAATTATTGAGTAGTGCCTTCTTACGTAAAGGATCAATAATTCATCAATCTTTGTGCATCCACGCCGTATTCTTTGTATTTTAACCACCGGGTATTCCAACGATGTTAATTCAGTAACAACTACGTCGTTACTTATAAAACTCAAACTTGTCGTTTTCTTCATCCCACAATTATTACATTATAGGGCCCACTAAATGATCGCTACTGATAAATACGAATATTCCCAAACAAACAAGAATATTCCACGACCAAATGAATATTCCCCGACAACAATGATTATTTTATAACCACTTGCATATTTTGCAAAATTTGCACATTTCACCCATAACCGAGAATTATATCAAATTAATACCTTATTATTCACAATAATAATTAGAGGAAATTAAATTTTATTTATAATAAGTTGGGGTCTTACAACCTCCCCTCCTTATAAAATTTTGTCCTCGAAATTTACATACGTACCTGGTGTTTAGAAAAGGTGAGGATACCTCGCTTTTATTTTTGATTCCAACTCCCAGGTCATTTCTTCAATAGCATGATTTCTCCACAAAACCTTAACTTGTGGTATAACCTTGGTGCGTAGGACATGCTCTTTCATATCCAAGATCTTAACAGGTACTTCTTCGTACGTTAAATCTTCGGCTATCTCGTCTGGTTCTAATGCAATAATATGGTTCAAGTCTTTCACATATTTACGAAGCATGGATATGTGAAAAACATTATGAACACGAGACATACTTGGAGGTAATGCGAGTCTATAGGCCACATTTCCTATTCGGTCAAGAATCTCAAATGGACCAACAAATCCTCTCTTTCCAAATCTTGTAACTCCCTTCCATGGAGCAACACGTAACAATACATGATCTCCAATATTAAACTCCACGTCCTTTCTATGAAGATCAGCATAACTCTTTTGTCGATCTTGTGAGGTTTGAATACGTTGTCGAATCATTTGGATCTTTTCTGTAGTCATGCGTACTAATTCTGATCCCAACAATGTTGTTTCTCCCACCTCATCCCAGCATACCGGAGAACGACACTTTCGTCCATACAACACCTCAAATGGAGCAATGCCTATACTTGCTTGATAATTGTTGTTGTAGGAGAATTCCACCAGTGGCAAGTACTTATCCCAACTTCCTTTAAAATCTAGGACACAAAGTCTTAATAGATCTTCAAGGGTTTGAATAGTCCTCTCTGATCGTCCAAATGCTTTTTGAGGATGGTATCTTGCGGCCCGAATCATAAATTCGTGCCCATAGCTTTCTGCAAGCTAACCCAAAATCGTGAAGTGAATCTTGGGTCACGATCCGAAACTATAGATACTGGTATGCCATGCAATCTCACAATCTCATTCACGTACATGCGAGCAAGATGTTCAATGGAATAAGTCTCACGTATCGGTAAGAAATGGGCAGACTTGGTTAATCTATCAACAATAACCCAAATCGCATCTATGCCTTTAGAAACTTTGGGAAGACCCGTAACGAAATCCATAGTAATGTGTTCCCACTTCCATTTTGGAATCTAAAGTGGTTGTAATGGACCCTTTGGCATTTGATGCTCTTCCTTTACACGTTGACAAGTTAAACACCTCGAGATAAACTCCGTGATCTTTCTTTTCATATTGCTCCACCAAAATGTATGTCGAAGATCATGATACATTTTGGTACTCCCAGGATGGATTACAAACGGTGTGTTGTGTGCCTCCATCATGATTCTATGCTTCAAGTCAGAATCGTTAGGAACACAAAGTCTGGAGTTGAATCTAAGTATTCCTTCTTCATCGATTCTAGCTTCTGGAATAGCACCTTCTTGCACTTTCTTCTTCATACGCATCAGCTCCATGTCCGTAGCTTAAGCAGCTTTAACTTTATCGATTAAAGTCAGTTCTACTCGTATATTCGCCATCATCATATGGGTCCCTGGAGTCTTTAATTCTACCTCCATCCTTTGAAAGTCATATAGAATGGGCCTTTGCATTGACAATAGCGCACTCGTACTCGCATATGATCTTCTACTCAATGCGTCAGCTACTACGTTCGCTTTTCCAAGATGATGTTGAATAGTGTGATCGTAATCTTTCAATAGTTCAAGCCAACGTCGTTGCTGCATGTTGAGTTCTTTTTGGGTGAAGAAATATTTGAGGCTTTTATGGTCCGTATAAATCTCCACTTTGTCCCCATACAAGTAGTGTCTCTAAATTTTCAACACGAATACGACTGCTGCCAACTCTAGATCATGAGTAGGATAATTTCTCTTATATTCTTTGAGTTATCATGAGGCATAGGCTATGACTTTCCCATGTTGTATAAGAACGCATCCTAACCCTTTGTTTGAAGCATCGCTGTATATAACAAATCCATCCGCATTACGGATGGTATTGCCGAACATGTCTTAAAATGAGTCTCCTCTTGAGCTCTTGGAAACTCTTCTCGCATTCCTCGCTCCATACAATTTTGTATCTTTCCGAGTCGGTGAGTTAGCGAGATAGCGATTCGAGAAAATCCTTCCACGAATCTCCGATAATAACTAGCTAAGCCCAAAAAGCTACGCACTTCGGTCACCGACTTTGGTTGCTCCCAACTTTGTACTGCTTCAATCTTTGTCGGGTCAACAGATACTCCATGTTTTGACACCACGTGCCCAAGGAATGCTACTTCATCAAGCCAGAACTCACATTTCTTCAGCTTGGCATAAAGCTTGTTTTCACGAAGCCTTTCAAGTATCAGCTTCAAATGGTGCTCCTGATCTTCACGGCTTTTGGAATAGATGAGGATGTCATTAATAAAGATAACAACAAACTGATCCAAATATTCCTTGAATACATGGTTCATCATATCCATGAAAGCAGCAGGAGCATTAGTCAATCTAAAAGACATGACTAAGAATTTATAATGCCCATACCGATTTCTGAAGGCAGTCTTTGGAATATCCTCAGTTTTAATCTTTAGCTGATGATATCCAGAACGAAGATCGATCTTTGAAAAGAATTGTGATCCTTGCAACTGGTCGAACAGGTCATCAATGCGAGGTAGCGGATACCTATTCTTGATGGTGACATGGTTTAATTCTCGGTAGTCAATACAAAGTCGCATACTCCCGTCTTTCTTCTTTACGAATAAAATAGGAGCACCCCAAGGAGATGTACTAGGATGAATGAAACCTATGTCTAACAATTCCTGTAGTTGGACTTTTAACTCCTGAAGTTCAATAGGAGCCATTCGATTTGGGGTTTTAGAAATGGGTTTTGTACCTGGCTCAAGGTCAATAAAGAATTCAACATCACGTTTTGGGGGTAGACCGGGAAGTTCTTCAGGAAATACATCAGGAAATTCTCTAACAACTGAAATATTATTAAAATCTGACTTGTCTTTGTTCAAATCCATAACATGGGCTAAGAAAGCTTGACATCTGTTTTTCAATAAACGAATAGCTTTATGGCTGGATATGATATGATAGTGGTGATTTTAGTGGTTTAGTTGTTTGAATTAAATATAACGAGTTGGTTAAGAATATGAAAACTAACAACCTTATGAAAACAATCAATTTTGGCATGATGGTGGTTAACCAATCAACTCCTAAAATCACATCAAAAGCAAGTATCTTTAAAGAGATAAGATCAACAGGTAATGTGATAGTGCCAACTTGGATTAAGCAAGATTTATAAGCGATTGGATGTAACGAAAGTTTCACCCAACGGAGTCTCCATTTGATAAATCAAAGTCTAATTTCTCCGGAGTCAAGTTTAAACGTTGAGCACAAGCAGGAGAGATAAAAGAATGGGTAGAACCGGTATCTAGTAAGGTATAAACTTCGCAAGAGTTCAAGATTAGCTTATCCGTAATCACCTCGTTCTGGTTCCTCGCGTTTTGGCCAGTCACGACAAACGCTCTTCCAGGAACCATTGATTTCGACTTATCCGGGACAGCCCTTGGAGTCACCATCCCCGTTGAACTTGGTTTTGCTATAGAACAATCCCTAGCTATGTGGCCTTCCTTTCCACAGTTATAACATACCTTGGATTGTTGTGGACAGTTTGGGCTGATATGTCCCTCTTTCCCGCATTTGTAACATCTAACTGGCGGTCGTTCTCCTCCCCTAGAATTTGTTGTTGGTGCTGGTGTTGGTGCTGATGTCTTCCCGTCATAGTTGAATCTCCTCTTTCTGAAATTTTCACTTGACTCACCTCTTCTATTATCATGGCCACGATGACCACCCGAGTGGTTACCGCCTTTGTTATCATCGTTGGTTATCATCGCTCTGATGACTGCTGTCACCGGTATGACCCTGGTTGTGGTCCCTCGGTTGAACATACTCACTATCTCACTCTAATAATTGAGCCCTGTTTACAACATCTGAATATAAAGAAAATTAATGAGATATAAGATATTGCCAAATCTCGGGCTTTAGACCTCTCAGAAACATCCTTGTCATTCGTTCCTCATTTTTGACCAAATGAGGTGCAAACCTGGATAACTCTGCAAACTTACGCCTCGTCTTTGGACACCGTCGTGTTGTTTTGTTCGACCGATAAACTCCACCTCCTTCATATAGCCGAATACTTTCGGAAAGTACTTGTCATTGAATAGTTCTCAAATGTTTCCCAAGACATCTTTGAGTGTGGTGGTGGTGGAGTGCGCTTCACAGACTCCCACCAGTAGTCTACCTCACCGCGGAACATAAAGGTGGCGAATGAAACCTTCTGTTCCTTCGTGCATCCCAAGACATCGAATATCTTGGTAATTTGCTTGACCCACATTTCTGCCATGATCGAATTCGGCTTTCTCTTAAATTCTGGTGGTCCCAACTCTTTGAACTACTTGGCTGGAACAAACCGCGCATTGCTAGCATTTCCATCCGTATTCTGTGCATGAGTTTCCTTCGTCTGGTTTTGCATAAAATGGAAAAAACTTCTGAACATCCCATCATTCATCATTTGTTCGGTAGTGTTGTTTACAGGAGGATTATTACCTTCCTGTTGCACGTTCTCTTGGTTTGTAACTAAAGGTTGTTCCACAGTCTAATACACTCCATTGTTAACGTTCTCAGCAGCCATTCTTAAATACTTCCATAAAACAAGGGTTAATTAAACAAATTAACATATCACATAATATCCCTATATTATGACTGACCAACAAATAAGCTTAGATAAGACAAACTAGCGAAGGATTTACTCATCTCTCCCCTCCTAGTTCTATTCCCCGATCTCAGCCAGAGACCATATCCCTAAGCTCTGATACCAACTGTGATGCCCCCAAAATAGGTATACAACACCCATTCTGAGTCGCCAAATACATGGTACAGAAAGAAAACTACAACTTCAATAATACAATTGTCGTGCAAAATACGACAACACATACTATGAGTTTAAATACAAATATTATCTTCTAGACAATATCCACACTCAAATAAGTCCTCATTACAATTATTCAAACACTATTTTACAGAAATAGTGAGGACTGCTAAAACATCTTTCTAGAACCATCACTCCGTACCCCGACTAGTTCTTGCTATGTTCTCACCTCCTGAGAAAAATGGAACAAAAAAGAAAAGGGTGAGCTCAACTAGCCCAGTAAAGAATATTATGACTAAGATAATATACAACAAATTATCGTTAGTCTTCTACAGGGAAAAATCTGATAAAATATAATAGACAACAAGTTTTAGATCAACAACTGCAACGGAAACAACAATCCATTAGAAGAGTCAAGTAGAGAATGAGTTCTACGGTAAAACTTCCGCCGTTATTTTCATAAAGTATTTTTGTCGTTTTCTTCATCCGACAATAATTCCGTTGTGGGGGTCCACCAATGATTGTGTCGTTGTACGAATATTCCCTGTTAAAACAAATATTCCCCGACCAATCGAATATTATATAACAACTTGCGTACTTTGCAAAATTTGTAAATATTACCCACAACTATAACATTATATCAAATTCACACCATAATATTCAAAAATATATTTCGAGAAAATTTAATCTTTATTCAAAAAGTTGGGGTCTTCTGAACCTCCCTTCTTATGAAATTTCATCCTCGAAATTAGGGTGCGTTACTGGTATGTCGAAAAGATAAGGATATCTTGATTTCATCTCAGATTCTAACTCCCAGGTCATTTCTTCCACATCGTGGTTTCTCCACAAAACTTTGACTTGAGGTATAACCTTGGAGCGTAAAATATGATCTTTTTTATCCAAGATTTTAACAGGTAACTCTTTATACGTTAAATCTTCATCTATCTCGTCTGGTTCTAATTCAATAATGTGGTTCGGGTCTTTCACATATTTACGTAACATAGATATGTGAAAAACGTTATGAACACGAGACATACTTGGCGGTAAAACGAGTCTATATGCCACAGTTCCTACTCGATCGAGGATTAAAAATGGGCCAATGAATTGAGGGTTGAGCTTTCCTCTCTTTCCAAATCTTGTAACTTCTTTCCATGGAGCAACACGTAACAACACATGATCTCCAATATCTAATTCTACGTCCTTTCGATGAAGATCAGCATAACTCTTTTGTCGATCTTGTGAGGTTTTTATACGTTGTCGGATCGTTTCTATCTTTTTCGTAGTCATACGTACCAACTCTGGTCCCAACAACATTGCTTCACCCACCTCATCCCAACATACTGGAGAATGACACTTTCTTCTATACAACGCCTCAAATGGAGCCATGCCAATACTTGTTTGATAACTATTGTTGTAGGAAAACTCCACCAATGGTAGAAACTTATCCCAACTTCCCTTAAAGTCAAGGACATAGAGTCTTAATCGATCTTCAAGAGTTTGAATGGTCCTCTCCGACTGCTCGTCCGTCTAAGGGTGATATGCCAAGCTAAATCGTAAATCCGTGCCCATAGCTTTCTGCAAACTAACCCAAAATCTTGAAGTGAAACTTAGGTCTCGATCAGAAACTATGGATACTAGCATACCATGCAGTCTTATAATCTCGTTTATGTACGTACGAGCAAGACGTTCAAGTGTATAAGTTTCTCGTATAGGTAGGAAATGAGCAGACTTGGTCAATCTATAAACAATGACCCAAATTGCATCTATGCCTTGAGAAACCTTGGGAAGACCAGTAACGAAATCCATAGTAATGTGTTCCCACTTCCATCTGGAATTTCAAGTGGTTACAATGGACCTTTTGGTACTTGATACTCCGCCTTGACTCGTTGACAAGTTAAACACCTTGAGAGAAACTCTGCTATCTCTCTCTTCATATTGCTCCACCAAAATGTATGTCGAAGATCACGATACATTTTGGTACTCCCGGGATGGATTGAAAACGGTGTGTTGTGCGCCTCCATCATGATTTTATACTTTAAATCAAGGTCGTTAGGAACACAAATTCTGGAGTTGACTCGAAGTATTCCTTCGTCATCGATTCTTTCTTCCGACATAGCACCTTCTTGCACTTTCTTCTTCATACGCATTAGCTCCAGGTCTGTAGCTTGAGCAGCTTTAACTTTATCAATTACAGTCGGTTCTACTCGTATGTTTGCCATCATCATGTGGGTCCCTGGAGTCTTTAACTCTATCTCCATCCTTTGCAAGTCATACAAAATGGGCATTTGCGTTGACAATATCGCTTTTCGTGCTTGCATATGATCTTCTACTCAATCGTCGTCGGCTACCACGTTCGCTTTTCCAGGATGGTATTGGATGGTATGATCATAATCTTTCAACAATTCAAGCCAACGTCGTTGCCGCATGTTGAGTTCCTTTTGAGTGAAGAAATATTTGATGCTTTTATGATCTGTAAAGATTTCCACTTTTTCCCCATACAAGTAATGCCTCCAAATTTTAAGTGCGAAAATGACAGCTGCCAACTCTAGATCATGAGTAGGATAATTCCTCTCATATTCTTTGAGTTTCCGTGAGGCATAGGCTATGACTTTCCCTTGTTGCATGAGAACACATCCTAACCCTTTGCCCGAAGTATCACTGTAGATGACAAATCCATCTGAGCCAGATGGTATTATCAGAACAGGTGCTGAATTGAGTCTCCTCTTGAGTTCTTGAAAACTCTTCTCACATTCCACGCTCCAACTGAATTTTGTATCTTTTCGAGTCAGCTGAGTTAATAGAGTAGCGATTCGAGAAAACCCTTCTACGAATCTCCGATAATAACCAGTTAAGCCGAGAAAGCTACGTACTTCGGTCACTGATTTAGGTTGCTCCCAGTGTGACGCCCCCAAAATTAGGTATACATCACCCATCTTGGGTCGCCACTTACATGGTACAGAATTTAAATACAACTTATTAACATAACTGTCGTGTACAATACGACATAAACTGTGAGTTTAAATACAAATATCGTCTACTAGATATTATACAAACTCAAAAAAAGTCCTCATTACAATTATTATCACACTATTTCACAGAATAGTGAGGACTACTAATGCTATCTTCAGGACCATCACTCGTTTCCCTGACTCGTCCCAAATTATATTCTCATTTCACGAAGAGAAACAAGGAAAGAAAGGGTGAGCTCAACTAGCCCAAAGAAAAATATTATGACTAAGATAATGCGAATAAATTATCAATAGTCTTCAACAATGTTAAACCGATAAAATACAATAGGCGACCGGTTTAATCTGCGGTGGAATAAGCAATCCATTAAAAGAGTCAAGTAGAAAATAAAGTCTACTATCTTTTAGGTTTTAAAAGGTTTTTCATCATCGTTTATAAATTTGAGACTCGACTTTAATAAATATTCCACATCATCGAATCACCCCCGCACTACTGCCGAGGATATTCTTTAGTATCACGACCACAATTATTCATGCACTACGGGCCAAGAATATTTGTGTATTCATTAATGGTCATGATCATGCCAACAATCGTCCATCAATGCACTACTACCACTTTGAGGATTTTTATCACATCATTTGTAACATTACGGTCATGATTACACCGAATAGTCTCTCGTCATAATCATACCAAGTCCATCTATGCACTGAATGGCATGATTGACTTTCAAAAAAATATAAACATGAGGATGATGACAATGATATAAGAATTCAATAAAACAAGTTCAAGAATTATTTTATCCGAGGAATTATTAACGTCCCAAATTGTCAACATGATCTTTGTTTTGTAGAGTAAAATTCAAGAATGATCGTAAGAATATTTCCATGAAAAGATCTTTGGATGAAAAGCAAATATCAAGGATATTCTACTAATTTCATGGAGTATAGAAGTCAAAGTTTTAACCAACCGGGGTATAATAAAGAATGGAATAACAAAAGAAATCACCATGCATACGATTGCCCGCATGAGCAAGGTTATTCCAATGAATAATAATAACGGAACCGGTCGTCGGTGAAATTCACACAAAGCGGGATGTTCCAACGAATAATAAAGATGGAACTAGATCCGGTGTAAAACACACAGATAGGATATTCCAACGAATGATAAAGAAGGCGGAACCAGTCCGTAAAAACACACGTGCGGATGTTCCAACGAATAATAATAAAAAGATTTTAACCAGTCCGGTGTAAAACACATGAGCGTGGATGTTCCAATGAATAATAATAAAGAGCGGAACCAGTCCTGTAAAAAACACAGATATAGGATGTTCCAATGAATAATAGAAGAATGTCACCAAGTATAGGGTAAACCACGTATACAAAGTTATTCCAACAGAATAATAAGCAATGGAATAACAACAGTTCTCTTCATGAATAAGAAAGAATAACACCCCTTACATTTGGTAGGAGATTGAATCTTTGCTGACGAGTAGTAGTAACAAAATACTCTTCTTCTTCTCTTATTCTCTCTATACTTTCTCTCTCTATAGCTTGAATGAATTAAATGAAAAATAATGAAGCCCTAGGCCTCTATTTATAGAAGATTTCTAGCTTAGCACTTAGATGTGAAAAGGCAAGTGACTTGACGATTGGTTTGGCGCTTTGTAATATGAAACGACAAGTGGTTCGGCGCTTTGTAATGTGAAACGACAAGTGGTTCGACGTCTGGTAAAGGTAATTACTATTAACGAAGGTAAATACTATCGATGAAGGTAAATACTATTCACAAGGGTAATTACTTATTGACGAAGGTAATTACTATCGACGAAGGTAAATACTATTCACAAGGGTAATTACTATTGATTTAAGAGACTCTTAGATGATGACATATGAGCCCCCATAAAATAATCAAACTTACCACAAATCATTTTTTTTTCATCAACACATATTTAATCTTTCAACAATTATTAATCATTTATAACTTGTCGTCTCAATTATTTATTTAATACTATAACATATTATCTGATGATGATCTTGTGACAATAATTGAATCAATAATATAAGAGATATGATGCGTGATTCTTCATAGAGTAATAATTGAGCATAAATGAGTGACTTCTCACGTAAGCATCAATAATCAATACCGCAGTCTTTCTACTATTAACTACTGCGTATTCAAATTACTTTTACCACCGGGTAGTTCAACAGTTTTAACGGTAACACCTCCGTAGTTATTTTTATAAAATATTTTTGTCATTTTCTCAATCCAGACAATAATTACATTGTAGGGTCCACCAATGATTGAGCCATTGTCACGAATATTCCCTAACAAAAAGAATATTCCCGACCAAACGAATATTTTATAACAACTTGCATACTTTGCAAAATTTATAAATATTACCCACAACTATAACATTATATCAAATTTATTCCATAATATTCAAAAATAATATTTATAGAAAAATTCATCTTTATTTATAAAAGTCAGGGTCTTACAACCTCCCTTCTTATGAAATTTAAGCCCTCGAAATTAGGGTACGTTCTGGTATGTCGAAGAGGTAAGGATACCTTGATTTCATTTGATTCTAACTCCCAAGTCATTTCCTCAACATCGTGGTTCCTCCACAAAACTTTGACTTGAGGTATAACCTTGGAGCGTAGAATATGTTCCTTCTTATCCAAAATTTGAACAGAACCTCTTCATACGTCAAATCTTCTCGCTATTTTGTCCTGTTCTAACTCAATAATATGGTTCGGGTCTTTCACATATTTACGTAACATAGATATGTGAAAAACGTTATGAACACGAGACATATTTAAGCGGTAAAAGCGAGTCTATAGGCCACGCCCTACTCGATCGAGGATTAAAATGGACCGATGAATCGAGGATTAAGCTTTCCTCTCTTTCCAAATCTTGTAACTCCTTTCCATGGAGCAACTCTTAACAACACATGATCTCCTATATCGAATTCCACGTCCTTTCGATGAAGATCAGCATAACTCTTTTGTCGATTTTGTGAGGTTTTTATACGTTGTCGGATCGTTTGAATCTTTTCCGTAGTCATACGTATTTCAACTCCGGTCCCAACAACGTTGCTTCACCCACCTCATCCCAAAGATCTTCGAGAACGACACTTTCTTCCATACAACGCTTCGAATGGAGCCATGCCAATACTTGCTTGATAACTGTTGTTGTAGGAAAACTCCACCAATGGTAAGAACTTGCCCCAACTCCCCTTGAAATCAAGGACACAAAGTCTTAATAGATCTTCAAGAGTTTAAATAGTCCTCTCCATCGTCCGTCCGTCTCGAGGATGATATCTTAGAAACTAAATCGTAAAGTCTGCGCCCATAGCTTTTTGCAAACTAACCCAAAATCGTGAAGTGAATCTTGGGTCTCGATCGAAACTATGGATACCTGCATACCATGTAGTCTTACAATCTCGTTTATGTACATACTGACAAGACGTTCAAGTGTATAAGTTTCTCAGATGTCGGTAAGAAATGAGCGGACTTGGTCAATCTATCAACAATGACCCAAATCGCATCAATGCCTTGAGAAACTTTAGGAAGACCGTGAATGAAATCCATGGTAATGTGCTCCAACTTCCATTCTAGAATTTCAAGTGGTTGCAATGGACCTTTTGGTACTTGATGCTCGCTTTAACTCGTTGACAAGTTAGACACCTTGAGATAAACATATATATCTCTCTTTCATATTGCTCCACCAAAATGTATAGCCGAATATCATGATACATTTTGGTACTCCTGAGATGGATTGCAAATGGTGTGTTAGTGCCTCCATCATGATATTATACTTTAAATCGTGGTCGTTAGGAACACAAAGTCCGGAGTTGACTCAAGTATTCCTTCTTCATCGATTCTTGCTTCCTTAAGCATAGCACCTTCTTGCACTTTTTTTCCTCATACGCATCAGCCTCAGTGTCCAGTAGCTTGAGCGACTTTAACTTTATCGATAAAAGTCGGTTCTACTCGTATACTCGTTATCATCACATGCATCCCTCAGAGTCTTTAACTCTATCTCCATCCTTTGCAAGTCACACAAAATGGGCCTTTGCGTTGACAATATCGCTTTCAGACTTGCGTATGATTTTTTCTATTCAATCGTCGTCCACTACCACGTTCACTTTTCCGAGGATGGTATTGGATGGTATGATCATAATCTTTCAACATTTCAAGCCAATGTCGTTGTCGCATGTTGAGTTCCTTTTGAGTGAAGAAATATTTGAGGCTTTTATGATCCGTAAAGATCTCCACTTTCTCCCCATACAAGTAATGCCTCCAAATTTTAAGTGCAAAGATAACAAATGCCTAACTCTAGATCATGAGTAGGATAATTCCTCTCATATTCTTTGAGTTGTCGCGATGCATAAAGCTATAACTTTTCCATGTTGCATAAGAACACATCCCAACCCTTTACTCAAGCATCATCAGAGATGACAAATCCTCCGAGCGAGATGGTATTGTCGAGCACAGTCTTTGAAATAAGTCTCCTCTTGAGTTCTTGAAAACTCTTCTCACATTCTTCGCTCCAACCGAACTTTGTATCTTTCCGAGTCAAATTTGAAATCAATGGAATAGCGATTCGAGAAAATCCTTCCACGAATCTCCGATAATAACCAATTAAAACCGAGAAAGCTACGTGCTTGATCATCGATTTAGGTTGTTCCCGACTTTGAATAGCTTCAATCTTTCTTTGGGTCAATGATATTCCATGACTTGATACCACGTGCCCAAGGAATGCTACTTCTTCAAGCCAGAACTCGCATTTCTTCAACTTGGCATAAAGCTTATATTCACGAAGCTTTTGGAGTGTCAGCCTCAAGTGTTGCTCATGATCTTCACGGCTTTTGGAATAAATAAGGATATCATCAATAAAGACGACCACAAAGTGATCTAAATATTCCTTGAATACTCGGTTCATCATATCCATGAAGGCAGCAGGAGCATTAGTCAATCCAAAGGACATGACTAGGAATTCATAATGCCCGCATCGGGTTACGGCGGCCGTCTTTGGAATGTCGGTGGTTCTAATCTTCAATTGGTGATATCCTAACGAAGATCAATCTTTGAAAAGAATTTGGCTCCTTACAATCGGGTCAAACAGTCATCAATACGTGGCAATGGATACCTATTTTTAATGGTGACATGATTCAACTCCGATAATCAATACAAAGTCGCATACTCCCATCTTTTCTTCTTCACGAATGAACGAGGAGCACCCAAGGAGAAGTACTAGGACGAATAAAGCCAATGTCTAACAATTCCTGCGGTTGGGTCTTTAACTCCACGAAGTTCAATAGAGCCATTCGATATGGGGCTTTAGAAATAGGTTTTGTCTGGGTTCAAGTCGATACAAAATTCAATTTCACGCTTTCTGGGGTAGGCGAGGAAGTTCTTCTGGAATACGTCGGAAATTTATTAACAATAGGAATATCGTTTAAAACCGATTTTTTTTATTTAAATCGTGACATGAGCTAAGAAAGCTTGACATCCGTTTTTCAATAAACGAATAGCTTTATGGCTTGAGATGACCGTGATTGATTTTAATGGTTTGGTCGTTTGAATTAGCATAATAGGTTGATTAGGAATATGAAAACTAACAACCTTACGAAAACAATCAATTTTTGCATGATAAGTAGTTAACCAATCAATCCCTAGAAACACGTCAAATGCTAGTATTTTTAATGAAATAAGATCGATTGTGTAATGTGAGGGTACCGATTTGAACCAAACAAGACTTATAAATGATTGGATGTAATGAAGGTTTCTCCCAATGGAGTTTCCACAGATAAGTCAAAGTCTAATTTCTCCTGAGTCAAATTTAATTGATGAGCGCAAGTAGGAGAAATAAAAGAATGGGTAGAACCCAGATCAAATAAAGTATAGACTTCATTAGAGTTTATGATAAGCTTACCCGTGATGACCTCATTCGGTTTCCTTGCTCTTTGGGAGGTCACAACAAACGCTCTCCCTTGCCACTGGGTTTTGAATTTTCCGGGATGGCCTTTGGTTTCTCCATCCTAGCTGAATTTGTCTTCTGTAAATGACAAAATCGAGCTAAGTGACCTTCTCTTCCACAATTATAACATGCTTTGACTGACATGACGCAGCTTTGGATGATGTGTCCCTCTCCTCCACATTTGAAGCATATGATAGGTGGTCTTTCTCCTTCCTTAACAATGGGTCTTTGCCGACGCGTCTTTCCACCATTGTTGAATCTCCGTTTCTTGAAATGTCCATTCTTATTGTTTTGGCCCCGATTACCACCGGGTGGTTACCATATCTCGCCCGCTTGATTCCTCCACGCTTGTTGTCACCGCTTGATGACTACTCTCATTGGTATTATAATTTTGCTTACCGCTTCTTTTAGTTGTGTTGACTCATTATCGCGTTCCACTAATCGAGCCCTATTTACAACATCTGAATACAAACACGGTTTATGAGAAATAAGATGTTGACGTATCTCCCGACTTCAAACCTCTTAAAAACATTCGCGCCATTCTCTCTTCATTATCCACCAAGTGGGACGTTAACCGTGATAACTCCGCAAATTTTGCCTCGTATTGCGACACGGTCCATATTATTTTATTCCAACTTGATAAATTCCACCTCCTTCATGTATGAATACTTTCGGGAAAGTATTTGTCGTTGAATGACTCTGGAACTTCTCCCAAGATATCTTCATGACAAAGAGGTTGAGTACGCTTTCTGATTCCCACCAAGAATCCGCCTCTCGCCTATAATATAAAGGCGTGAAAGGGAACCTTTTGCTCCTCGGAGCATCCCAAGACATCAAATATCTTGTAATCTGCTTTATCCATGCTTCCGCCGTAAGTGGTTTTGGCTCTCCCTTAAACTCCGGTGGGTCCCAGCTCCTTGAATTGTTTAGCGGTGACCGCCTGAGAGTTTTCCGTGTTTCCACCTACGTTTTGGGCAGAGTCGCTCTCACTTTCTTGTTGCATAAATTGCATAAAGCCTCTCGAACATTTGATCATTCATCATTTGGTCGGTGTTGTTGTTTGCATGAGGATTGTCGCCTTCACTGATGCACATTATCACGATTATTGATATGTGGTGAATCAACGATCGCTGCGCTCCATTGCTATTCTCAACATTCTCGGATGTCATTTTCAGATCTCGCCACAAAACAAAAGGTTAATTGACATGTAACAAATTATCCCTATCTTCCGACCAACCAATAAAATAGCACATAAACTTAGGTAGGTCATACTAGCTGGCGAAGTATTCCCGCCTCTCCCTCCTAGTACTATTCTCACATCTTAGCCAGGATCATATCCTAAGCTCGATACCAAATCATGACGCCCCCAAAATTAGGTATACATCACCCATCTTGGGTCGCCACTTACATGGTATGTAATTTAAATACAACTTATTAACATAAGCTGCTGTACAATACGACATAAATCGTGAGTTTAAATACAAATATCGCTACTAGATATTATACAAACTCAAAAAAAAGTCCTCATTACAATTATTATCACACTATTTCACATAATAGTGAGGACTACTAATGCTATCTTCGAGACCATCACTGCTTTCACTCGACTCGTCCCCAACTATATTCTCATTTCAAGAGAAGAAAGTGAAAGAAAAGGTGAGCTCAACTAGCCCAATAAGAAATATTATGACTAAGATAATGCGAAATAAATTATCAATAGTCTTCAACAATGTTAAACCGATAAAATACAATAGATTTACCGGTTAAACTGCGGTGAATAAGCAATCCATTAAAAGAGTCAAGTAGAAAATAAAGTCTACTATCTTTTAGGTTTTAAAAGGTTTTTCATCATCGCTTATAGTTGAGACTCAACTTTAATAAATATTCCACATCATCGAATCACCCCCGCACTACTCTGGCCAAGGATATTCTTTAGTATCACGACCACAATTATTCATGCACTACGGGCCAAGAATATTTGTGTATTCATTAATAATTCATAATCATGCCAACAATCGTCCATCAATGCACTACTGACCATTTGAGGATTTTATCACATCATTTGTAATATTACGGTCCATGATTACACCCAATAGTCTCTCGGTCATAATCATACCAAGTCCATCTATGCACTACTGAGCCACGGATGACTTTCAAAAAAAATATAAACATGAGGATGATGACTATGATATAAGAATTCAATAAAACAAGTTCAAGAATTATTTTATCCGAGAATTATTAACGTCCAAATTGTCAACAATTATCTTTGTTTTGTAGAGTAAAATTCAAGAATGATCGGAAGAATATTTCCATGAAAGATCTTTCGATGAAACGCAAAATATCGGGATATTCTACTAATTTCATGGAGTATAGAAGTCAAAGTTTTAACCAACCGGGTATAATAAAGAATGGAATAACAAAAGAAATCACCATGCATGCGGTGCCAGCATGACGAAGTTATTCCAATGTAATAATAATAATCTAACCAGGTCGTGAAATTCACACCGCAAGCGGGATGTTCCAATGAGAATAATAAAGATGGAACCAGATCCGGTGTAAAACACATGATAGGATATTCCAACAGAATGATAAAAAGACGGAACCCGTGTCCGTGTAAAACACACGAAAGGATGTTCCAACGTATAATAATAAAGATTTTAACCCGTGTCCTGTAAAACACATGATGAGATGTTCCAATGTAATAATAATAAAAGATTTTAACCAGTCCGGTGTAAAACACACGAGCATGGATGTTCCAATGTAATAATAATAAAGATTTAAAACCAGTCCGGTGTAAAACACGAATGTGATGTTCCAATGTAATAATAGAAAAATGTCACCAAGTATAGGTAAACCACGTATATCTGAGTTATTCCAATGTAATAATAAGCAATGGAATAACAACAGTTCTCTTCATGAATAAAGAAGAATAACACCCCTTACATTTGGTAGGAGATTGAATCTGCGGCGATTAGTAGTAACAAAATACTCTTCTTCTTTCTCTCTTATTCTCTCTATACTTTCTCTCTCTATAGCTTGAATGAATTAAGTGAAAATAATGAAGCCCTAGGCCTCTATTTATAGAAGATTTCTAGCTTAGCACCCGCTTTAGTGAAAAGGCAAGTGGCTTGACGAATTGGTTTGGCGCTTTGTAATGTGAAACGACAAGTGGTTCGGCGCTTTGTAATGTGAAACGACAAGTGGTTCGACGTCTGGTAAAGGTAATTACTATTAACGAAGGTAAATACTATTTTGAAGGTAAATACTATTCATAAGGGTAATTACTATCGACGAAGGTAATTACTTATTGACGAAGGTAAATACTATTCACAAGGGTAATTATCTATTGTGAAGGTAATTACTATTGACGAAGGTAAATACTATTCACAAGGGTAATTACTATTGATGAAGAGACTCTTAGATGATGACATATGAGGCCCCCATAAAAATAATCAAACTTACCACAAATCATTTTTTTCATCAACACATATTTAATCTTTCAACAATTATTAATCATTTATAACTTGTTGTCTCAATTATTGATTTAATACTATAACATATTATACGAGATGATCTTTGTGACAATAATTGAATCAATAATATAAGAGATATGATGCGTGAATTCTCGTAGCAATAATTGAGCATAAATTGAGTGACTTCTCACGTAAGCATCAATAATCAATCTGAAGTGTACTACTACGTCTGTACACGCGTATTACAGATTTTTTACCACCGGGTAGTTCAACAGGTTTTAACGGTAACACCTCCGTAGTTATTTTTATAAAATATTTTTGTCATTTTCTCAATCCGGCAATAATTACATTGTAGGGTCCACCAATGATTGAGCCATTGTGCGAATATTCCCTAACAAAAGAATATTCCCAACCAAACGAATATTTTATAACACCTTGCATACTTTGCAAAA
Organism: Panax quinquefolius; assembly: GCA_020205615.1. Classification (NCBI taxonomy): domain Eukaryota; kingdom Viridiplantae; phylum Streptophyta; class Magnoliopsida; order Apiales; family Araliaceae; genus Panax; species Panax quinquefolius. Next base: position 53,727,831 of record CM035170.1, read on the forward strand.
TTTATAAATATTACCCACAACTATAACATTATATCAAATTTATTCCATAATATTCAAAAATAATATTTATAGAAAAATTCATCTTTATTTATAAAAGCTAGGTCTTACACCCACTTTTTGAATTGCTTCAATCTTTGTCAGAATCAATAGATATCCCATGATTTGATATCACGTGCCCAAGGAATGCAACTTCCTCAAGCCAGAACTCGCATTTCTTCAACTTGGCATATAACTTGTTTTCACGAAGCTTTTGGAGTATCAGCCTCAAGTGTTGCTCATGATCTTCACGGCTTTTGGAATATATGAGGATGTCGTCAATAAAGACGACAACAAAATGATCCAAATATTCCTTGAATACTCAGTTCATCATATCCATGAAGGCAGCAGGAGCATTAGTCAATCCAAAGGACATGACTAGGAATTCATAATGCCCGTACCGAGTTCTGAAAGCCGTCTTTGGAATGTTATCGGTTCTAATATTTAATTGATGATATCCTAAACGAAGATCAATCTTTGAAAAGAATTTGGCGCCTTGCAACTGGTCAAACAGGTCATCAATACGTGGCAATGGGTACCTATTTTTGATGGTGACATGATTCAACTTCCGATAATCAATACAAAGTCGCATACTCCCATCTTTCTTCTTCACGAATAGAACAGGAACACCCCAAGGAGACGTACTAGGACGAATAAAACTGATGTCTAACAATTCCTGCAATTGGGTCTTTAACTCCTGAAGTTCAATAGGAGTCATTCGATATGGGGCTTTGGAAATGGGGTTTGTACCGGGTTCAAGGTCGATACAAAATTCAATTTCATGCTCTGGGGGTAGGCCAGGAAGTTCTTCAGGGAATACGTCAGGAAATATATTAACAATAGAAATATCATTCAAAACTGACGTATTTTTGTTTAAATCCGTGACATGAGCTAAGAAAGCTTGACATCCATTTTTCAATAAACGAATAGCTTTATGGATTGAGATGACCGTGATTGATTTTAATGGTTTGCTCGCTTGAATTCACATAATAGGTTTATTAGGAATATGAAAGCTAACAACCTTACGAAAACAATCAATTTTAGCATGATGAGTAGTTAACCAATTAATCCCTAGAATCACGTCAAATGCAAGTATTTTTAAGGAGATAAGATCGACAAGTAACGTGCGGTTACCGATTTGCGTCAAACAAGACTTATAAACAGTGGATGTAATGAAGGTTTCTCCTAATGGAGTTTCAACAGATAAGTCAAAGTCTAATTTCTCTGGAGTCAAATTTAAACGTTGAGCGCAAGTAGGAGAAATAAAAGAATGGGTAGAACCGGTATCAAATAAGGTATAGACTTCACTAGAGTTTATGATAAGCTTACCCGTGATAACCTCGTTCGGGTTCCTTGCTTTCTGGGAGGTCACAACAAATGCTCTCCCTTGCACTACCGGCTTTGACTTTTTTCTGGGACGGCCTTTGGTGCCTCCATCCTAGCTGAACTTATCTTCGGTGAACGACAAAATCGAGCTAAGTGACCTTCCCTTCCACAATTATAACATGCTTTGGATGGCATCGCGTAGTTTGGACTGATGTGTCCCTCCCCTCCGCATTTGAAGCATATGATAGGTGGTCGTTCTCCTTCTTTGACAACGGGTGTTGGTGCTGACGTCTTTCCATCATTGTTGAATCTCCCCTTCTTGAAATGTCCATTCTTATTGTCTTGGCTATGATTACCAAGTGGTTACCATTTCGCATGTTGATTCCTCCACGCTTGTTGTCACCATTTCAATGATCATTACCACTTTGGTATTTTCATCTTTGCCAACTTCTTTCCTTGGTTGCGTTGACTGCGTTCTGGCGCTCCAATAATCGAGCCCTATTTACAACATCCGTGTACAAACACAGTTTATGAGAAATAAGATATTGACGTATCTTCGGTTTCAAACCTCTTAAAAACATTCGCGTCATTCGCTCCTCATTATCGACCAAATGGGATGCAAACCGGGATAACTCCGCAAATTTAGCCTCGTATTACGACACGGTCATATTGTTTTGTTCCAACTTGATAAACTCCACCTCCTTCATGTGACGAATACTTTCGGGAAAGTACTTGTCGTTGAATAGCTCTTAGAACTTCTCCCAAGACATCTTGAGTGCGTTAAGCTGGGTACGTTTTACAGATTTCCACCAGTAATCTGCCTCTTCACACAACATGAAGGTGGCGAAGGGAACCTTTTGCTCCTCGGAGCATCCCAAGACATCAAATATCTTGGTGATCTGCTTTATCCATGCTTCAGCCTTAAGTGGTTTTGGCTCTCCAATAAACTCTGATGGTCCCAGCTCCTTGAACTGTTTAGCGATAACCGTCCAAGAGTTTCCAGTGTTTCCACCTACATTTTGGACAAGAGCCGCTCTCGCCTGATGTTGCATGAATTACATAAAGCCTCTGAACATTCCATCGTTCATCATTTGGTCAGTGTTGTTGTTTGCATGAGGATTGTCACCTTCCTGATGCACATTATTCTGATTGTTGATCTATGGAGACTCAATGGTTTCTTGTGCTCCATTGCTATTCTCAATATTCTCTGATGCCATTTTCAAATACTGCCACAAAACAAGGGTTAATTGACATTCAACATATTATCCATATACTCTGACCAACCAATTAAATACCAAATAAACTTAGGTAGGTCATACTAGCGAAGGAATTCCCCGTCTCTCCCCTCCTAGTTCTAGTCTCACATCTTATCCAGGGATCATATCCCTAAGCTTTGATACCAACTGTGACACTCCCAAAATAGGTATACATCACCTATTCTGAGTCATCAAATACATGGTACATAATACAAATACAACTTAATTATACAACTGTCGTGTAAAGTACGACAAAACATAAGTTGTGAGTTTCAATACAAATATTATCGTCTAGACAATATACAAACTCAAATTCAATATTATTACATTTATTTTCCACTATTTCACTGAATAGTGAGGACTACTAATGCTATCATCTGGTCCGTCACTCCGTTCCCCGACTAGTCCCTGCTACATTCTCATTTCCTAAAGAGAACAATAAAAGTAAAAGGGTGAGCTCAACTTGCCCAGTAGAAAATATTATGACTAAGAAAATGTAGAATATATTATCGTTAGCCTTCAACAATGTTAAACTGATACAATATAACAACCATCAAGTTTAACTGCAGCGGAACAAGCAATCCATTAAAGGAGTCAAGTAAAGAATAAAATCTACTATCTTTTATGATTTAGAAGGTTTTTCATCACTTTTATCACTGGGATTCAGCTTAATAAATAATCCACATCATCGAATCACCCCTGCACTATGGCCACAGATATTCTTTAGTATCACGACCACAATTATCCATGCACTACATGCCAAGAATATTTGTGTATTCAATAATGGTCATGATCGTGCCAACAACTGTCCATCAATGCTCTACGGGCCAATGAGGACTTTTTCCACATCATTTGTAACATTACGGTCATGATTACACCGAATAATACCTGGTCATAATCATACCAAGTTCATCTATGCACTATAAGCCACAGATGACTTTCAACAAAATATAAACATGAGGATAATGACAATGATATAAGAATTCAATAAAACAAGTTCAAGAATTAATTTATCCAGAACTAATAATGTCCAAATTGTCAACATGATACTGCTTTGTAGAGTAAAATTCAAGAATGCTCAGAAGAATATTTCCATAAAAAGATACTAGATGAAGCGCAAATATCAAGGATATTCCACTAATTTCATGGAGTATAGAAGTCAAAACTTTAACCAACTGAGTATAATAAGGAATGGAATAACAAAAGAAATCACCGAGGCATGCGATAGATCACGACAGGCGAGTTATTCCAATGTAATAATAAATAACGGAATAAGGTCCGCCAGAAACGCATGCATGTGATATTCCAACAAAATAATAAAAGGCGGAATCAGTCCCAGATAAAACGCATGAGACATGGATATTCCAATGTAATAATAAAGACTTTTAATCAGTCCTAAGCGTAAAATGCATGCAGACGTGATATTCTAACGTATAATAAAGATTTTAACCAGTCCCAGATGTAAACGCATGAATGTGATGTTCCAATGAAATGATATAGAATGGAATAACGAAGAATTTCACCAAGTATAGGGTAGCCTGTGTATCTCGAGTTATTCCAATGAATAATAAAGAATGGAATAACAGAAGTTCTCTTCATGGATAAGAAAGAAATAATACTCCCTACCTTAGAAAAACTAGATACTGGAATAGTGAGGTAGCAGACTTCTCTTCTTCTTTCTATAATTTCTCTCTATAATAATCGCTCTAAAGCTTTTGTGAATTGGTGAGAAATGATGGATGAATGAGCTTCTATTTATAGAAAAATATAGTTTCGATAATTGCACGTTTTGGGGCTCAAAAAATTACAGTACAATACCTCCAACTTTTCCTTTATTTTTAATTTAGTCATGGAAGTATTATCAAACTTGCACCACCTCCCCTAATAGTAAATAATGTGATTCAATAGTAAATTATGTGAATCAATAGTTATAATCATGTGAAATAATAGCAATCAATTGCTCATTTATCCGGTTAAATACCCGATTGGTCAATATAACCTCTAGACATCAATTATTATCGAAATAATTATCGATTTTCACTAACAAAAATAATTCTAACACAATGAAACCATTTTTATCAAAAATATAAATTTTGAAATTTTGAAGTTTGACTTTTCCCGAAAAAGTCAACTGTTGACTTTTTGACCAAATAGTGAATTCCGGAAAATTTTGTGTTTATAGACTATTTTTACTAATTTCATCGTTCCAAACTCAAATATCACGTCCGCGTCTCCAAATTCAACTCCGAACACAACTTCAATTTTAATAACATTCATCATTAATATTATAACTCACAATATTTATCAACCAGGTCGTTCCCAGGAAAGAGGGGGCTTTCCAATAAGGATTTCTCCTATTGGCGCAATTAGGTGACCAAACCTCTCCTTGTGTAACTTCTAGACATTGTAAATATTTTAATTTAATAATATGAATAACTTTGTCATCTCAATTATTGATTTAATAAAATAACATATTATGCGGATGATACTACGACAATAATCGAATCAATAATATGAGAGATATGATGCAAAGAATTATCGTAGCAATAATTGAGTATAACCGAGTGACTTCTCATGTAAGCATCAATAATCAATACCGGTGTGCTACTACTACGACCACGCCATTCATCGTACTTTTACTACCGGGTAGTTCAATAGTTAACGGTAAAAACTTCCGTAGTTATTTTCATAAAGTATTTTTGTCGTTTTCTCGATCCGATAATAATTCCGTTAATGGGGTCCACCAATGATTGTCTTGTTGTACGAATATTCCTCCTTAAAACGAATATTCCCCACCAATCGAATATTATATAACAACTTGCGTACTTTGCAAAATTTATAAATATTACCCACAACTATAACATTATATCAAATCCACACCATAATATTCAAAAATATATTTCGAGAAAATTTAATCTTTATTCAAAAAGTTGGGGTCTTACAAATAAAGAATGGAATAACAGAAGAATTTCACCATGTATGCAGTACTTTGCATAGACAGGTTATTCCAACATAATAATAAATAATGGAATAACAGAAGAATTTCACCAAGTATAGGGTATCCCGCGTATACAGGTTATTCCAACAGAGTAATAAAGAATGGAAAAACAGAAGTCCTCTTCACGAATAAGAAAGAAAGAATACCCCTTACGAGTACAACAAATAATATCCCTTACCGTAAAAGAAAAGTATTCCAATTGGTAGAGGCGAGGATATTTTTGAAAAAACTTGCACTACGCCAAGCTTCTTAAAACTCTAAAGAAATACGCTCAAGATTATGTAAGAATTCTCTACGAACTTACGGTGTGGTTTTCAATTCTAACTAAGCATCCTATTTATAGAAAATAGAAAGGATACTATGTTTGCAGACATGCGATAAAATATAATATATTCTATATATATATATATATATATATATTCTCTTTAAAATCTAATAAAACAAATAACTTTATAAAAGTATTACATTTTATATAAAAAGATTTTACTATACGAAAACACTATCAGAGCACTATGCAACACTATGCATAATAAAATATAATATATTCTAATTATTGTCTAATAAAACAAATAACTTTATAAAAGTATCCTGGTTTATATAAAAAGATTTTACTATGCAAAACACCATGCATAATATAATATTATATATTCTATTTATAGTCTAATAAAATGAATAATTTTATAAAAGTATTCATTTTATATAAAAGTTTTTTCCATTTTTATTACATTAATAATACTAATAAAACAAAACTCATCATCATTATTATAATTCACACTATTAATCGACCAGGTCGTTCCCAGGAAAGAGGGGGCTTTCCAATAAGGATTTCTCCCCATTAGAACGCAATTAGGTGACCAAACCTCTCCTTGACAGAACTTCTAGACATCATTAATATTGCAAATAATAATATTAATAACTTTTTCATTTCAATTATTGATTATATAAAATATTGACAATAATTGAATCAAATAACGTGAGATACTATGTAGCAATTACTGTAGCAATAATTGAACAAAACTAAGTGACTTCTCACGTAAGCATCAATAATCAATACCGTGTGCTACTATGCAACCACGCGTACATCGCATTTTTTAACACCGGGTGTTTCAATAGTTAACGGTAAAACTTCCGTCGTTATTTTCATAAAGTATTTTTGTCATTTTCTCAATCCGACAATAATTCCGTTATGGGATCCACCAATGATTGTGCCGTTGTACGAATATTCCCTGTTATAACGAATATTTCCCAACTAATCAAATATTATATAACAACTTGCGTACTTTGCAAAATTTAAAATTTTACCCACAACTATAACATTATATCAAATTCATTCCATAATATTCAAAAATGATATTTATAAAAAAATCATCTTTATTAAAAAAAAATTGGGGTCTTACATATATATATATATATATATATATATTTACATTTAATCCCGTTTGGAGTTTAATTTGTGGCGGTTGATCGTCATTCTGACTTTCTTTACTTTTTACTAGTCCCCGCTTTGAAATCTACTCCGTATGGCGGTTGATTGCTTTACATGTTTATTTACATTTCGATCCCCATGTAGGGTGTTTCGTGGTATTTGATCATGTCTCAGATATATATATATATATATATATATATATATATATATATATATATAACTTTTTACTACTTTAATATCAATTGCAGCATCATGTGAGCCTAAGAATCATGTGATCACAGATTCAATCTATTGGATCTAGATTCGGTTCCCGTGATGGACATTTTCAGCTGTAAGCAGCTTGTAAATTATTCACGGTGTTTGGATTTCCTCAGATGGTTTTCATACCCACGAGGAGTTCGGCACTATTTCGTACATTATTTTCTCGAAGATGTTTCGCATCTCGAAAATTAAAAACAATCAAGCCGAACACTTCATAAAAAATGGGAAGGTAAAAGGTCTCAATTACTACTGAGCACAAGGCTTTGAAAAACCTCTTTTATAAAACATCACAGCCATATCTTGTTTAAAACTGAATTTTTACATAAATTCAAACCCTGTGTATATAGGTGCGAACGAGGCCTCGCACTACTTCTAAATAACAGCACATTGACCCACACACACACAATTCATATAACAATTTCTTGGAAAGTGGTGGTCACCGTGGTAACACGGATGTCGGGGGATGCCTAACACCTTCCCTCCGCATAATCAAGTCCCCGGACCCTAATGAATCTCGGTTTCACCGACCCGTTTAGCAGTGCCATATCACAGGGTCAATGTGCAAACCTTTTCTCGGTTGTGTTGGTACAACCATATAAAAAACCAATTGGCGACTCTTAACAGTCTATCGTTGGCATGATACATGTCGGACCTTTTTCACTTGTTTTTTTAAACAAATCTCACCTAACATGAGAACGCCAAAGAACAAGTAACGAAAAGGGACAAATAAAAATCCTGACGTCGACAGCCACCTTTTGAACTTCTCTCAACTAACCTCCTTCTGGAAAATAATCCAATGTGATTGATCATCACTTTTTCCAAAAGCCATCTCAGAATCTAATTTTTGTTTACTCATAATATTTGTCTTAACATCCTCAATTGAGATAGTGTCTTTACCATAGATCATAGTGTCTCTAAAGTGCTTATATAAAGGAGGTAATGAGAATCACTCTAATAAGGCTTGATCTTCATCATCGATATTCTTAACATCAATATTCTATAACTCAGTTACAATTGAATTAAACTCAGTGATATGAGATTTGATTTGAGTACCTTCTGATATATGAAAGGTGTAAAGACGTTGTTTAAGTCTCAATCTATTAGTGAGGGACTTTGTTAAATTGAGAGACTCTAATTTCTTCCACAAATTAGCAGTTGTAGTTCCCGCTAACACCTCCTGCAACACATCATTCGAAAGGCAAAACTGAATTGCTGAAAGTGTGTTATCATCCATAGTTTTCCATTCTGACTCAGACATCTCACTAGCTTTCTTCGTCTCTCAATCCGTATCAGACATATCTACATGCTTCATTGGCTTCCCTACAATGGTTTTCTTCAAGCCTTGCTGAGTAAGATGAGCCTTCATCCAAACCTACCAAAGACTGAAACTAATATTCCCATTGAATTTGTCAATATCAAATTTCATTGATGAAGTCAACTCAACGCCATAGTATGGATCGATAATAACAAAGCTTTGATACCAGTTTGTTATGACATATTATGACAAACACAATCAAAGTAGCAAAATAAAGATAATAACACAAGATTTTATGTGGAAACCCAAATTGAGAAAAAACCCACGGAGAAGGCAGAAGAAATCTACTAAATAAATATTTGAAGAATACAAGATAAAGAGAGAGCTTTGAGAATTTTTATAATACTTCTGAATCTTCTACTCCAAAAACTTAGCACCTATATAGTATCCATAATAGACATCTTGGACAAAAAGAAGAAAATTTTATTTTTCGGTGAATAGTGCCATATTCGTGAATAGTGTCGCATACGTGAATAGTGCTGTATACGTGAATAGTAACCTCGACACAAAAAGTTCCAAATTTGATAAAAATTCATATCAATACTTCGGTATAATGATATTGAAGAAATAATATCATATATGAAGAAAATAACATCTCTTACCTCAAAATAACCGTACTTCTGACTAAATTTCGGATATGGTGCTGACAGAAACTTGTACTAAAAAATAGAAACTCACAAAGTATTTAAATACTCACAAAATACGCTCGATAATATAGAGAGAGAAAGAGAGAAAGCTTATATTTATGGTGTGATTTTCAATTCTAACTTAGCCCTATATTTATAGGAAAATATTAGCAGACTTGACCTGCAACCTGATAGCTTTACCTGCTACTATTCCCACCCACCACATTTGAAATAAAATTCAGCACATTTCTTCACCAACCACAAGTGGGGCCCACTCAATTCTAGAATTTTCCACTAAAATGCTAAATTCGGATACTTCAACAATTTCTGAACCAGTCACCTCTTAAAATTCATAACAAATCATACGTTCATTTTTAACGGTTCAAAATTTGTGAACATATACTCAACTTATATATATATAACATATCCAAAAATTACAATGATTCAACGGTTTGATTAAAATTATAACTCACATGATATATCTCAAAAACACTTTGGTTTAATTTTAATACCTCCATTCAAAAAAAAATATCGATAAAACACCTCAACATTAACTCCTTCATTTTTAACCACAATAAATATATCCAACATTTATATCCACATAAAATAAATATTTCCTTATCATATGAATCAATAATTAACTATTCACAAATAATATTACGAGAATCACATTTATATGACAACTAGCCGTAGTTCAGAAAGAGGGGCTTTCCAATAAGAATTTCTCCTTCTTGGTAGCCTGATTAGGTGACCAAACCTCTCCTTGATGAACTTTCTAGACATTTCCAATAATGCTATCTAATAATATTATTCAAATAATATGAATTATTGATCGATAATGGGAAATCTTTGTGCGATGACAATTATTGAAACAACAATAATATAAAATATCAACGCAAAGACAATTATTGAATCAATAAAATAAAATATTGAGCGGTAACTCATCATAATAATTATTGAGTAGTGCCTTCTTACGTAAGGATAAATAATTCATCAATACTGTGCATCCACGCGTATTACTGTATTTTAACCACCGGGTATTCCAACAGTGTTAACGGTAACAACTACGTCGTTACTTATAAAAACTCAAACTTGTCATTTTCTTCATTCGACAATTATTTTGTTATGGGGGCCCACAAATGACTGCGCCGTCGTACGAATATTCCCCGACAACAAGAATATTCCACGACCAAATGAATATTCCCTGACAACAATGATTATTTTATAACCACTTGCATATTTTGCAAAATTTGCACATTTCACCCATAACCAGAGAATTATATCAAATTAGTACCTTATTATTCACAATAATAATTAGAGGAAATTCAATTTTATTTATAATAAGTTGGGGTCTTACAACCTCCCCTCCTTATGAAATTTCGTCCTCGAAATTGACATACGTACCTGGTGTTTCGAAAAGGTGAGAATACCTCTCTTTCATTTCTGATTCCAACTCCCAGGTCATTTCTTCAATAGCATGGTTTCTCCACAAAACCTTAATTTGTGGTATAACCTTGGTGCGTAGGACATGCTCTTTCCTATCCAAGATCTTAATAGGTACTTCTTCGTATGTTAAATCTTCGGCTAACTCGTCTAGTTCTAATGCAATAATATGGTTCGGGTCTTTCACATATTTACGAAGTATGGATATGTGAAAAATATTATGAACACGAGACATACTTGGAGGTAATGCGAGTCTATAGACCACATTTCCTATTCGGTCAAGAATCTCAAATGGACCAACAAATCCTCTCTTTCCAAATCTTGTAACTCCCTTCCATGGAGCAACACGTAACAATACATGATCTCCAATATTAAACTCCACGTCCTTTCTATAAAGATCAGCATAACTCTTTTGTCGATCTTGTGAGGTTTGAATACGTTGTCGAATCATTTGGATCTTTTCTGTAGTCATGCGTACTAATTCTGGTCCCAACAATGTTGTTTCTCCCACCTCATCCCAGCATATCGGAGAACGACACTTTCGTCCATACAACGCCTCAAATGGAGCCATGCCTATACTTGCTTGATAATTGTTGTTGTAGGAGAATTCCACCAGTGGCAAGTACTTATCCCAACTTCCTTTAAAATCTAGGACACAAAGTCTTAATAGATCTTCAAGGGTTTGAATAGTCCTCTCTGATTGTCCGTCCGTTTGAGGATGGTATGCCGAACTGAATCATAAATCCGTGCCCATAGCTTTCTGCAAGCTAACCCAAAATCGTGAAGTGAATCTTGGGTCACGATCCGAAACTATGGATACTGGCATGCCATGAAATCTCAAATCTCATTCACGTACATATGCGAGCAAGACGTTCAAGGAATATGTCTCACATATCGGTAACAAAATAAATGGAACTTGGTTAATCTATCAACAATAACCCAAATCGCATCTATGCCTTGAGAAACTTTGGGAAGACCCGTAACGAAATCCATAGTAATGTGTTCCCACTTCCATTTCGGAATCTCAAGTGGTTGTAATGGACCCTTTGGCATTTGATGCTCTGCCTTTACACGTTGACATGTTAAACACCTCGAGATAAACTCCGCGATCTCTCGTTTCATATTGCTCCACCAAAATGTATGTCGAAGATCATGATACATTTTGGTACTCCCAAGATGGATTGCAAACGGTGTGTTGTGTGCCTCCATTATGATTCTATGCTTCAAGTCAGAATCGTTAGGAACACAAAGTCTGGAGTTGAATCTAAGTATTCCTTCTTCATCGATTCTTGCTTCTGGAATAGCACCTTCTTGCATTTTCTTCTTCATACGCATCAGCTCCATGTCCGTAGTTTGAGCAGCTTTAACTTTATCGATTAAAGTCGGTTCTACTCGTATATTCGCCATCATCATGTGGGTCCCTGGAGTCTTTTATTCTACCTCCATCCTTTGCAAGTTATACAGAATGGGCCTTTGCATTGACAATATCGCACTTGTACTCGCATATGATCTTCTACTCAATGCGTCAGCTACTACGTTCACTTTTCCAGGATGATATTGAATAGTGTGATCATAATCTTTCAATAGTTCAAGCCAACGTCGTTGCCGCATATTGAGTTCTTTTTGGGTGAAGAAATATTTAAGGCTTTTATGGTCCGTATAAATCTCCACTTTCTCCCCATACAAATAGTGTCTCCAAATTTTCAACGCGAATACGACTGCTGCCAACTCTAGATCATGAGTAGGATAATTCCTCTCATATTATTTGAGTTGTCGTGAGGCTTAGGCTATGACTTTCCCATGTTGCATAAGAACGCTTCCTAACCCTTTGCCTAAAGAATCACTGTATATAACAAATCCATCCGTACCAGATGGTATTTCCAGAACAGGTGCCGAAATGAGTCTCCTCTTGAGCTCTTGGAAACTCTTCTCGCATTCCTCGCTCCATACAAATTTTGTATCTTCCGAGTCAAATTTGAGTTAGCGGAGTAGCGATTCGAGAAAATCCTTCCACGAATCTCCGATAATAACCACTAAGCCCGAAAAAGCTACGCACTTTGGCCACCGACTTTGGTTGCTCCTAACTTTGTCTTTGCTTGAATCTTTCTTTGGGTCAATGAGATACTCCATGTTTGACACCACGTGCCCAAGGAATGCTACTTCCTCGCCGAACTCACATTTCTTCAGCTTGGCATAAAGCTTGTTTTCACGAAGCCTTTCAAGTATCAGCTTCAAATGGTGCTCATGATCTTCACGGCTTTTGGAATAGATGAGGATGTCATCAATAAAGACAACAACAAACTAATCCAAATATTCCTTGAATACACGGTTCATCATATCCATGAAAGCAGCAGTAGAATTAGTCAATCCAAAAGACATGACTAAGAATTCATAATGCCCGTCTCTCGAGTTACGAAGGCGCCTTTGGAATATCCTCGGTTTAATCTTGGTGATGATATCCGAATCGAAGATCGATCTTTAAAAAGAATTATGCTCCTTGCAATCGGTCGAACAGTCACCAATGTGAGGTAGCGGATACCTATTCTTGATGGTGACATGGTTTAATTCTCGATAGTTAATACAAAAAATCGCATACTCTCGTCTTTCTTCTTTACTGAATAAAACAGGAGCACCCCCAGAGATGTACTAGGGACGAATGAAACCTATGTCTAACAATTCCTGTAGTTGGACTTTTAACTCACGAAGTTCAATAGGAGCCATTCGATATGGGGTTTTAGAAATGGGTTTTGTACCAAGGGTCAATAAAGAATTCAACATCACGCTACGGGGGTGGCAGGAAGTTCTTGAAATACATCGGGAAAAATCTCTAACAATAGAAATATTATTCAAATCTGAAATTGTCTTTGTTCAAATCCATAACATGGGCTAAGAAAGCTTGACATCCGTTTTTCAATAAACGAATAGCTTTATGGCTTGATATGATAGTGACTAATTTTAGTGGTTTAGCTGTTTGAATTCGTATGACAGGTTGGTTAGGAATATGAAAACTAACAACCTTACGAAAACAATCAATTTTGGTATGATGAGTGGTTAACCAATCAATTCCTAAAATCACATCAAAAGCAAGTATCTTTAAAGAGATAAGATCAACAGGTAATGTGATAGTGCCAACTTGGATTAAGCAAGATTTATAAACAATGGATGTAACGAAAGTTTCACCCAACGGAGTCTCCACTGATAAATCAAAGTCTAATTTCTCCGGAGTCAAGTTTAAACGTTGAGCACAAGCAGGAGAGATAAAAGAATGGGTAGAACCGGTATCTAGTAAGGTATAAACTTTGCAAGAGTTCAAGATTAGCTTACCCGTAATCACCTCGTTCGGGTTCCTCGCGTTTTGGCCAGTCACGACAAACGCTCTTCCAGGAACCACTGATTTTGACTTATCCGGGACAGCCCTTGGAGTCACCATCTCCGTTGAACTTGGTTTTGCTATAGAACAATCCCGAGCTATGTGGCCTTCCTTTCCATAGTTGTAACATACCTTGGATTGTTGTGGACAGTTTGGGCTGATATGTCCCTCTTTCCCGCATTTGTAACATCTAACTGGCGGTCGTTCTCCTCCCCTAGAATTTGTTGTTGGTGCTGGTGCTGGTGCTGATGTCTTCCCGTCATGGTTGAATCTCTTCTTTCTAAAATTTCCACTTGACTCACCTCTCCTATTACCATGGCCACAATGACCACCCGAGTGGTTACCGCCTTTGTTCGTATTTTTCCCTCCTCATTAGTTATCATCATCGCTCGATGATCTTGCCACCTTAGATGATGACCACAGTTGTGGTCCCTCGGTTGAACATACTCACTATCTCGCTCTAATAATTGAACCCTGTTTACAACATCTGAATATAAAGAAAATTTATGAGATATAAGATATTGCCGAATCTCGAGCTTTAGACCTCTCAGAAACATCCTTGTCATTCGTTCCTCATTTTCGACCAAATGAGGTGCAAACTCGATAACTCGCAAACTTACGCCTCGTCTTCGGGACACCGTCATGTTGTTTTATTCCAGTATGATAAACTCCACCTCCTTCATATGACGAATACTTTCAAGAAATTACTTGTCATTGAATAGTTTCTGAAATGTTTCCCAAGACATGCTGAGTGCGGCTGGTTGGGTATGCTTCACAGACTCCCAGTAGTAGTTTGCCTCATCGCGGAACATAAAGGTGGCGAATGGAACCTTTTGTTCCTCCGTGCATCCCAAGACATCGAATATCTTGGTAATTTGCTTGACCCACGTTTCCGCCATGATCGGATCCGACTTTTCCTTAAATTCTGGTGGTCCCAACTCTTTGAACTGCTTGGCTATGACAAGCCGCGCATTGCTAGCATTTCCATCCGTATTCTGTGCACAAGTTTCTCTCGTCTGGTTTTGCATAAAATGCAAAAAACTTCTGAACATCCCATCATTCATCATTTGTTCGGTAGTGTTGTTTACAGGAGGATTATTGCCTTCCTGTTGCACGTTTCCCTAGTTTGTAACTAAAGGTTGTTCCACAGTCTCATACACTCCATTGTTAACGTTCTCAGCAGCCATTCTTAAATACTTCCATAAAATAAGGGTTAATTAAACAAATTAACATATCACATAATATCCCTATATTATGACCGACCAACAAATAAGCTTAGATAGGACACACTAGCGAAGGATTTACTCATCTCTCCCTCTAGTTCTATTCCCCGATCTCCGCCAGAGACCATATCCCTAAGCTCGATACCAATGTGGCGCCCCCAAAATAGGTATACAACACCCATTCGAGTCGCCAAATACATGGTACGAAAGCAAACTACAACTTCAATAATACTGATTGTCGTGCAAAATACGACAACACATCTTGTGAGTTTAAATACAAATATTGTCTTCTAGACAATATCCACACTCAAATAAGTCCTCATTACAATTATTCAAACACTATTTTACGTAAATAGTGAGGACTTCTAAAACATCTTTCTAGAACCATCACTCCACTACCCACTAGTTCTCGCTATGTTCTCACCTCCCGAGAAAAATGGAACAAAAAAGAAAAGGGTGAGCTCAACTAGCCCATAAAGAATATTATGACTAAGATAATATACAAAAATTATCGTTAGTCTTCAACATGGAAAAATCGATAAAATATAATAGACAACAAGTTTTAAATCAACAATTGCAATGAGAAATAAAGAATCCATTAGAAGAGTCAAGTAGAGAATGAGTTCTACTATCTTCTAAGATTTAAAATCCATCATCAATATTTTATCCTCAGTAACAACAATCAATATACATCTTTAATCAAATATTCATCTTTGCACTACAG
Source organism: Panax quinquefolius (assembly GCA_020205615.1). Taxonomy (NCBI): domain Eukaryota; kingdom Viridiplantae; phylum Streptophyta; class Magnoliopsida; order Apiales; family Araliaceae; genus Panax; species Panax quinquefolius. The sequence continues at coordinate 53,743,835 of CM035170.1, forward strand.
GCCAAAGATATTCATTTGTATCACCAGTTGGTCATGTTCATCTCAACACCTGTTCATCTTTGCACTACGGGCCAAAGATATTCATCAGTTAATCATTTATCATTGCACTACAGGCCAAAGATATTTAGTAATATCATCATTTAGGACTGAGGATGATGAAAAATATTTTAAAGAAAACGAATCCAATGAGACAGAAGAACAAATAGTAGGGATTCGTATAACAGTTTATCCAAGATCAATAATACTCCATAATAACCAATTTTGAAGCAAAATTCAAGAATAAAGATTAAAACATGGATACAATCAAAGATAGTAACCATAATAAACATCTTGGACAAAAAGAATAAAATTTTATTTTCTATGAATAGTCACGTATTCAATTAATAATTGTCGTGATATCGTGAATAATGTAAGTATATGTGAATAGTAACCTCGACACAAAAAATTCCAAATTTGATAAAAATTCAGATCAATACTTCGACATAATGATATTGAAGAAATAATATCATATATGAAGAAAATAACATCCCTTACCTCAAAATAACAAATTTCTTATTTGAATTTTGGATATAGTCTTGTGAAACTTGTACTAAAAAATAGAAACTCACAAAGTATCTAAATACTCACAAAATACGCTCGATAATATAGAGAGAGAAAGAGAGAAAGCTTATGTTTCTGGTGTGATTTTCAATTCTAACTTAGCCCTCTATTTATAGGAAAATGTTAGCAGACTTGACCTGCAACCTGATGGCTTTACCTGCTACTATTCCCACCCACCATATTTGAAATAAAATTCAGCACATTTCTTCACCAACCACAAGTGGGGCCCACTCAATTCTAGAATTTTCCACCAAACAGCTAAATTCGGATACTTCAACAATTTCTGAACCAGACACCTCTTAAAATTCATAACAAATCATACGTTCATTTTTAACGGTTCAAAATTTGTGGACATATACTCAACTTATATATGTATAACATATCCAAAAATTACAACGATCCAACGGTCGGATTAAAAATTATAACTCACGCAATATATCTTAAAAACACTGGTTTAATTTTTAATACCTCCATTCCGACAAAAATACTGATAAAATACCTCAACATTAACTCCTTCATTTTTAACCACAATAAATATATCCAACATTTATATCCACATAAAATAAATATTTCCTTATCATATGAATCAATAATTAATTATTTACAAATAATATTACAGAATCACATTTATGACAACCAGGCCATTCCCAGGAAAGAGGGGGATTTCCAATAAGAATTTCTCCTTACTGGCACACAATTAGGTGACCAAACCTCTCCTTGACAGAACTTTCTAGACATTGCCAATAATGCTATCTAATAATATTATTCAAATAATATGAATTATTAATCTAATAATGGAAATCTTGTGTAGTGACAATTATTGAAACAACAATAATATAAAATATCAACGCACAATTATTGAATCAATAAAATAAAATATTGAGCGATAACTCATGTGTAACAATTATTGAGTAGTGCCTTCTTACGTAAGGATCAATAATTCATCAATCACCGTGCATCCACGCAGCGTATTCACGTATTTTAACCACCGGTATTCCAGCGTTGTTAACTTGAATAACAACTACTGTTATTACTTATAAAAACTCAAACTGTCATTTTCTTCATCCAACAATTATTACATTATGGGGACCACAAATGATCTAGCTAATGGTAAATCATTTAATATTCCCGACAACAAGAATATTCCACGACCAAATAAATATTCCCTGACAACAATGATTATTTTATAACCACTTACATATTTTGCAAAATTTGAATATTTCACCCATAACCAGAGAATTATATCAAATTAATACCATATTATTCACAATAATAATTAGAGGAAATTCGATTTTATTTATAATAAGTTGGGGTCTTACATTAATGATGAATGTTATTAAAATTGAAGTTGTGTTTGGAGTTGAATTTGGAGACACGGACGTGATATTTGAGTCCGGAACGATGAAATTAGTAAAAATAGCCTATAAACACAAATTTTTCGAAATTCACTATTTGGTCAAAAAGTCAACAGTTGACTTTTTCGAGAAAAGTCAAACTTTGAAATTTCAAAATTTATATTTTTGATAAAAATGGTTTCATTGTGTTGGAATTATTTGTGTTAGTGAAAATCGACAATTATTTCGATAATAATTGATGTCTGGAGGTTATATTGACCAATCGGGTATTTAACCGGATAAATGAGCAATTGATTGCTATTATTTCACATGATTATAACTATTGATTCACATAATTTACTATTGAATCACATTATTTACTATTAGGGGAGGTGGTGCAAGTTTGATAATACTTGCAGGACTAAATTAAAAATGAAAGAAAAGTTGGAGGTATTGTACTTTAATTTTTCGAGCCCCAAAACGTGCAATTATCGAAACTATATTTTCCTATAAATAGAAGCTTATTCTTCCTTCATTTCTCACCAATTCACAAAAAAGCTTTAGAGCGATTATTATAGAGAGAAATTATAGAGAGAAAGAAGAAGAAATGCTGCTACATCACTATTCCATTATCCGGTTTTTCTAAGGTAGGGAGTATTATTTCTTTCTTATCCATGAAGAGAACTTCATTATTCCATTCTTTATTATTCATTAGAATAACTTTGTATACGCCGAAAGCTACCCTATACTTGGTGAAATTCTTACATTGTTCTATTCTTTATCATTCATTGGAACATCCTGTTGCATATAGTTTCACGCCGGACTGAATTCCGTCTTTATTATTCTCATTTGAATATCACATGCATGCGTGCGTTTTACGCCGAACACGATTCCGTCTTTATTATTACATTGAATATCACATCATGCGTTTCTTTGGACTGATTCCGTTATTTATTATTACATTGGAATAACTTTTGCAAGTCTTGATCTATCGCGTGCTGGTGATTTCTTTTGTTATTCCATTCCTTATTATACTCGGTTGGTTAAAGTTTTGACTTCTATACTCCATGAAATTAGTGGAATATCCTTGATATTTGCGCTTCATCCAAAGATATCTTTTCATGGAAATATTCTTCCGAGCATTCTTGAATTTTACTCTAAAGCGATATCATGTTGACAATTTGGGCGTTATTAGTTCCCGGATAAATTAATTCTTGAACTTGTTTTATTGAATTCTTATATCATTGTCATCATCCTTATGTTTATATTTTGTTTAAAGTCATATGTGGCCTATAGTGCATAGATGGACTTGGTATGATTATGACTGTGAATTATTCGGTGTAATCATGACCGTAATGTTACAAATGATGTGGAAAAAGTCCTCATTGGCCCGTAGAGCATTGATGGACAGTTGTTGGCATGATCATGACCATTATTGAATACACAAATATTCTTGGCCCGTAGTGTATGGATAATTGTGGTTGTGATACTAAAGAATATCCTTGGCCGTAGTGCAGGGGTGATTCAATGATGTGGATTATTTATTAAGCTGAGTCCCAGTGATAAAAGTGATGAAAAGCCTTCTAAATCATAAAAGATAGTAGATTTTATTCTCTACTTGACTCTTTTAATGGATTATTTGTCCAGCTGCAGTTAAACTTGATGGTTGTTATATTGTATCAGTTTAACACTGTTGAAGGCTAACGATAATATATTCTCGCATTATCTTAGTCATAATATTTCCCTCTTTGGGCTAGTTGAGCTCACCTTTTTACTTTTATTGTTCTCTTGAGAAATGAGAACGTAGCGAGGGACTAATTGGGGAGCGGAGTGATGCACTGATGATAGCATTAGTAGTCCTCACTATTCTAAGTAAAATAGTGAAAAATAAATGTAATAATATTGAATTTGAGTTTGTATATTGTCTAGACGACAATATTTGTATTAAAACTCACACCTTATGTTTTATCGTACTTTACACGACAGTTGTATAATTAAGTTGTATTTGTATTCTGTACCATGTATTTGTCGACTCAGAATAGGTGATGTATACCTATTTTGGGGTGTCACATTAACCATTTTATTCATTTTATTGAATACTCATGCTCTATAGTTATTTTAAGCATGAGTTTGATATGTAGAATCAGTTCATTTATGATTCTCAAATGGTCTAAGTTATGATGTTATTAAACAACTATTGTATTATCAAGCATTGTTGATTTAACTAGTTCCCTAGTTGATGATCATTAAACTTCAATTACCCTTGAAAGCTTATCCAAACCAAACTTTCTTTGGTGCAGACTTGTACTCTAAATACTGAGATGAACAACCCTATGTTTAGGGGTTTTACATTGTACGAAGGATTGATCCCCCTAAGTACGTGGAGTCCTTATAGTCATACGACTGTTAAAGTTAAAGTTGAAAGATTACTTATAACTATGGACATAGTTCATGGTCATTTGACCCTCAGTAGTATATTTAAGAATGTTAATAGAACAAATCATTCAGTTCTATTGAGCCTATGAATTGGCAAATGTTGAAATGTTAATAGAACATATCATTCAGTTCTATTGAGCCTATTATTTGGCAAATGATGTAAAGATATTTATTCTTATTTCAAGTGAGCTTTGTTTGCTCACTCTTGCATATTTATACATTTAATGCAGATATGGTTGAGAAGGTAGATAAACCTACAACTAGCAAAGGAAAGGGAAAAATGTACAAGTGATGAAGACTTGTAATTTTGCTTAAATCGTTATGATGATAGACTTCTAATAATGATGTGATGTAATAATTTTATTTTCGCACTTGAATGATTGTATTAAAGGTTAGAGAACCTGGAAGATAATGTTTTTATTAATGTAATCATGTATGGGCAGGTTTTATTATTCAATTTATTATGATTGGGTAGTTAGATATGAATGTTTTGATTACGTGAACACCAAATCTTGAGGTAATGAAGTACCGGGATTTGGGGGTGTCATAAGTTGGTATCAAAGCTTTAGGTTATGAACCTTAGGTGGGGAAAAGCCTTAGGAAGTAACCTTTGAAAAGATAGTGGTGATTAACTCTTATCGAGTTTTAAGGAAGAAATAATAAAACACTTATGTGATTATGTGTTTATACTTATGTGCTCGTGAGTGTCGAGTAGTAATGATTAATAATTGAAACTTAAAATTTTGTTGTCAGGATGACTAATGTCAGAGAATCCAGTCAGGCTAGGGAGGATAGACCTCAAGTGCCTACAGAGGAGGAGCCTCGTGACATTCAGGTTATTTGGGAATAACTACTACCACAGGAGTCAGCCCCGTTGGTCACAGTGGTTGAAGATGAGGATGATGATGTGGAGACGGATAAGGTGGATCCCGTTGAGTTGCCACATGAGGATGAGGATGACGAGGACGAGGAGGAGGAGACTTCACTAACCTCGATAGTTGCTCGAATGTACGATGAAGTCTACAACCATAACGTGGAACTTTAGGATACAGTCAAGGAATTGCAAGAGATAGTAGCTGAATAACAGACTGCAATGACACAGAAAGATGATGAGATCCAAGATCGTGAGGAACGACTGACTAATGTCGAGGAGAAGCTAGAACAGACTGAAGAAGAGAAAGAATAACTGATCGAGGAGGTCGCTGAATTGAAGAATAAGCTAAGGGAAGAAGCTACGAAGAGGGCAAGAGCCGAGGAAGCATATGAGGAAATGTTTCAACGAGCCAGGATAGCAGTGAAAGATGCACAGGCAAAGAGAATGAAGATGGAAGAGATGAATAGAGTATTCAACACCGTGGTTAATCAAGCTCAAGATCGGGTCATGAGCTATCCGATTCAGTTCGAGACACTGCCATCGTACGTATTAGATCGCAGAACAATGTTTCCGATTATGGAGGAAGAACGTAGTAAGGCTAAGCAGTATCTTAGTAGAACATCGTAGTTGTTATGTGATTAATAAATGTTAAATAAATTGTAAATCCCAAGTGTTATGTAACCTATGGGATATGACGATGATGTTGTCCTGAAACTTTTTTAGTTCAGGAAAGTAATGTAAATAGCAGGGATGCTATTGTTTTATGTTTTCAAAGAGGTTATGAATAAATAAAAGTTGTTATTTTATTCAAAGTGTTACGTGATTATGTGGTTATTTCCTTTGTGGAGGCAAGTTAAGTAGAAATTACTTAAAAGAGTTGAATAATAACCTAATGAGTGTATTTTTTAAACAGAAAATGCCTCTCAGACGTCAACCACCACGACAGAAAACTATCGATGGAACCAACAATAACGACAATGTTGATGCTAACCCAGTTCAACAATTAGTGATGTTACTGACAGGAGCGTTACAGAATCAACCATAGAACCAAGGAACAACATTTAAGGAGTTCAAGGCAGTAGGACCACCTGAATTTCGAGGGTCCGTGAATCCAGTCGAGGCACATACTTGGATTATGGAGATAGAAAAGGTGTTCGATGTTGCTAGGGTAGGAGATGATCAAAAGACTGCTTTCGCAACATTCATGTTGAAAGCAGAAGCTAGTTATTGGTGGCAGGCCAATAAAACTCGAGAAGGACCAAGGATGATGACCTGGGATATGTTTAAGGAGATATTCTTTGAGACCTATTTTCCTGAGAGTTCTAAGGGTCAACTAGAAATGCAGTTTCTGGAACTGAAGCAAGGAACGATAACGGTATCCGAGTATGCCGCTAAATTCAACGAGTTGGCGAGGTTTGCGCCTTATCAAGTTAACACGGACGAACGCAAGGCGAAGAGGTTTGAATGGGGACTGAAGCCCTGGTTGTACCGTAGGGTTTCCCTGTTCCAGTTGAAGACTTTCGCAGCAGTGATGGAGAAAGCAATACTCGCTGAAGGTGGAGGCGAGGCAGTGACAAAGTTCAATCAGGAACAGAAGAAGAAGAAGAAGAATGAGGTGGAAATTAAGAATGGAGGTGGTAGTGGTGGAAACAACAACAACAATAACAACAATAACTTGAAGAGGAAGTGGAATGGAAATGTGGGTTTTGGAAACCAGTAGGGTAACCAGCAAAACAAGAAGTTTGAAGCATGTGCTGCATGCAGGAAGTTTCACAAGGGTGCGTGCTTGATGGGGAAACGAGTATGCTTCAATTGTGGCCAGGAGGGTCACATCACCCTAAATTGCACCCAACCTAAGAAGAACGTGTGCTTCACGTGCGGATCCAAGGATCACTTTGCTCGTGAATGCCCTAAGAAGAAGGATGGAGTGACAACCAGAAGCAATGGAGGTAACAATGGAGGTACAACATCAAACAAACCCACAGCTAGAACTTTCATTATAACTGTGCAAGATGTTGTGCAATCAAAAGATGTAGTGTCAGGTATTATCCAAATCAATGATATTGATGCTTATGTATTATTTGATTTAGGTGCTACTTGCTCGTTTATCTCTGGTGAATTTGCTAAGAGGTTAGAATTGCCTAGAAAAGAACTGAATTTCCCTGTGAACATAGAAATTGCGAATAAAGAGATAATCCCTGTTAGATTCGTATACAAGAACTGTAGGGTAAACATTAAGAAGAATATCTTGATGGTAGATTTGATCTCGATTAGACTGGGAGAGTTTGATGTTATTTTGGGAATGGATTGGTTGTTCAAATATGGAGCGGTAATTGATTGCCAAAAGAAGTGTATAAACCTTATGACCCCGTCAAAGGTAGTATTTTATGGAAGCAAGTCGCCTAGACAAATGAAATGTCTGACGATTATGCAGGCCAAGAAATTGTTGAGTCAAGGCTGTGTGGGCTATTTAGCTTATATAGTCGATACTCAGAAGAAGAATGTGAAACTGGAAGAGATACCAGTGGTGAGGGAATTTGAGGATGTGTTTCCAGAGGATTTGACAGGACTTTCGCCTAACAGAAAAATTGAGTTCGTGATCGACTTAGTGTCGGGGACAGCACCGATATCGAAGGCCCCGCACAGAATGGCTCCAGTAGAAATGAAGGAACTGATGGTACAGTTGCAAGAATTGTTAAACAAGAAGTATATTCAACCAAGCGTATCACCGTGGGGAGCGCCAGTGTTATTCGTGAAGAAGAAGGATGGGTCAATGTGTCTTTGCATTGATTATAGAGAATTAAACAAAGTCACTATTAAAAACAAATATCCATTACCAAGAATAGATGACTTGTCTGATCAATTAAAGGGTGCTAAATACTTCTCGAAAATAGATTTGAGAAGTGGGTATCACCAGTTGAAAGTGAGTAAGGAGGATATACCTCGAACGACATTCAGAACTCGGTATGGACATTACGAGTTTCTGGTGATGTCTTTTGGTTTAACCAATGCACCTGCTGCATTCATGGATTTGATGAATAGGGTGTTTAAACCATTCTTAGACAAGTTTGTAGTGGTATTCATCGACGACATTCTGGTGTATTCCAAAACTCAAGAAGAACACGTGGAACACTTACGTTTGACATTGGAAACACTAAGAAAAGAAAAGTTGTACGCGAAATTCTCTAAGAGCGAATTTTGGCTGGATCGTGTGTAATTTCTTGGGCACGTGATTGACAAAGATGGGATTTCAGTGGATCCATCAAAAGTGGAAGCTGTAATAAATTGGGAACAACCAAGAACACCATCAGAAGTGAGGAGTTTCTTGGGACTGGCCAGTTATTACAGACGATTTATTCAAGATTTTTCTAAAATAGCCACTCCATTAACAAATTTGACAAGGAAAGCTGTGAAATTTGTTTGGACGGAGAAATGTGAAGAAAGTTTCCAGGATTTGAAGAAGAAATTAAGCATGGCGCCTGTGTTGTCATTACCAGATAGCACGGGAAATTTTATGGTGTATAGTGATGCCTCACATAAAGGGTTGGGATGTGTTCTTATGTACAATGGCAAAGTTATTGCGTATGCATCAAGACAACTAAAGGATTATGAGAAAGGTTATCCGACTCATGATTTGGAATTGGCTGCAGTAGTATTTACTCTCAAGATATGGAGACACTATCTCTATGGAGAGAAATGTGAAATATACACAGACCATAAAAGTCTAAAGTATATTTTCACACAGAAGGGCCTGAATATGCGTCAAAGGAGATGGATGGAATTGATAAAGGATTATGATTGTGAGGTCTTTTATCATCTGGGCAAAGCGAATGTGGTTGCAGATGCTTTGAGTTGGAAAGGTCGGGAGAAGTTGATGCTGATAACTACTCAGGAGGAGCTTATTTTAGCAATGACAAAGCTAGAGTTGGAAATCAAATTTCCAAAGGAATACGATGAATGACTATTTCAGATAGATGTCAGTCCAACTTTGGTGGACAAAGTGAAGAATGCTCAACTACAAGATAAAGAATGTGAAACAATCAAAGAGAAAGTAATTGATGGTAGTAATGTAAAATACAAGATCTATACTGAAGGACTACTACGATTCGAAGAAAGAATTTGGGTTACAGCAGTGCCAGAGCTTAAAGACAAAATCTTGACCGAAGCACACAACACAAGATATTCGATTCACCCAGGAAGTACAAAGATGTATCAAGATTTGCGGTGAAATTTTTGGTGGCCGAATATGAAAAGAGACGTTGCAAAATGCTTGACGTGTCAGAAGGTGAAAGCTGAACATCAACGACCAAGCGGGTTACTTTAACATTTGGAAATACCAGAATGGAAGTGGGAGCATATCACAATAGATTTTGTGGTAGGACTTCCAACGACTCAAAAAGGATACGATGCGATATGGGTGATAGTGAACAGACTAACAAAATCTGCACACTTTTTGCCAATAAAGATTAGATTTAATCTTGATCAGCTAGCGAAACTGTACGTTAAAGAGATCGTGTCAAGACATGGAGTTTCAGTGTCAATTGTGTCAGATAGAGATCCAAGGTTCACATCAAACTTCTGGAAGAGTCTACAAGAATATATGGGAACACAGTTGCGAATGAGTACACCATACCATCCGCAAACCGACGGACAAAGCGAACGAACTATCCAAATGTTGGAAGATATGTTGAGAGCATTCATCATGGATTTCAAAGGAAGCTGGGATAAACATTTACCGTTGGTAGAATTTGCCTACAACAACAGTTATCACACAAGAATCGGCATGCCACCTTACGAGGCATTATGCGGCGAGAAAGTGCGCGAACTCAACTTTATCTGAGAACTCCACCGTGTTGGATGAAGTGGTTGAACTAATTTATTAGGACCAGAATCTGGTACAACAAACTTTGAGTTGTCAAACTTATCGGAAAGATTGAGTAGAAGCCCAAGATGATGAGAAAAAAAGTATCTTCGATCACACAGGCGAATGAATCGCAAATTTGAAGTAGAAAATTGTTTTCCTAAAAGTTTCTCCTTGGAAGGGAAGATTCGTTTTGGCAAGAAAGAAAAGCTCGACCAAGATTTATTTATTGACCGCTTTTGAACTACTACGGAGAGTGGGGAAGTGGTGGCTTATGGGTAGCTCTACCTCCGAATTGGAAAACATTCATAATGTTTTTCACATTTTGATACGACCAGAGTATAAACCCGATTACAAGCGCGTGATTGAGTACGAACCATTGCAATTCGATAAAGATTTATCTTATGAAGAAGTTTTTCTATCCGATAGTCGACGAGGACAACAAGTGCTCGAAATAAAAGTAATACCTTCCGTGAAGGTGATATGGAGAAACCACAATGTCGAAGAGGCAACGTGGGAACTCGAAGCTGAAATGATGAAAAGTTACCCTAAGTTATTTGTTTAATATATGTCTTCGATTCTGGGGACAGAATCTTTGTAAGTAGGAAAGAATATGATGGTTTGATTGTTTGAATTGTGATTCTGAGGACAGAATCCTTTTGAGGAGGGAATGATGTAACATTCCAGAATTTTAAATGTAATATTAAATATTTATTGACTTATATAAATATTTAATGGATGTGATTATCGTTGAATAAATATTTGTTTAATTGATTTAATTTTATTTGGAGAATTATTTGTTAAATAAATAATTGATGAATTAAGGAAATTATTATTATATTGATATTTCAATTTAAATGATTAATTATTTGTATTGTGTTATGTGATTAAAGGATTTATTTAATTAATTGTGATTTGATTAATTAAAATAAATATGAAATCTTGATTAAATATAGTGTGACAAATAACTATATTATAAGGAGTTATTAAAATAAATTAAAATAGTTTAATTTTGTTTTTGCCAAACAAGGCTTAATATATTAATTCTTTAAAAATTAAAGGGTTTTTGCCAAACAAAGCCTTATGGCTTTTGGAATTTCTAGATTTTTAAATAAAATAAAATAAATAAAATAAATTAAAATAGTAAATATAATGTAATTATAACTTATACGTTATTCCTGATATCCTAATTAGTATTAGTATTAAGGTTTATCAGTTTATTGTTTACGCTTAAGTTAGTCTAGCCAATATACTAAGAAGAGAGAAGAGAAGAGAGCTTGACACAGAGAATTGAGAAGGAGCTTGAGAGAATTTGAGAGAGAACGTAAGCAATTTCCAACAATTAGCAAGGATTATATTAGCAAATTGAAGGTATGTTCATAATATTAGTATTTTATATATATATGTATGAATTTACGGCATAAAGTTTCAAACTCTGTGAATTCTAGTTTTCTGTGAATTGTTGTTATGTAATCAGTTAATGATAATTAGTTATAGTTATGATTAGAGATTATGTTAAAATAATAATTGCATGCTAATTTCGGTTTACAGTGAAGAAAATTTCGACAGTATATGTTGTGTATATTTTATTTTCATATAGCTCATGTCAGCATCAATTCTAGTGGCTAAATTGTATGTTAAAGCATAAATTGAAGCTTATATATGTTAGTTCATTAATATACGAACATAACATAATTTGAATGAGATGATTTGTCCATATTTTGAAATCACAGTGATGATTTTAGGATGAATGTCAAGAAAATTTAGTTTTTCATGAAAATTGAGAAATTAAAATAGTTTTAGTTGGTATTAAATTTTTCTAATTGGTTGTAAATGTGAGCAGTCATGTTTATGATAGTTGTATATTTATTTTACGTGTCATTATCACTGTTTGATGAGAAAAATTCGTGTTAGTTGTCTTAAGAAAAGTGCCGAAGTTCTATTACGCAAAATCGAAGTTACGTGGTTCTTGTGAGCGCCTAGTGATCTCCCGAAGATAAAAACTTCATGGCGACGTGCGAAGTGCCCATTTCTAGACACTGAAGTCTGCTAATTTTGCAGACTTTGGTCGTTCTTTGTGGCTTAGCTAAAGGTTATGGTAATGTGTCCAACATATAACAACAAGGCTAATACAGAGTTGTGTTATATGTATTATGAATTCAAAGTTACAAAAATGTTTAGTAAATCAAAAACACGTTATGTGATAATTTAGTTTATACAATGAACGTTAGTTAAGTGTTATGATGATTAACACTTGGGAATTCTGAAATGTAAATGGTAGCTTAAGACTTGTGCTTAAATAACAAGTTTCGCTAGTAATGCGTTTTATATTGAAAAGTGAATATTAGTATGTCTAATAGATGTTGTGGTTTTAAGATTGTGTATAGGTGAACGTGAGTTTTAATATTTTAGCTTACGCTCGAGGAAAATTTTCTAACTATACACTTTCGTTGAGCTAGTTCATTTATTACATTGTGCAAGTTTTCTAACTCTACACCTTCGTTGAGCTAGTTCATTTATTACATTGTGCAAGTTTTCTAACTCTTCACTTAAGTTGAGCTAGTTCATTTATTACATTGTGCAAGTTTTCTAACTCTACACTTTCGTTGAGTTAGTTTTATTATTATAACTTCATGCTTTTGATTGAGCAAGCTTTTTTTCTTAAATTTCAAGAATTTCATTTCTAATGTTATAACACTTAAACCTTAGAATATTTTACTGTTTAAGCAAAGGTTAACCATTTTATTCATTTTATTGAATGCTCATGCTCTATAGTTATTTCAAGCATCAGTTTGATATGTAGAATCAGTTCATTTATGATTCTCAAATGTTCTAAGTTATGTTGTTTTTAAACAACTATTGTATTATCAAGCATTGTTGATTTAACTAGTTCCCTAGTTGATGATCATTAAACTTCAATTACCTTTGAAAGCTTATCCAAACCAAACTTTCTTTGGTGCGGACTTGTACTCTAAATACTGAGATGAACAACCCTAGGTTTAGGGGTTTACGCTTAGCGTTGAAATGGTTATGCACAATACATTGTACGAAGGATTGATCCCCCTAAGTACATGGAGTCTTTATAGTCATACGACTGTTAAAGTTAAAGTTGAAAGATTACTTATAATTGTGGACATAGTTCATGGTCATTTGACCCTCAGTAGTATATTTAAGAATGTTAATAGAATAAATCATTCAGTTCTATTGAGCCTTTGAATTGGCAAATGTTGAAATGTTAATAGAACATATCATTCAGTTCTATTGAGCCTATGAATTGGCAAATGTTGAAATGTTAATAGAACATATCATTCAGTTCTATTGAGCCTATTATTTGGCAAATGATGTAAAGATATTTATTCTTATTTCAAGTGAGCTTTGTTTGCTCACTCTTGCATATTTATACATTTATTGCAGCTATGGTTGAGAAGGTAGATAAACCTACAACTAGCAAAGGAAAGGGAAAAATGTAAAAGTGATGAAGACTTCTAATTTTGCTTAAATCGTTATGATGATAGACTTTTAATAATGATGTGATGTAATAATTTTATTTCCGCACTTGAATGATTGTATTAAAGGTTAGAGAACCTGAGAGATAATGTTTTTATTAATGTAATATAAGACCCCAGCTTTTATAAATAAAGATGAATTTTCTATAAATATTATTTTTGAATATTATAGAATAAATTTGATATAATGTTATAGTTGTGGGTAATATTTATAAATTTTGCAAAAGTAAGCAAGTTGTTATAAAATATTCGTTTGGTCTGGAAATATTCTTTTTGTCGGGGAATATTAAATGACGACGGCTCAATCATTAATGGACCCCACAATGGAAGTATTGTCGTAGTTAGAAAAGCGACAAAATTATTTTCTATAAAAATAACGGCAGAGAAGTTTCTGCAATCAAAACCGTTGAACTACCCTTAGTAAAAAAGTACGATGTCTGGCGTAGTTGTATAGTAGCACACGATATTGATTATTGATGCTTACGTGAGAAGTCACTCACCTATGCTCAATTATTGCTTGATAAGAATTGCATCATATCTCTTATATTATTGATTCAATTATTGTCACGATATCATCGTATAATATGTTATAGTATTAAATTATTAATTGAGACGACAAGTTATAAATGATTAATAATTGTTGAAAGATTAAATATGTGTTGATTAAAATAAAATGATTTGTGGTAATAGTTATTCAATCCTTGATGTATATAAAGAGTCCATTATGAGACGTTTGTGGTAACTTTGATTATTTTATGGGGGCCCATATGTCATCATCTAAGAGTCCCTTCATCAATAGTAATTACCTTTGTGAATAGTAATTACCTTTGTGAATAGTAATTACCTTTGTGAATAGTAATTACCTTCGTCGATAGTATTTACCTTAAATCGATAGTAATTACCTTTGTGAATAGTAATTACCTTTACGAATAGTAATTACCTTTGTGAATAGTAATTACCTTCGTCAATAGTATTTACCTTCGTCAATAGTATTTACCTTCGTCGATAGTAATTACCTTTGTGAATAGTAATTACCTTCGTAAATAGTAGTTGTCCTTCATATTACCAAGAGTTAACGCCTCTTGATTGTTCCAAGGGTTAATTACCCCTTCATGAAATAGTAGTTGTCTCTTGATATTACCAAGAGTCATTTTGACCCTTCGTTAAGACCAAGAGCCACCCTCGGTTTTCTATAAATAGAAAGCTCATTCCTTCATTATTTCTTACGAATTCACCAAACTCTGAGAGAGAAACTATAGAGAAAGAAGAAAAGTATTCTGCTTACTTCACTTTTCCAATATTCATTCTTCTAAGGTAAGGGATATTATTTGTTGTACCCGTAAAGTGTTATTCTTTCTTATTCATGAAGAGAACTTCATTATTCCATTCTTTATTATTACATTGGAATAACTTTGTACTGTGGATACCCTATACTTGGTGAAATCCTCTGTTATTCCATTTTTTATTATTCATTGGAATAACTTTTGATACTGCGACATACCCTATACATAATCTGTATCGTGGTTTACCCTATACTTGGTGACATTCTTCTATTATTACATTGGAACATCCATGCATGTGTTTTACAATCGGACTGGTTCCGCCTCTTTATTATTATTACATTGGAACATCCTGCATGCATGTTTTTACACCGACTCGGTTCCGCCTCTTTATCATTCTGTTGGAATATCCTATCATGTGTTTTTTACACCGGATCCGTTCCATCTTTATTATTCTGTTGGAACATCCTATCGGTGTGAATTTCACCGACACAGTTCTCATTATTATTATTACATTGGAATAACTTTTGTCTATCTGGCACCGCATGCGTGGTGATTTCCTTTGTTATTCCATTCTTTATTATACCCAGTTGGTTAAAACTTTGACTTATATACTCCATGAAATTAGTAGAATATTCTTGATATTTGCGTTTCATCCAAATCTTTTCATGGAAATATTCTTCCGATCATTCTTGAATTTTACTCTACAAAAGCGATGATCATGTTGACAATTTGGGCGTTATTAGTTCCTCAATAAATTAATTAAATGAACTTGTTTTATTGAATTATTATGTCATTGTCATCATCCTCATGTTATATTATGTTATCTTTGGGTGACGTGCATAGATGAATTTAGTATGATTATGACGACTGGGGATCATTCGGTATAATCACGGCTTGTTATAAATGATGTGATAAAAGTCCTCGGTGGCACTGTAATGCGATGATGGATAGTTTTGGTATGATTATGACCAGGGGTGATTCGGTATAGTCATGACCATTGATAATTTGATGAAAATCCTTGGCCGTAAATGGTACGGGATGATTAGATATTGTGGTTTATTCATTAAACCGAGTCTTAGTGATAAAAATTTATGAAAACCTTTTAAACCCTAAAAGATAGTAGACTTTATTTTCTCTTGACTCTTTTAATGGATTGCATATTCTGCTTTGAGCTTAAATTGGTTGTCTATTGTATTTTATCGGTTTAACATTGTTGAAGACTATTGATAATTTATTCTCGCATTATCTTAGTTATAATATTTCTTCTTGGGCTAGTTGAGCTCACCTTTCTTTCACTTTGTTCTCTTGAAATGAGAATATAGTTGGGGACGAGTCGGGGAACGGAGTAATGGTCCGAGGATAGCATTAGTAGTCCTCACTATTCTGTGAAATAGTGTGATAATAATTGTAATGAGGACACCTTTTGAGTTTGTATAATATCTAGTAGACAATATTTGTATTCAAACTCACAGTTTATATCGTATTGTACATGACAGTTATATTAGTAAGTTGTATTTAAATTCTGTACCATGTAAGTGGCGACCCAAGATGGGTGACGTATACCTAATTTTGGGGGCGTCACATGTAATCTTGTATGGGCAGGTTTTTTTATTCAATTTATTATGATTGGGTAGTTAGATATGAATGTTTTGATTACGTGAACACCAAATCTTGAGGTAATGAAGTACCGGGATTTGGGGGTGTCACACATAGCCCTGAAAATCACCAAAGAATAATAGAGAAAAGAGTTGTTAGCCAATAATCCCCCTCTCAGGTGTCTATTAACATATATTTATAGCTTATATAAGAAAACCTTAACTTAGAAGGAAATACAATCTAATTTGGAATCAAAATCATAACAAAATTAGCAATTAAAACTCTCTAGTCGACCGACTACGCACCCAGAAACTAACATTAGCATCGTGGTTGTCAATTCAAGCGCCCGACTCTTTAAATTAGCATCACGACTGTCAAGTCCAGCACCGTGGCGGTAGACATTTTGCATTTGTTTTCTTTTTTGCTCCTTTACGAGCCCATTTGACTCCAAATCACTTCAAAAGTTACAGACTCCTCTAATTGCACCTAAAATCCAAAATATAAACATAATAAGTGTATTTAGGCACAAAATAGAGACAAAAGATTAAGTATTAAGGAATAAAAGCATAACATATTGCATACTCATCACCCATTTACAATAGAGTAGTCTCTTATAACATCTTTAAATTCTCTAATGCTAGAAAATATCATATAGTCCTTAAATTATATCAACTTCTTTTTTTTCTTAGTGTTGTATATCTCAAATTTCTTATCTTTTTCATTATTAGGGGGAGACCTTACATAGAAAACATCCTCATCTTCTTCACTACTCTCAGAAAGGAAACAGAGAACATTATTGTTCTCATATTCACTTTGGCATGATACATCATCTGAATCACTACCTTCACCATAATTTTCACTATCACTTTCATTCCTAAATTGTTCTCCCTTTATTTTATTCATCTTTGGTTCATGTCCCGCCGCATCATCTTGCTCATTTTCAAGTTCATCCGCACCCTCTTCATCTCACTGATTCCTCATTCCTCTTCCTCATTTCCTGCCTCCTCTACCTCATTACCTCTTTCATTGAAAATATTAGTATCTACATCCTCCAATTATGTATACTTTTTTATCTCCCTTTTATATTCCATACATTTCCTCCTAGCTTCTACTAATTCTTTATCACTGCAGTTTTCATCAACATCACTATCAGAGGTATCATCTGTCTCAAAACTTTTCTCCTTAACTACCATTTGTTTATCCCTTTTGGACTTTCTTTTTGCACTCTTTTTTTACATTTCACAGTTTTTTAATCTTCCTTCTATCACTCACATTCTCCCCAGACACACTGTCCACATTATCACTCACTATATCTCCCTCTTTTTCACATTCATTGTCACCCTCATTATCAATCTTTTTATTAGCCGCAATATCAACCACATTTTCACCCACATTATCTTTCAAAGTATGAACAACTGACCCATGTTTGTTAAAATTATTATGCTCGTCGAATATAGAGATTTGATCAGTATTATATGTTAATGCATGGTCAACATAAAGATCAATGACACTCATTGGTAAACAAATATTAATCATGTCTCTTATACTAATATCATCATAAACAAGTTTAACACAAATTTTAATATCTACTCCATCACTTTTAAAGTAAACAGATGACTTAAGATGATAACCAAGTTCAATAGTTAAGTCATCTATTACACCCATACAAATATAATACACATCCAAACATTACAAGTGATGAACCTTATCTTCCACATAGTCACAAAAAGAAGCATTGATGAACTTCCCACCATAATATACATTTAATTGCACAATATTACCCATTTGTACATAAATATAAAAAAATGAAAAATAAAGAATAAAGAATAAACAGTACAAATGAAAACAGATCACACATAGGGTGTGTGTATATACAATATATAATGTACATATATAATCAACATATATAATATGTATATGTGTCCATCTCATACACAAATAAATAAAATTGAAAAACATAGCAAAAAACATTATAAAATAAAACAAATGTCAAACATAACATACATGTGGTATATGTATAAATAATGTATATGTATAATATATATGTATATGTAGTAATGCTTATCATAAATAAGAGCTTTAAAAATTTGAAAAGAAGAGAATCTGTAAACTGAAAGACAAAGACAAAGAAAAAAAATAAAACTTTCCACCATAATCAACTTAGGTTTTATAAAAAAGGGACAATACTACAACAATGTAACAATTAAAATTGATCAAAGTCAGAAAAGGGGACATACCAGTCGACCGTTACTCTCAATCGAGTATCAGTCCAAATTAATTGATGTGGATTCACAGTGAGGATTGATTTACTTAGGGTCGTCTCTCTATTGATGGATCAATTTGGTTAGGGTTCCATTTTTTTCTTTTTAGATTTTCTTACACAATCAAATCGGATCAAATAAATACCGATTTGGCTTCCAATAGACATGGGAGTGTACTTTACACATGTATAGTCCACCAAAGGCTGTTTGGGAGGGAATTTTTTCCTCCAAATCCACATAATGAAGGCCACGTGGGATAATCCTCGACACATAAGCTTTTTTTTACAAGTCAGTTGGTTATGTTTATATTTCCATTTTAAGTTAAAGGACTTAACTTTTTTTCTAACAAATTGTAAGAAAAGTAAAGTTTAGTTAGTTGACTGTAAGCTGACCTAAAGTAGAGTGATGAAAAAAACATTTAACCCGAGTATATATATGCATGCTTCTTATCTTCCTGAATAGGTAACTTGGAAAAAATATCAATAGATGTTTTATGTAGCAATTTATTGGCCATACAAGTGTTCAATTTCAAAAGAAAATAATGATTATACATGAAAGAACTCTAACTCTAAGCAGATAGAAGAAAATTAATACTTTATCTCGTTGAGAATATATATGAAAGCTCAAGGAGGAAGATTTTAACTACAGCTAATAATATTTTCACACCTCAATTATATATTTACATATACATAAATATGAAAGTATTATAAAATTAAATATTAGGTATAAACGGTACGATAAATATCAGTTGACAAAATTCACGTACTGATATCAGTAACGATTAACTGGTATATACCGATTTGTTATATCGTTATCGAATCGACTTTATTTTTAATCAATTTAATTGTACCGTACCGATCGATACCTGTTAAAAACTGAATTTACTGAATCGGATGAACACCCCTAGTGGCAAGCGTTGGTAATACTCTCTTTGTTCCACAATAAACATTATAGTTTAACTTTTATAGTAAAATTGACTATTTTTAAAATTAACAATCATAAAAATATTCAAGATATGTCATAATAAATTATGTAAAATGTCTAGATGTAACCATAGCCTTATAAGATAGCCTAAATGGGATATTGTTAGAAATATATTATAGTATCTTTGTTACATATTAAAGAGTTAATTACACTTTGCATCCCTCAATTTATCCTATTTTACACATTGCATTCTATAGTTCAAACGTGACACTTTGTATATCGTACTTTTAGCAAAACCTAGGAGCAGTTTCACATTACGTCTGTTAACCGTTGTTAAAAAGCTAGTGACCCGTAATCCGATGCTACCACCGGACTTGCCGGTATACTATAAAGTTCAGTTCACTGAACCCGAATGTGACGCCCCCAAAATAGGTCCACACAACCCATTTTGAGTAGCCAAAATACATGGTATAAAATCCAAATATAAATATTCCTATTTATAACTATTAAATTATCGTGCAAAATACGATAACATATAAGTTGTGAGTTTCAATACAAATAATAGTACTCACACTCTAAACCAATGATACTTTACATAAAGGTACAGTCGATAACTATTTTAGGAATTAAAATCTTTGGAAAATGCTCAAGGAAGCCTTCATACATGGGAGGTCATGCATCTAAGTTATAATAGATATCATAGGACTTGAGAATTAACCTTAGTTAACCCAATAGACCTCAAAGAAGAATGAGAAAATTACTATCCTGTTAATTCCAATGGTGTGTATCTTCTTGCCATATAATTATCTCCATTGTCTCAAACTAAGGATTATATTCCAACCATACTCCAAGATTATATAGATAATGCTCATAGATATAGTCAGTAAGTGGATGCACACAACCATATCTTATGATAACACGAATTTATATGTTGTTAGACATCATGTATGATAGTGGAAATACACCCTTAAAGCTATCAGTACAATTATGTCATCCTCATTCTAATGGGGTGCATTTTTTACGCTTCCAAAGTCGGGTTCTCATCACCTATTGTTGTTCACCAAAATCAACTATTAAATGACGTAAAAAATACGACACACACATTTTAAGTCCTTAATATAATTATATATTGTCATGCTGTTTTATAATGAATTGAGAAACTTCAACGGTCACAGACCATCACTCTATTCCCTTGTTATCCCTGCTCGACCTAGCTACACTCTTATTACTTGAAAGGAATTGTGAAGCAAAAGGGTGAGCACAAATAGCCCAGTAAAGGATATTATGACTAAAGATAATTATATTATCAATAGCCTTCATCAGTAACAAATCAGATATTTAGAACATATGGTAGATGATAAAAGTTTTCAACCATAATCGCAGTGGAATCAACAATCCATTAGAAGAGTCAAATAGAACATAATGTCTACTATTTTTTCTAAATTAAAAGTCCATTATTAATATTTCATTCCTGTAATGCCCATCAACAGTTCTTTGTTATACTCAAGACAAAGAGAACTTTCATCACCTGTCTTCACCTGAACCACCAAAGATTATAGTTAAATTCACAATTCATGTTTATAATCATGTAAATTAACAGTTTCCCCTTACCATAAAGGCTTAATAGAACTTTCACTCAATATCCTTGCCACAAATGCTAAAGACACTCAATAATTATATCGTGTTTACAACCTACACCAAAGACATTCAAATGTAATAACAATGGACATGATCATACCAATCAATTGTCTATCTTTGCACTACGGGCCAAAGATATTCAACTGTAATATCAATGGACATGATCATACCAATCAATTATCTATCTTTGCACTACGGACCAAAGATGTTCAACTGTAAAACCAATGATCATGCCAAATAATAGTCTATCTTTGCACTACGGGCCAAAGATATTTATTTGTATCATTAATGGTCATAATCATGTCAAACACCTGTTCATCTTTGCACTACGGGCGAAAGATATCAATCAACAGTTCTTCTTTGCACTATGGGCTAAAGATATCAATCAACAATTCTTCTTTTCACTACAGACAAAGATATCAATCAACCGTTCTTCTTTGCACTACGGGCCAAAGATATAAATCAACAATTTTTTTTTGCACTATGGGCCAAAGATATCAATTAACAGTTCTTTTTTTGCACTACGGCCAAAGATATTAATCAACAATTCTTCTTTGCACTACGGCCAAAGATATCAATCAACAGTTCTTTGCACTACGGGCCAAAGAGAAATTTCATCACAAGTCTTTATCTATAACATTAAAGGTCACGATTATACCAATATACAGTTCCTAGTTATAATCATTTCAATCAACAGTTCATCTTTGCACTACAGGCCAAAGATAACTTTAACCACAATTTAAGTCTGAGAATTATAACAATGATATAAAAAATGAATCAAGTGAGATCAAGGATAAATATTAGAGATGTATAATTCAATTTATCTAGAGTTCAAGAATGTCCAAATGGTCAACATGATAATCAAAACGTGGATTTAAATTTAAGAATAAGATTCATATATCAAAGATAATTTGGACATAAAAAAAAACTAATTTTATCGTGAACAGTACCCCGACATGAATAGTACCCCAACATGAAAGTATCTCAAATGAATATTACCCCGACATTAATAAAACCCCGACATGGAAAGATTAGAATTATAGAAGCAATACATACCATAGTAAGTTTAAATTTAGGAATATGAAATGAAGTAATATACAAAACTAGAAATGGATTTTCACCCGTCACGCTGTAATCCGCGTAGACAGATCATTTCCACAATTGAATAAAGAATGAATATGAAGGGTTATTCACCAGGCATGCTGTAATCCGCGTAGACAAGTTATTCCCATATATTAATAAGGAATATAATGACAACCCTTATGAGTATGAAGAAAATAATATCTTTTATGAATATGAAATAAAAAATATCCCTTACCTTAGAAGGAGATTGGATACTGCAATAGTGTAGTAGCAGAATACTCTACTTCTTTCTCTCTTATTCTCTCTGTATAGTTTTAGTGAATTCGTGAGAAAAAAAAGAAGAAGAAATGAGCTTCTATTTATTGGAGAATTAACTAAATAATAACTGATTCACGAACGGTCCTGATTGAGTTACTATTAAAACGGACGGTCTATATTAATTTACTATTAAAACTTCAACTGACGGTCAATATTTGTAAGACCCCAACTTATTATAAATAAAATTGAATTTTCTCTATTTATTATCTTGAAATAATATAGAGTTAATTTGATATAATACTTTGGTTATGGGTGAAATGTGCAAATTTTACAAAATAAGCAAGTGGTTATAAAATATTCATTGTGTCGGGGAATATTCGTTTGGTCGTGGAATATTCTTTCTGTCGGAGAATATTCGCATTTACTGCCAAGGTATACCATTTGTGGGCCCTATAACGGATAACTGTCGGATAAAGAAAACGACAAAGTTTGAGTTTAATAAATAACGGCGTAATTGTTACCGTTAACACTGTTGGAATACCTTGTGGTTAAAATACAATAATACGCGCGTGGTTTGCACAAAGAGTAATACACCACGGTTATTTCACAAAGATTTTAAATTATTGATTCTTACGTAAGAAGGCACTACTCAATAATTGTTACAGTAATTACTGTTCAATATTTTATTTTATTATTTCAATAATTGTCACTGCACAGTATTTCCCATTATCAGATCAATAATTCATATTATTTGAATAATATTATTAGATAGTATTATTGGCAATATCTAGAAAGTTCTTTCAAGGAGAGGTTTGGTCACCTAATTGCGCGCCAGTAAGGAGAAATCTTTATTGGAAAGCCCCCTCTTTCCTAGGAACGGCCTGGTTGCCATTATTGTGATTCTATAATATTATTTATGAATAATTAATTATTCATTTATATGATAAGGAAATATTTATTTGATGTGGATATAAATGATGGATTTATTTATTTTATGTGGTTATAAATGAAGGAATTAATGTTGAGGTGTTTTATCAGTATTTTGTCAGAGTGGAGGTGTTAAAAATCACCCGTTTGTGGATTTTGGATACTTTTTGTTTGGAATTTGGAAAAACATTCTTCTGCAAAGTTGTAGAGAATTCAATTTCGTGTGGAATGGACATAAAATTCGTATTTTTTCTCGATAAAATCTGCTATTTTCTATGAATTCTTCAAGTTTCGAAAATAAAATAATTTTTATTAATTTATGGGTGGGACCCACTTTTGTGATTTAAAGCATGAGGGCTGCTGGGATTTTTCCAGAGTGGCATGCTGGTCTTTGATGGCTAGCATGCGTAGAATGAAGAATAAATAAAATAATATTTTATTATTTTAGTCTCTTTTGGCGTTCAAGCATTTTCCTATAAATAGACGCTTATGTTAGAATTGAAAATCACACCAGAAACAAGTTTTCTTTCTCTCTAGATTATCGAGCGTATTTTTGTAAGTATTTAGATACTTTGAGAGTTGCTGTTCGGTACAAGATTCCTTCGGCATTTTATCAGATATTGCGATCAGAATTACCGTTATTTTGGGGTAAGGGATGTTATTTTCTTCGTAAATGATATTATTTCTTTCAATATCATTATGCCGAAATATTGGTCTGAACTTTTTTATCAAATTTGGAACTTTTTGTGTCGAGGTTACTATTCAAGTATACGGCACTATTCACGAATACGGCACTATTCACTGAAAAATTAAATTTTCTTCTTTTTGTCCAAGATGTCTATTATGGTTATTATCTTCGATTGTATCCATGTTTTGATCTTTATTTTTGAATTCTGCTTCACAATTAGTTATTATGAAGTATTATTGATCTTGGATAAACTGTTATACGAATCCCTACTATTTGTCCTTCTATCTCACTGGATTCGTTTTCTTTAAAATATTTTTCATCATCCTCGGTCTTAAATGATGATATTACTGAATATCTTTGGCCTGTAGTGCAAAGATGAATGATTAATCGATGAATATCTTTGGCCCGTAGTGCAAAGATGAACCGTGTTGAGATGAACATGACCAACTAGTGATACAAATGAATATCTTTGGCTGTCAGTGCAAAGATGAATATTTGATTAAAGATGTATATTGATTGTTGTTACGGGGATAAAATATTGATGATGGACTTTTAAATCTTAGAAGATAGTAGAACTCATTCTCTATTCGACTCTTCTAATGGATTGTTGTTTCAGCTTGCGATTGTTGATCCAAAACTTGTTTGTTCATTATATTTTATTAGATTTTTCCTATCAAGACTAATGATAATTTGTTGTATATTATCTTAGTCATAATATTCTTTACTAGGCTAGTTGAGCTCACCCTTTTCCTTTTTGTTCCATTTTTCTTCTCGTGAGGTGAGAACATAGCGAGATTTAGTCGGGTATGGAGTGATGGTTCTAGAAAGATGTTTTAGCGTTCCTCACTATTTACGTAAAATAGTGTTTGAATAATTGTAATGAGGACTTATTTGAGTGTGGATATTGTCTAGAAGATAATATTTGTATTTAAACTCACAGTATGTGTTATCGTATTTTGCACGACAATTGTATTATTGAAGTTGTAGTTTGCTTTCTGTACCATGTATTTGGCGACTCAGAATGGGTGTTGTATACCTATTTTGGGGGCGGTATAGTTGGTATCAAAGCTTAGGGATATGGTCTCTGGCGGAGATCGAGGAATGGAACTAGGAGGAGAGGGATAAGTAAATCCTTCGCTAGTGTGTCCTAACTAAGCTTATTTGTTGGTTGATCATAATATAGGGATATTATGTGATATGTTAATTTGTTTAATTAACCCTTGTTTTATGGCAGTATTTAAGAATGGCTATTGAGAACGATAACAATGGAGTGTATGAGACTGTGAAATAACCTTTAGTCACAAACCAGGAGAACGTACAACAGGAAGGCAATATTCCTCCTATAAACAACACTACCGAGCAAACGATGAATGATGGAATGTTTAGGAGCTTTTTGCAGTTCATGCAAAATCAGACGAGGGAGACTCGTGTACAAAATACGGGTGGAAGTGATAACAACGCGTGGTCTATCACAGCCAAGCAGTTCAAGGAGTTGGGACCACCAGAATTTATTAGAAAGTCAGATCCGATAAAGGTGGAAACGTGGGTTAAGCAAATTACCAAGATATTCAATGTCTTGGGATGCACGGAGGAACAGAAGGTTTCATTCGCCACCTTTATGTTCCGCGATGAGGCAGACTACTGGTGGGAGTTTGTGAAGCGTACCCAGCCTGCCTCACTCAATATGTCTTGGGAAACGTTTTAGAAACTGTTCAATGACAAGTACTTTCCTAAAAGTATTAGTCATATGAAAGAGGTAGAGTTTATCAGACTGGAATAAAACAATATGACGGTGTCCCAGTACGAGGCAAAGTTTGCAGAGTTATCCAGGTTTGCACCTCATTTGGTCAAAAATGAGGAACGAATGACGAGGATGTTTCTAAGAAGTCTGAAGCCCGAGATTCGGCAATATCTTATATCTCATAAATTTTCTTTATATTCAGATGTTGTAAATAGGGCTCAATTATTAAAGCGAGATAATGAGTATGTGCATCCGAGGGACCACAACCAGGGTCATACCAGTGGCGGCAGCCATCGGAGCAATGAAAACCAGCAGGGAGGAAAGCATTCGGACAAAAGCGGTAATCACTCTGGTGGTAATCGTGGTCGTGATAATAGAAGGAGCGAGTCGGGAGGAGATTTCAAAAAGAGAAGGTACAACAATGATAACGTGAAGACGTCAGGACAAACATCAACTTTTTCTAGGGGAGGAGAACGAGCCGATTGGCTTTGTTACAAAATCTTGCGGAAAGAGGGACATATCATTGTCAAACCGCCCACAACAATCCAAGGTATGTTATAACTGTGGAAAGGAGGGCCATTTAACTCGAGAGTGTGCTCAGTAAAACCAAGTTCAAGGGGATGGTAACTCCAAAGGTCATCCCCATATAAGTCAAAATCAATCTGGTTCTCGAAGAGCGTTTTTCGTGACTGGCCAAACGCGAGAAATCCGAATGAGGTGATCACGGGTAAGCTAATCTTGAATTCTTGCGAAGTTTATACCTTACTAGATACCGGTTCTACCCATTCTTTTATCTCTCCTGCTTGTGCTCAACGTTTAAACTTGACTCCGGAGAAATTAGATTTTGATTTATCAGTGGAGACTCCGTTAGGAGAAACTTTCATTATGTCCACTGTTTATAAATCTTGCTTAATCCAAGTTGGCACTATCACATTACCTGTTGATCTTATCTCTTTAAAGATACTTGCTTTTGATGTGATTTTAGGAATTGATTGGATAACCACTCATCATGCCAAAATTGATTGTTTTCGTAAGGTTGTTAGTTTTCATATTCCTAACCAACCTGTTATGTGAATTCAAGCAACTAAACCACTAAAATCAGTCACTGTCATATCAAGCCATAAAGCTATTAGTTTCTTAAAAAACGGATGTCAAGCTTTCTTAGCCCATATTATGGATTTGAACAAAGACAAGTCAGATTTGAATAATATTTCTGTTGTTAGTGAATTTCCTGATGTATTTCCTAAGAACTTCCTTGCCTACCCCGTAACGTGATGTTGAATTCTTTATCGACCTTGAACCGGGTACAAAACCAATTTCTAAAACCCCATATCGAATGGCTCCTATTGAACTTCGTGAGTTAAAAGTCCAACTACGAGAATTGTTAGACATCGGTTTCATTGGCCCTAGTACATCTCCTCAGGGTGCTCTGCTTTTATTCAGAAAGAAGAAAGACGGGAGTATGCGACTTTGTATTGACTACTGAGAATTGAACCATGTCACCATCAAGAATAAGTATCCGCTACCTCGCATTAATGACCTATTTGACCAGTTACAAGGAGCAAAATTCTTTTTAAAGATCAATCTTCTTTCTTGATATCATCAGCTAAAGATTAAAATTGAGGATATTCCAAAGACTGCCTTCAAAACTCGGTACGGGCATTATGAATTCTTAGTAATGTCTTTTGGATTGACTAATGCTTCTGCTGCTTTCATGGATATGATGAACCGAGTATTCAAGGAATATTTGGATCAGTTCGTTGTTGTCTTTATTGATGACATCCTCATATATTCCAAAAGCCGTGAAGATCATGAGCACCATTTGAAGCTGACACTTGAAAGGCTTCGTGAAAACAAGCTTTATGCCAAGTCAAGAAATGCGAGTTCGCTTGAGGAAGTAGCATTCCTTGGGCACGTGGTGTCAAAACATGGAGTATCTGTGTTGACCCGCGAAGATTGAAGCAATACAAAGTTAGGAGCAACCGAACTCTCGGTGGTCAAGTCATAGCTTTCTGGGTTTAGCTGGTTATTATCGGAGATTCGTGGAAGGATTTTCTCGAATCGCTACTCCGTTAACTCAGTTGACTCGGAAAGATACAAAATTCGGTTGGAGCGAGGATTGCGAGAAGAGTTTCCAAGAACTCAAGAGGAGACTCATTTAGGCACCTGTTCTGGCAATACCATCTAGTTCGGATGGATTTGTTATATACAGCGATGCTTCAGGCAAAGGGTTAGGATGTGTTCTCATGCAACATGGGAAAGTTATAGCCTATGCCTCGTGACAACTCAAAGAATATGAGAGGAATTATCCTACTCATGATTTGGAGTTAGCGGTGATGTTTTTCGCGTTGAAGATCTGGAGACACTACCTGTATGGGGAGAAAGTGGAGATCTATACAGATCATAAAAGCCTCAAATATTTTTTCACCCAAAAGGAACTCAACATGCAGCAGCGACGTTGGCTTGAGCTGTTGAAAGATTACGATCATACCATCTAATACCATCCTGAAAAAGCAAACGTGGTAGCTGACGCATTGAGTAGAAGATCATATGCAAGTACGAGTGCAATGTTGTTAACACAAAGATCCATTTTGTATGACTTGCAAAGGATTGAGATAGAGATGAAGGCTCCAAGTACCCACGTGATGATATCAAACATATGAGTAGAATCGACTTTAATCGATAAAGTTAAAGCTGCTCAAGCTACGGACATGGAGCTGATGCGTATAAAGAAGAAAGTGCAAGAAGGTGTTATTCCAGAAGCAAGAATCAATGAAGAAGGAATACTTCAAGTCAACTCTAGACTTTGCGTTCCTAACGATTCTAACTTGAAGCATAGAATCATGATGGAGGCACACAACACCCCGTTTGTAATCCATCTTGGGAGTACCAAAATGTATCATGATCTTCGACATACATTTTGGTGGAACAATATGAAGAAAGAGATCGCGGAGTTTATCTCGAGGTGTTTAACATGTCAACGTGTAAAGACGGAGCATCAAGTTCCAAAGGGTCCATTATAACCACTTGAGATTCCAAAATGGAAGTGGGAACACATTACCATTGATTTCGTTACAAGTCTTCCCAAAGTTTCTCAAGGCATAGATGCGATTTGGGTTATTGTTGATAGATTAACCAGGTCTGCCCATTTCTTGCCGATACGTGAGACTTACTCCCTTGAACGTATTGCACGTATGTACGCGAATGAGATTATAAGATTGCATGGCATGCCAGTATCCATAGTTTTGGATCGTGACCCAAGATTTACTTCACGATTTTGGGTTAGCTTGCAGAAAGCTATGGGCACGGATTTATGATTCAGTTCAGTATACCATCCTCAAACGGACGGACAATCAGAGAGGACTATTCAAACTCTTAAAGATCTATTAAGACTCTGTGTCCTAGATTTCAAAGGGAGTTGGGATAAGTACCTACCATTGGTGGAATTCTCCTACAACAATAGTTATCAAGCAAGTATAGGCACGACTCCATTCAAGGCGTTGTATGGAAGAAAATGTCGCTCTCCAGTATGATGGGACGAGGTGGGTGAAGCAACATTGTTGGGACCAGAATTGGTACGCATAACTACAGAGAAGATCCAAATGATTTGACAACGTATACAAATGGCACAGGATCGACAAAAGAGTTATGCGGATCTTCATAGAAAGGACATGGAGTTTAATATTGGAGATCATGTATTGTTACGTATTGCTCCATGGAAGGGAGTTACAAGATTTGGGAAGAGAGGAAAGCTCAATCCACGATTTGTTGGTTCATTTGAGATTCTTGACTGAGTAGGAAATGTGGCCTATAGACTCGCATTACCTCTAAGTATATCTCGTGTTCAATATGTTTTCCACATATCTATGCTTCATAAATATGTGAAAGACCCGAACCACATTATTGCGTTAGAACCAGATGAGATAGCCGAAGATTTAACGTACGAGGAGGTACCTGTTAAGATCTTGGATAGGAAAGAGCATGTCTTACGCACAAAGGTTTTACCACAAGTTAAAGTTTTGTGGAGGAACCATGCTATTAAGGAAATGACCTGGGAGTTGGAATCAGAAATGAAAGCGAGGTACCCTCACCTTTTCGAAACACCGGGTACGTACGTCAATTTTGAGGACGAAATTTCATAAGGAGGGGAGGTTGTAAGACCCCAACTTATTATAAATAAAATTGAATTTTCTCCATTTATTATCTTGAAATAATATGGAGTTAATTTGATATAATACTTTGGTTATGGGTGAAATGTGCAAATTTTGCAAAATAAGCAAGTGGTTATAAAATATTCATTGTGTCAGGGAATATTCGTTTGGTCGTAGAACATTATTTCTGTCGGAGAATATTCGTACAACGGCGCAGCCATTTGTGGGCCCCATAACTGATAACTGTCGAATGAAGAAAACAACAAAGTTTGAGTTTTATAAATAACGGCGTAATTGTTACAGTTAACACTATTGGAATACCTGGTGGTTAAAATACAATAATACGCGTGGTTGCACAGTAGCACACGGTTTTTGCACAGTATTTTTGAATTATTGATTCTTACGTAAGAAGGCACTACTCAATAATTGTTACAGTAATTACTGTTCAATATTTTATTTTATTGTTTCAATAATTATCACTGCACAGTATTTCCCATTATCAGATCAATAATTCATATTATTTGAATAATATTATTAGATAGCATTATTGGTAATGTCTAGAAAGTTCTGTCAATGAGAGGTTTGGTCACCTAATTGCGCACCAATAAGGAGAAATCTTTATTGGAAAGCCCCCTCTTTCCTAGGAACGGCCTGGTTGTCATTATTGTGATTCTATAATATTATTTGTGAATAATAAATTATTGATTTATTTGATAAAGAAATTTTATTTGATGTGGATATAAATGATGGATTTATTTATTTTATGTGGTTATAAATGAAGGAATTAATGTTGATGTGTTTTATCAGTATTTTGTGGGAGTGGGGGTGTTAAAAATCACCCGTTTGTGGATTTCGGATACTTTCTGTTTGGAATTTGGAAAAACTTTCTTCTGCAAAGTTGTAGAGAATTCGATTTTGTGTGGAATGGATATATAATTCATATTTTTCTGATAAACGGGCTATTTTCTATGAATTACTGAAGTTTCAGAAAATAAAATAATTTTTATTAATTTATGGGTGGGGCCCACTTTTGTGATTTAAAGCATGAGGGCTGCTGGAATTTTTCAACAGTGGCATGCTGGTCTTTGATGGCTAGCATGTGTAGAATGAAGAATAAATAAAATAATATTTTATTATTTTAGTCTCCTTTGGCGTTGTAGCATTTTTCCTATAAATAGACGCTTATGTTAGAATTGAAAATCACGCCAGAAACAAGTTTTCTTTCTCTCTAGATTATCGAGCGTATTTTTGTGAGTATTTAGATACTTTGAGAGTTGCTGTTCGGTACAAGTTTCCTTCGACTTTCTATCCGATATTTCGATCAGAAGTATCATTATTTTGAGGTAAGGGATGTTATTTTCTTGGTAAATGATATTATTTCTTTCAATATCATTATGTCAAAATATTGGTCTGAACTTTTTATCAAATTTGGAACTTTTGTGTCGGGATTACTATTCACGATACTGGCCTTTATTCACGATATCTGACTATTATTCACCGAAAAATGAAATTTTCTCCTTTTTGTCCAAGATGTCTATTATGGTTACTATCTTTAATTGTATCCATATTTTGATCTTTATTTTTGAATTTTGCTTCATAATTGGTTATTATGAAGTATTATTGATCTTGGATAAACTGTTATACGAATCCCTACTATTTGTCCTTCTGTCTCACTGGATTCGTTTTCTTTAAAATATTTTTCATCATCCTCAGTCTTAAATGATGATATTATCGAATATCTTTGGCTCAGTAGTGCAAAGATGAATGATTAATCGATGAATATCTTTGGCCGTAGTAGTGTAAAGATAAAAGTGTGTTGAGATGAACATGACCAACCGGTGATATAAAATGAATATCTTTGGCTCAGAGTGCAAAGATGAATATTTGATTATAGATGTATATTGATTGTTATTACGAGGATAAAATATTGATGATGGACTTTTAAATCTTAGAAGATAGTAGAACTCATTCTCTACTTGACTCTTCTAATGGATTGTTGTTTTCGCTGCAGTTGTTGATCTAAAACTTGTTGTCTATTATATTTTATCAGATTTTTCCCTATTGAAGACTAATGATAATTTGTTGTATATTATCTTAGTCATAATATTCTTTACTAGGCTAGTTGAGCTCACCCTTTTCCTTTTTGTTCCATTTTTCTTCTCAGGAGGTGAGAACATAGCAGGATTTAGTCGGGGTATGGAGTGACGGTTCTAGAAAGATGTTTTAGCAGTCCTCACTATTTTTGTAAAATAGTGTTTGAATAATTGTAATGAGGACTTATTTGAGTGTGGATATTGTCTAGAAGACAATATTTGTATTTAAACTCACAGTATGTGTTGTCGTATTTTGTACGACAATTGTATTATTGAAGTTGTAGTTTGCTTTCTGTACCATGTATTTGGCGACTCAGAATGGGTGTTGTATACCTATTTTGGGGGTGTCATAGTTGGTATCAAAGCTTAGGGATATGGTCTCTGGCGGAGATCGAGGAATAGAACTAGGAGGGGAGAGATAAGTAAATCCTTCGCTAGTGTGTCCTAACTAAGCTTATTTGTTGGTCGGTCATAATATAGGGATATTATGTGATATGTTAATATGTTTAATTAACCCTTGTTTTATGGCGTGTTTAAGAATGGTCATTGAGAACGTTAACAATGGAGTGTATGAGACTGTGGAACAACCTTTAGTCACAAATCAGGAGAACGTACAACAGGAAGGCAATATTCCTCCTATAAACAACACTACCGAGCAAATGATGAATGATGGAATGTTTAGGAACTTTTGCGCTTCATGAAAAATCGAGATTTGAGGAGACTCTCGTGTACAAAATACGGTGGAAGTGATAGCAACGCTGCGATACATCATGACCCAAGCGATTCAAGGAGTTGGGACCACCAGAATTTATTGGAAAGTCGAATCCGATCAAGGCGAAAACGTGGGTTAAGCAAATTACCAAGATATTCGATGTCTTAGGATGCACGGAGGAACAGAAGGTTCCATTCGCCACCTTTATGTTTCGCGGTGAGGCAGACTACTGGTGGGAGTTTGTGAAGTGTACCCAGCCTGCCGCACTCATTATGTCTTGGGAAACATTTCAGAAACTATTCAATGACAAGTACATTCCTAAAAGTATTAGTCATATGAAAGAGGTAGAGTTTATCAGACTGGAACAAAATAATATGATGGTGTCCCAGTATGAGGCGAAGTTTGCAGAGTTATCCAGGTTTGCACCTCATTTGGTCGAAAATGAGGAACGAATGACGAGGATGTTTCTGAGAGGTCTGAAGCCCGAGATTTGGCAATATCTTATATCTCATAAATTTTATTTATATTCAGATGTTGTAAATAGGGCTCAATTATTAGAGCGAGATAATAAGTATGTGCAACCGAGGGACCACAACCAGGGTCATACCAGTGGCGGCAGCCATCGGAGCAATGAAAACCAGCAGGGAGGAAAGCATTCGGACAAAAGCGGTAATCACTCTGGTGGTAATCGTGGTCGTGATAATAGAAAGAGCGAGTCGGAAGGAGATTTCAGAAAGAGAATGTACAACAATGATAACGTGAAGACGTCAGCACAAACATCAACTGTTTCTAGGGGAGGAGAACGAGCATCGGTCGTTTGTTACAAATGCGGGAAAGAGGGACATATCAGCCCAAACTACCCACAACAATCCAAGGTATGTTATAACTGTGGAAAGGTGGGCCATATAGCTCGAGACTATTCTGTAGAAAAATCAAGTTCAGCAGGGATGGTAACTCCAAAGGCTGTCCCGGATAAGTTGAAATCAGCTGTTCCTGGAAGAGCGTTTGTCGTGACTGGCCAAACGCGAAAAACCCGAACGAGGTAATCACGGGTAAGCTAATCTTGAATTCTTGCGAAGTTTATACCTTACTAGATACCGGTTCTACCCATTCTTTTATCTCTCCTGCCTGTGCTCAAAGTTTAAACTTGACTCCGGAGAAATTAAACTTTGATTTATCAATGGAGACTTCGTTAGGAGAAACTTTCGTTACGTCCACTGTTTATAAATCTTGCTTAATCCAAGTTGGCACTATCACATTACATGTTGATCTTATCTCTTTAAAGATACTTGCTTTTGATGTGATTTTAGGAATTGATTGGATAACCTCTCATCATGCCAAAATTGATTGTTTTTGTAAGGTTGTTAGTTTTCATATTCCTAACCAACCTGTTATGCGAATTCAAGCAACTAAACCACTAAAATCAGTCACTGTCATATCAAGCCATAAAGCTATTCGTTTCTTGAAAAATGGATGTCAAGCTTTCTTTAGCCCATATTATGGATTTGAACAAAGACAAGTCAGATTTGAATAATATTTCTATTGTTAGTGAATTTCCTGAAGTATTTCCTGAAGAACTTCCCGGTCTACCCCCAGAACGTGATGTTGAATTCTTTATTGACCTTGAACTAAGTACAAAACCAATTTCTAAAACCCTATATCAAATGGTTCCTATTGAACTTCAGGAGTTAAAAGTCCAACTACAGAAATTGTTAGACATCGGTTTCATTAGTCCTAGTACATCTCCCTGGGGTGCTCCTATTTTATTCATAAAGAATAAAGACGAGAGTATGCGACTTTGTATTGACTACCGAGAATTGAACCATGTCACCATCAAGAATAAGTATTCGCTACCTCGCATTGATGACCTATTTGACCAGTTACAAGGAGAAAAATTCTTTTTAAAGATCGATCTTCATTCTGGATATCATCAGCTGAAGATTAAAACTGAGGATATTCCAAAGATGACTTGAACTCCTAGATGCAGAATTATGAATTCTTAGTCATGTCTTTTGATTGACTAATGCTCCTCGCCGCTTTCATAGATATGATGAACCGAGTATTCAAGGAATATTTGGATCAGTTCGTTGTTGTCTTTATTGATGACATCCTCATCTATTCCAAAAGCCGTGAAGATCATGAGCACCATTTGAAGCTGATACTTGAAAGGCTTCGTGAAAACAAGCTTTATGCCAAGCTGAAGAAATGCGAGTTCTGGTTTGAGGAAATAGCATTCCTTGGGCACGTGGTGTCAAAACATGGAGTATCTGTTGACCCGATGAAAATTGAAGCAGTACAAAGTTGGGAGCAACCAAAGTCGGTGACCGAAATGCATAGGTTTCTGGGTTTAGCTGGTTATTATCGGAGATTCGTGGAAGGATTTTCTCGAATCACTACTCCGTTAACTCAGTTGACTCGGAAAGATACAAAATTCGGTTGGAGCGAGGATTG
This sequence comes from Panax quinquefolius, assembly GCA_020205615.1. Classification (NCBI taxonomy): domain Eukaryota; kingdom Viridiplantae; phylum Streptophyta; class Magnoliopsida; order Apiales; family Araliaceae; genus Panax; species Panax quinquefolius. The sequence continues at coordinate 53,779,252 of CM035170.1, forward strand.
CGAGAAGAGCTTCTAAGAACTCAAGAGGAGACTCATTTCGGCACCTGTTCTGGCAATAGCATCTGGTTCGGATGGATTTGTTATATACAGCGATGCTTCAGGCAAAGGGTTAGGATGTATTCTCATGCAACATGGGAAAGTTATAGCCTATGCCTCGCGACAACTCAAAGAATATGAGAGGAATTATCCTACTCATAATTTGGAGTTGGCAGCAGTCGTTTTCGCGTTGAAGATCTGGAGACACTACCTGTATGGGGATAAAGTGGAGATCTATACAGATCATAAAAGCCTCAAATATTTTTTCACCCAAAAGGAACTCAACATGCGGCAGTGACGTTGGCTTGAGTTGTTGAAAGATTACGATCATACCATCCAATACCATCCTGCAAAAGCAAACGTGGTAGCTGACGCATTGAGTAGAAGATCATATACAAGTACGAGTACAATGTTGTTAACACAAAGATCCATTTTGTATGACTTGCAAAGGATGGAGATAGAGATGAAGGCTCCAAGTACCCACGTGATGATATCAAACATACGAGTAGAACCGACTTTAATCGATAAAGTTAAAGCTTCTCAAGCTACGGACATGGAGCTGATGCGTATGAAGAAGAAAGTGCAAGAAGGTGTTATTCCAGAAGCAAGAATCGATGAAGAAAGAATACTTCAAGTCAACTCTAGACTTTGCATTCCTAACGATTCTAACTTGAAGCATAGAATCATGATGGAGGCACACAACACCCCATTTGTAATCCGTCCTGGGAGTACCAAAATGTATCATGATCTTCGACATACATTTTGGTGGAACAATATGAAGAGAGAGATCGCGGAGTTTATCTCGAGGTGTTTAACCTGTCAACGTGTAAAGGCGGAGCATCAAGTTCCAAAGGGTCCATTATAATCACTTTAGATTCCAAAATGGAAGTGGGAACACATTACCATGTATTTCGTTATAGGTCTTCCCAAAGTTTCTCAAGGCATAGATGCGATTTGGGTTATTGTTAATAGATTAACCAAGTCTGCTCATTTTTTGCCAATACGTGAGACTTATTCCCTTGAACGTCTTGCTCGTATGTACGCAAGTGAGATTGTAAGATTGCATGGCATGCCAGTATCCATAGTTTCGGATCGTGACCCAAGATTCACTTCACGATTTTGGGTTAGCTTGCAGAAAGCTATGGGCACGGATTTACTATTCAGTTCAGCATACCATCCTCAAACGGACGGACAATCAGAGAGGACTATTTAAACTCTTAAAGATCTATTAAGACTCTGTGTCCTAGATTTCAAAGGGAGTTGGGATAAGTACCTACCATTGGTGGAATTCTCCTGCAACAACAGTTATCAAGCAAGTATAGGCATGACTCTATTCGAGGAATTGTATGGAAGAAAATGTCACTCTCCAGTATGCTGGGACGAGGTGCGTGAAACAACATTGTTAGGACCAGAATTGGTATGCATAACTACAGAGAAGATCCAAACAATTTGACAACGTATACAAATGGCACAGGATCAACAAAAGAGTTATGCGGATCTTCATATAAAGGACGTGGAGTTTAATATTGGAGATCATGTACTGTTATGTATTGCTCCATGGAAGGGAGTTACAAGATTTGGGAAGAGATGAAAGCTCAATCCACGATTTGTTGGTCCATTTGAGATTCTTGACCGAGTAGGAAATGTGGCCTATAGACTCGCATTACCTCCAAGTATGTCTCGTGTTCAATATGTTTTCCACATATCTATGCTTCATAAATATGTGAAAGACTCGAACCACATTATTGCGTTAGAACCAGACGAGATAGCCGAAGATTTAACGTACGAGGAGGTACCTGTTAAGATCTTGGATAGGAAAGAGCATGTCTTACGCACCAAGGTTATACCACAAGTTAAGGTTTTGTGGAGGAACCATGCTATTGAGGAAATAACCTGGGAGTTGGAATCGGAAATGAAAGCGAGGTACCCTCACCTTTTCGAAACACCGGGTACGTACGTCAATTTTGAGGACGAAATTTCATAAGGAGGAGAGATTGTAAGACCCCAACTTATTATAAATAAAATTGAATTTTCTCTATTTATTATCTTGAAATAATATGGAGTTAATTTGATATAATACTTTGGTTATGGGTGAAATGTGCAAATTTTGCAAAATAAGCAAGTGGTTATAAAATATTCATTATGTCGGGGAATATTCGTTTGGTCGTGGAATATTCTTTTTACATGGGAATATTAAATGACAAATATGACCATTTTAGGGCCCCATAATGGATAACTATCGAATGAAGAAAATGACAAAGTTTGAGTTTTATAAATAACGACGTAATTGTTACCATTAACACTGTTGGAACACCTGGTGGTTAAAATACAATAATACGCGTGGTTGCACAGTAGCACACGGTTTTAGCATAGTATTTTTGAATTATTGATTCTTACGTAAGAAGGCACTACTCAATAATTGTTACAGTAATTAATGTTCAATATTTTATTTTATTATTTCAATAATTGTCACTGCACAGTATTTCCCATTATCAGATCAATAATTCATATTATTTGAATAATATTATTAGATAGCATTATTGGCAATGTCTAGAAAGTTATGTCAAGGAGAGGTTTGGTCACCTAATTGCGCGTCAGTAAGGAGAAATGTTTATTGGAAAGCCCCCTCTTTCCTAGGAACGGCCTGGTTGCCATTATTGTGATTCTATAATATTATTTGTGAATAATTAATTATTGATTTATATGATAAGGAAATATTTATTTGATGTGGATATAAATGATGGATTTATTTATTTTATGTGGTTATAAATGAAGGAATTAATGTTGAGGTGTTTTATCAGTATTTTGTCGGAGTGGAGGTGTTAAAAATCACCCGTTTGTGGATTTCGGATACTTTCTGTTTGGAATTTGGAAAAACTTTCTTCTGCAAAGTTGTAGAGAATTCGATTTCGTGTGGAATGGACATAAAATTCGTATTTTGCTGATAAACGGGCTATTTTCTATGAATTACTGAAGTTTCGGAAAATAAAATAATTTTTATTAATTTATGGGTGGGACCCACTTTTGTGATTTAAAGCATGAGGGCTGCTGGGATTTTTCAAGAGTGGCATGCTAGTCTTTGATGGCTAGCATGCGTAGAATGAAGAATAAATAAAATAATATTTTATTATTTTAGTCTCCTTTGGCGTTCTAGGATTTTTCCTATAAATAGACGCTTAGGTTAGAATTGAAAATCACGCCAGAAACAAGTTTTCTTTGTCTCTAGATTATCGAGCGTATTTTTGTGAGTATTTAGATACTTTGAGAGTTCTTTGTTAAGTCTGAAGTTTCCTTCGACTTTCTATCCGATATTCCGATCAGAAGTACCGTTATTTTGAGGTAAAGGATGTTATTTTCTTCGTAAATGATATTATTTCTTTCAATATCATTATGTCGAAATATTGGTCTGAAATTTTTATCAAATTTGGAACTTTTTGTGTCCGGGTTACGATTCACGTATACGGCACTATTCACCGAAAAATGAAATTTTCTCCTTTATGTCCAAGATGTCTATTATGGTTACTATCTTTAATTGTATCCATGTTTTGATCTTTATTTTTGAATTTTGCTTCACAATTGGTTATTATGAAGTATTATTGATCTTGGATAAACTGTTATACGAATCCCTACTATTTGTCCTTCTGTCTCACTGGATTCGTTTTCTTTAAAATATTTTCATCATCCTCGGTCTTAAATGATGATATTATCAATATCTTTGGCACAGTAGTGCAAAAGATGAATGATTAATCGATGAATATCTTTGGCCGTAGTGCAAAGATGAACAGTGTTGAGATGAACATGACCAACCGGGTGATACAAATGAATATCTTTGGCACCAGTAGTGCAAAGATGAATATTTGATTATAGATGTATATTGATTGTTGTTACAGGGATAAAATATTGATGATGGACTTTTAAATCTTAGAAGATAGTAGAACTCATTCTCTACTTGACTCTTCTAATGGATTATTATTTCCGCTGCAGTTGTTGATCTAAAACTTGTTGTCTATTATATTTTATCAGATTTTTTCCTGTTGAAGACTAATGATAATTTGTTGTATATTATCTTAGTCATAATATTCTTTACTAGGCTAGTTGAGCTCGCCCTTTTCCTTTTTGTTCCATTTTTCTTCTCAGGAGGTGAGAACATAGCAGGATATAGTTGGGGTATGGAGTGATGGTTCTAGAAAGATATTTTAGCAGTCCTCACTATTTCTATAAAATAGTGTTTGAATAATTATAATGAGGACTTATTTGAGTGTGGATATTGTCTAGAAGATAATATTTGTATTTAAACTCACAGTATGTGTTGTCGTATTTTGCACGACAATTGTATTATTGAAGTTGTAGTTTGCTTTCTGTACCATGTATTTGGCGACTCAGAATGGGTGTTGTATACCTATTTTGGGGGCGTCAAAAATGGTATCAAAGCTTAGGGATATGGTCTCTGGCGGAGATCGGGGAATAGAACTAGGAGGGGAGAGATAGGTAAATCCTTCGCTAGTGTGTCCTAACTAAGCTTATTTGTTGGTCGGTCATAATATAGGGATATTATGTTATATGTTAATTTGTTTAATTAACCCTTGTTTTATGGCGATGTTATGAATGGGCTGCGAGAACGTTAACAATGGAGTGTATGAGACTGTGGAACAACCTTTAGTCACAAACCAGGAGAACGTACAACAGGAAGGCAATATTGCTCCTATAAATAACACTACCGAGCAAACGATGAATGATGGAATATTTAGGAGCTTTTTGCAGTTCATGCAAAATCAGACGAGGGAGACTCGTGTACAAAATACGGGTGGAAGTGATAGCAACGCTTGATGCATCACAAACCAAGCGATTCAAGGAGTTGGGACCACCAGACTTTATTGGAAAGTTGAATCCGATCAAGGCGAAAACGTGGGTTAAGCAAATTACCAAGATATTCGATGTCTTGGGATGCACGGAGGAACAGAAGGTTCCATTCGCCACCTTTATGTTCCGGGGTGAGGCAGACTACTGGTGGGAGTTTGTGAAGCGTACCCAGCCTGCCGCACTCAATATGTCTTGGGAAACATTTCAGAAACTATTCAATGACAAGTACTTTCCTAAAAGTATTAGTCATATGAAAGAGGTAGAGTTTATCAGACTGGAACAAAACAATATGACGGTGTCCCAGTAAGAGGCGAAGTTTGCAGAGTTATCCAGGTTTGCACCTCATTTGGTAGAAAATGAGGAACGAATGACGAGGATGTTTCTAAGAGGTCTGAAGCCCGAGATTCGACAATATCTTATATCTCATAAATTTCCTTATATTCAGATGTTGTAAACAGGGCTCAATTATTAAAGCGAGATAATGAGTATGTGCAATGAGGACCACAACCGTGGTCATACCGATGGCGGCGACCATCGACGAGCAATGAAAACCAAAGCGGGAGAAAAAGCATTGATTACAAAGCGGTAACCACTCTGGTGGTAATCGTGGTCGTGATAATAGAAGGAGCCGAGTCGGAGGAGATTTCAAAAGAGAAGGTACAACAATGATAACGTGAAGACGCCAAAGACAAACATCAACTGTTTTTAGGGAGGAGAACGAGCACCGGTCGTTTGTTACAAATGCGGGAAAGAGGGACATATCAGCCCAAACTGTCCACAACAATCCAAGGTATGTTATAACTGTGGAAAGGAGGGCCATATAGCTCGAGCACGATTCAGAGCAAAACCAAGTTCAAAGAGGATGGTAACTCCAAAGGTCATCCGGATAAGTCGAAATCAATGGTTCTGGAAGAGCGTTTGTCGTGATCGCCAAACGCGAGAAACCCGAACGAGGTGATCACGGGTAAGCTAATCTTGAATTCTTGCGAAGTTTATACCTTACTGAATCTGGGTTCTCTACCCATTCTTTTATCTCTCCCTACTTTTGCTCAACGTTTAAACTTGACTCCGGAGAAATTCGACTTTGATTTATCAGTGGAGACTCCGTTAGGAGAAACTTTCGTTACGTCCACTGTTTATAAATCTTGCTTTATCCAAGTTGGCACTATCACATTACCTGTTGATCTTATCTCTTTAAAGATACTTGCTTTTGATGTGATTTTAGGAATTGATTGGATAACCACTCATCATGCCAAAATTGATTGTTTTAAATAAGGTTGTTAGTTTTCATATTCCTAACCAACTCATATGTGAATTCAAGCAACTAAACCACTAAAATCAGTCACTGTCATATCAAGCCATAAAACTATTTGTTTCTTGAAAAACGGATGTCAAGTTTTCTTAGCCTATATTATGGTTTTAACAAAGACAAGTCAGATTTGAATAATATTTCTGTTGTTAGTGAATTTCCTGATGTATTTCCTGAAGAACTTCCTTGGCTCTACCCCGAACGTGATGTTGAATTCTTTATTGACCTTGACCAAGATAAAAACCAATTTCTAAAACCCCATATCGAATGGCTCTATATGAACTTCGAGAGTTAAAAGTCCAACTACAGGAATTGTTAGACATCAGTTTCATTCGTCCTAGTACATCTCCCTGGGGTGCTCTTGTTTTATTCGTAAAGAAGAAAGACGGGAGTATGCGACTCATGAGAAACCCCTCTATTTATATAAAAAATTGAATAAATAATTACCACGACACATTTTTAATCTTTCAACAATTATTCATCATTAATATTATAACTCACAATATTGACAACCAGATCGTTCTCAGAAAAGTAGGGGCTATCTGATAAGGATTTCTCCTTATTGGCGAGAAATTAAATAACCTAACCCTTTCCTTGACACAACTTTCTAGACATTGTCAATAATGCTAATAATAATATGAGTAATTGTGTTGTGTTAATTATTGATTTAATAATATAAAGTATTGTGCAGATGATATTGTGACAATAATTGAATCAATAATATGAGATACTATGCAACAACTACAGTGACAATTATTGAATGAAATACTGAGTGACTTCTTACGTAAGCATCAATAATCAGAGATAATGTGCAATACCGTGTGCTACTGTGCAATATCGTGTACCACTATAGAATAATACGTATTACTGTACTTTTATCACCAGATATTTCAACAGTTTAACGGTAAAAGTCTTATCGTTATTTTTATAAAAATATTATTTTTGTCGCTTTCAATATCCAATAATTATTTCGTTGTGGAGTCTACCAATAATTGCGCCGTCGTACGAATATTCTCCAACAAAAAAATATTCTTCGATTAAACGAATATTTTCCAACACAACGAATATTTTATGACAACTTGCTTATTTTAAAAATTTTGCACATATTACCCATAACTATAGCATTTATTAAATTATCACCTTACTAATTAGAATAATATTTATAAAAAAAAATTAAATATTTTTATTTTATAAAATTCGAAATCTTACACCGAAATCGAAATTACGTTATCTAATAAAAATAAGCCTAAACCTATCAACCCTCGAATAGGGGCAAAGGTTACGTAATCGCCCGCATAAGCCCCCTCGACTTTCTCTCCATAAAAAAGAAGCATTCTGCATTAATTTTAAAATTAAAAATTTCTCAAGTTAATTTTAAAAAATTAATAAAGATTAAATAATATAAAAATAAATACAAATTTAAATAACCAAATAAATACACGTTACACAATCTCACCCAATATATTGTTATTTTAATAAAAACAGACAAGCCCTATTTTGGTAAAAATCGGATCTGGTTAGCATGAAGTTAATTTTTTGGTAAGTTAGTCAATTGACTAATAAAATAATAATACACATACCATCTCACATGCGTGTCAATATTCTATTGATCAATTAACCAATTTATTCCAAAATCAACTTCATATTACCCTCTTAAGTAAAAATCATCCCACTGACATTTCCCGTTTCCACCATCAGCAAATCCAACCTGGTTACATCACAGCCCTCGTTCATTCAGTCATACAAATTTCCAAAAGCTCCAATTCAATGGAGGAAAATGGAAGCCGAGCCGAAGCGGAACGGCTTCTCGGAATCGCCGAGAAGTTCTTACAAAGCCGAGATCTAGCCAGCTCCAAAGACTTCGCCGTTTTGGCTCAGGAAACGGCGCCGTTGCTCGACGGATCCGATCTGATCTTGGCCATTTCCGACGTCCTCCTCGCCGCCGACAAGCGGATCAACAACCACCCTAACTGGTACGCTATTCTCCAGATCGACGCCCGCTCCGACGACCTCGATTTCCTCAAAAAACAGTACCGGCGGCTGGCACTCCTCCTCCATCCCGACAAGAACAAATTCCCCTTTGCCAATGAGGCCTTCCAGCTAGTTGCCGATGCCTGGGCCGTCTTGTCGGATCCGGCGAAGAAATCTGTATTGGATAATGAGATGGGTTTGTACTCTAGGGTTGATCTGATGGCAATGAAAAAGCAGAAACAATTTCATTCGCAGGAAACGCAAACCGATTATCACAATAAATTGCCGGTCCGGAAGCAGCAGAGGTTGTCGAGTTTCTGGACAGCGTGTCCGTATTGTTATAATTTGTATGAATACCCTAGGGTTTATCAGGATTGTTGTTTGAAGTGTAATAATTGTGGTAGGGCAATGCATGCGGCAGAGATTCCGGCTTTGCCCCCAATGGTGCAGGGGAAGGATTCTTATTATTGCTGTTGGGGATTTTTTCCGATGGGCTTTAAGGCAGAGAATGGCGGAGGAGGGCAGAGGAAATCCGGGTTTCCGAATTGGATGCCGCCCTTGTTTGGGAATATGGAAGGTGGGATGGGTGCAGGGGAGGCAAATGGTGACGCAGAGGAGGAGGATTTTGTGGATGTTTTTGCAGGAAATAGGAATCAAAGTGGAAATGTGACTCCGGTTCATAAACCGGATGCTAAGAAGAGGGGTAGGCCTAGGAAGAATGTGTAGAAAACTAAAAAAATGTCGATGCAAGGGAATGCGGGACAGGGAAGAAGGAAAGGTGGGCAGAAGAGCATTGAGCCCTTGTTGGTAGAAGGTTGAGGTTGGTTGGTCACAAAGAAACAACGATCAGAATTCAGAAGTTGGAAATGCTTTGCATTTAGTTCAGGAGTATATAGGTAGGTTTCATTTGTGTTGTTTGTTATTTTAGTCTTTGTTTAAGTTGAAGTTGGTAATATTGCTTGAAGAAGATGGAAATTTGTAGATTGCAGATGTTAGCTTATTATGACTGACTGTCTTGAAAGTTGCAAGTCATTTTCTCATTATCTCATATGATTTTTGCAATTTGTTGACAATTTTGATTTTAGTTATCTATCCTTTGTTGATGGTATCTTTTTGGAGCATGGTGTAGATAATGATTTTGAAGTAAATAGTAAGTTAAGGTTTGATAATTAATTCATTCTCGATTCTGAAGCTTCGTGAAACGCTGTGCACATTAATTGTTCTATACTTGTATTATAACTTGCTGGAAACTTACATGTTCAAGTTCTTTTGGGCATTGCTGACACCTTTATTTCCTTGTCAATGTTCTTTTGATGGTTTATAAACTGTAATATCCTGTCAGTTCAACTAACAAGCAATGTAAAGTTATTGAATAGTTGATGAAGTTCTGTTTTTTCCAATTGCCTCAGTTTTTATCATCACTGTCCCTAAGCCATTCAAATGATCTTCAGTCATTCAACACCCTTGTTTTGATTTTGGAAATTCCTCCATTGCATTCTTTATGTACTTGCTTGGTAAACTTGCTTGCTGAACGCATACTCCATTCTCTGTGGTTAGCTTCTTATACTTTATGCACAGCTTGTGTACCCTTAAACGAGTCTATTTTAACACAACTAGCTCTGTAGGATGCTTTTTCACCTATCAGTTCAACAGGAGAGAAAATATAATTGGCCAAAGTTGGTTTTATATCAAAGTGTAATCTTCCCATGAACTGTCTTGATTTTCAATATCAAAATATGAAAAAGGAGGGTGTTATATGCACTATTCACTAAATTAGTTGACATTTGTGATTGATGAAAGGTTAGTAGTATATATCAACTCTCTTGGGTCTTTCCTTTATGGATTGTTTGTGATTCCTAAGGTGGTATATGATTTTTTGCTACATAAAAACATGATAAACATTTCAATTCTTAACATATAGAATGATTGAACATTTAAGCAACATCAATTAGTACCCTTTTACTGAAAATAGGTAGAAGGCACAAGATTGATAGGGACAAAAACTTCAGATCTGTTAACTAGTCCAGTAGTCTATTTTTTGTCCTAAACTGGCTTGTCTAAACCATCTTTATCGGTTCGTAATTGTTGTGTTGTGTGCCCCTAACAACAATCAGTAACAATGGGGACTTTGAATTGACCTAGCAAAACCTGAAATTGTAATGGAACAGATAAGTGATAACATGTTCAAGTCCAAGAGTTGAAAGGACAACCATGTGAGGTCCTAAAATTGCTTAAGCTATGTTTGACAACTAAATTTCAAGTCTTGGGTATTGAGTGCTAAAGTTTAACTAGATTACAATTCCATGAAATTACAAATGTGCTTTCATTTTCAATTCCATTAAATTATAAATGTGCTTTCATTTTCAATTCCAAACTTGGTAATGAGTTGCCAAACGTACCTCTCAAAATGTCCTAACCACCCCCACCCCTACCCCTCTCAAAAGAAAAACAAGAGAATGCTTGAGGAAGTTTGGTCATTGGATTTAGGGGACTGAGATAGAGATCTCACTTCCCACTTTAATGCTTCTTTCTCCTTGTGTCTGTGTTTACTGTCTATCTTGAGATTGCCCTTATTTTCTAGTGCATTTCAAAACATTGGAATACTGATTATAGACCTTGCTGGTGGCTGCCACTGCTTCACACTTAAAAATGCCCGCCAAAGGGCCTGCTTCTAACTGGGAGAGTCAGGAAGCTACCGCGCTAGTGAGTCAGGGCAGTGGCACCAGCACCCCCTGATTCTTAATGCTCTAATTTTTGTATCATTGAAACCATGTCACTCTTGATAGGATAATCCTCAAATCCTTGTTCTGTTCCACAAACTGGAATCTTGAGTTTTATTTTATTATAAAAATATTGAAAGCAAATAAAATTATGTTTTAAGTTCTAAAAGAACAGATTTTCCACTTATAAAGTCTAAAAACTAGACCTGGCAAAAGAGGCCTAGGCCATGCAGTTTGGGCCAGTCAGAAACTGAGCTTGAATTGTTTAAGCCATGAAAGTCTACAGGCGTTTTTTTACCGCCAGTACTCATCTAACTTTTTTTTTTTTTAAATTAAAATGTTCTTCTTTGTGGGTTGTAAAGGCCAACACAAGACATAGAATAAATAAATAAGAGTTCAAATCAATTGAACTATAACAACTATTTGTTTTTAATGCAATCTTCAATATATTTTTTGTTATTGACAGTAGCATGAAACAAATTCTGATTAAGGACCCCAGCTACGTCAATAAGTAGCACTCCAATGATTACAGTTTCATGCTAGTGTCAATATAATTTTTTTTAATGCAATCAACAACTATAATTAATTAATAGTTAATGTAGGTAATTAATTAATAATACTAATTTATAATTGAAAACTATAATTAAGATATATTATAATATTTGTTGAAGATATATTTATAATTGAAGATTGCATTAAAATTATAAATTGCATTAAATAGTTGTTGATTAAGACTAATTTAAGATATATTTATAATTAAGACTAATTTATAATTTTTTAATGCAATCTTTAATATATTTTAACTATAATTAAGATGTAGTTAATGTAGGTAATTAATTAATAATACTAATTTATAATACTATTAAAATTTTAATTGATTGAGATATGTAGTTAATGTAGGTAATTAATTAATCGTGTTTGTTTGTATTATTGTTTATTATTAATTATTTTATTATTTTTAATATTTATTATTATTACTATTTTTAGTGTAGCAAAGAGTTTGCAAAAAAAAAAAAAAATTAAAGGGAGAAGCCACGGTAAATAACCTAAACCGTGCCACTTTTTACCTTACATTTCAAATTTTTTAAAAACCTGGTCTTTTGACTGACCCACCTTGTCCCTCGACCCGCCCGTTTGCCAAGTCTACTAAAAACTATTGTATTTATGAAAATTAAAACAAATTCAATTATATAAATTAGTTGCAAGTGAATTTTCATAAGATCGACTTTTTTGTTACAAGTAGTTTTTCTTAAGATGATATTTGGGTATGGATAAATTAGCTTTACAAATGAATTGGCTATTTAATTTATTTTTTTATAATTATTTTTATCTATTTGTAACAACTTATTTTTTTAGAAAAAAAAAATATTTTCCACAATTTTTATTCATCTTACATGGGTGTATATATACAATCAAAATTTACCATATCAGACGTGTGAAAGATGTCACTTATTCACGCGATTTACAGAGCCAAACAATAAAAAAGGAACAAAACTGAAAAAGTTAATAGTTAGAAGTAACATAATTGCTAGTTTTGAAACATCAGGACCAAAATTGAAAATGGTTGGAACTTTGACGGATAGTTTGGCAGTTTGCCTTGGCAACTTTCAACTTTCAAGCCATGTGGATATGACCGACTAAATGAGGCAACAGCTACAATGAACAGCTTTCTTTTGGTTCCATTTCTCCACTTACAACAGCTCATGTTGTTTTCTTAATTGAAGCTAATAATGTAATGATCAACTTCCACATCCATTAATTTGAAAACTTTACCCCTTTTCTAAATTTATAAATAGAAGGGTTTGTAGCGAAATTGTACGATTCATCTCATAGAATTCATGTAAAATATCCCAACAATCTCCACATTTCACTTGAATACCCATTACAAGTATCATATACTAGAGTAGTCACCATTAAATACACATTCTTTGAGTCCTACAAGAGCTCATCAATCTGACTCAACTCTATTTGCTTGCTCCACCCTCCACCGTGCGGATTTAGTGCACGGCCTGCGAATGCTCCACCCTGGAGTGTTAACCTGATATTTGGGCCCAACGAACCATTAGCTCTGATACCATTTGTAGCGGAATTGTACGATCAATCTCACATCAATTCATTACATATGCAATGCACACCTGTGTAGACTGGCCCAATAAACATGTTGAACCACCTCCTTACCTAAAAAGTTAACATATTAGGTTGAGACTCCACCATACTTAATAACAAATTTACACTCTTAAATTTATCCGATGCGAGATTCATGTGAAATATCCCAACATGGTTTGGCCCTTTTGTTTCATTCACCAACAATGAGGCCTCCAATTTTGAGAGAGGCTCTGTTGAGGGAGGGTATTTTATAAAAATCTTCGTAGTTAAATTTTGGCTTCGAGTGCGTAGGCAGTTTGTTGAATTCGCATTTTCGGGTGTGTTTCTTAAGTAATTTTCTGTATTGTTATTATTTTAAATATTGTATTTAGTTTGCTATTTTGGTTTATTTTGTTAGAAATTAGTATTTTGCATTGTTGTTATTTTGCAACTTTAATTATTGATTTGTATTTAGTTTATTAATTAATAGTTTTGGAATAACATTATTGCCTTTAATTATTATTATGTATTTAGATTATTATTTGGCATAATTGTAATATTTGTTTAAAAAAGGATTACATATTGAAAAAGGATTAAATATTAAATTATATCCTTATAATATTTATTTGTTTTAAATTATGTTTAGGAAATTGTTCGGCTATTAAAATTGTATTCAACGATATCGAGGTAAGTGATTTTCTGAGCTATTTAGTTTTTTGAATTTTTCGTTTATAATTATGTATGCTTTAGTAATTATTCGAATGCCTAAATGTATTGTTTCAAAAATTGTTATACTTTATTTAAGGCTTCCATTTGAATGAAAATGTTACACTTGTATTTTGTTAAAAACCCGGATCAGGTATCAAAATAGAATTTTGATTTAGATAATGATATTATTTGATATTGAACTGTGAAATAAGTATAATTTTGAATATCAAAAATATTGAAAAAGTATTTTTAGAAACCTCAGTCCGACTATGTATAAAACATGTTAGTGTTTATGCTAGTTCCAGAATAGTTTAGGACCTACTAAGGCGTACACCTTTAGATACCCTTCGGGGGGCTCTTTTCGGGACACGTGCATGATAAGATACCTTAATAGGGGGCGTATTATTGACATTATCGAACCATTGGGTCGTGTTATAGGGTTGATGTAACCTTAGTCATCGGGGCTGTGGATTAAAAGATACATCGAATATATTGAGCATATTGAAATTGTTTATTGAACATATTGAAATCGTTTTCGAGTTATGTTTTGTGATTATTGATTTTGGTTTTGAATGTATATGTTGACTATTGTTATCAAACAAGAAAATATTATTTTTGAAAAGTATGTTTATTGTTTATATTGAATTCTAAGAGTTATTTTATTTTGTAAATTGTACTTGATCCACCTAAATAGTAAAGATTGTCATTTTCTGGGCTTCATCGCTCACCCTTACATAATTTTTACAGGATACTTGTTAAGAGCCAAGCATTGTGACACTTTTGTGGATGATCGAAAGATATTTTTGTTTAAGAAGTTTAAGAATATTTTAGAATTATGATAAGACTTTTGTTTAATGGAGTTGTGTCTCTAAAGTTATGTTTTTGGTATTTAGTTGTTGAATCTTGATGTAATTTTAATAATGAAAGACCGCTTTGGTTTGAAGTTAGGGCAAATCAATACGCAAAAACACGCAAGTATACGTGGTCAACAAGTAATATAGTAGTGAATAAAGTATCGTTCCCACGAAGACAAGTTAGCAAGAAATTTAACTTCACAATTATCAATTTTCTATTAATCCTAATTCTATTAAACTATTCAATTCAATGGTTTAAAATTATAGAAGCTAAATTAATAAATAAATAAACTATCACAAAACAATCACTAATATCAAAATCCGGAATTTCAAACAATTGATGAAGAATTAGACTTATGATTTCACCCTAAGCTTTACTCTGATTTTCAAACCTTTATTCCAACTCAATTTAATATCCCAGTTTATTAATCAAGAACACGAATGTAGTACTATCCACCTCTCGATGCACTAATACCATATTAACTTAAATCCACAATTAAGATAGAAACAAGTTAAACACCTAAATCAACCAACTCACTATATCTCTATGTGAACTAAAATTAAAGAAGGTTTAAGCTTAAGTTCTCTATCCGATTACATGTGATGTCAAGCATATCTCTACCTTAACAATAATCAAGAATCTGCTATTCACAAAATTCATGACACATGCTATATTAACTAGGTCTAGATTTGAATATCCTCTCTCGATTCCATTCAAATCCACAAGGAATTGTTGATCAAGCAATTCATAAATTCACGCTCAAATTAACATAGATAAACTGAAAATATTTTATTGAACTGGAAATCAAAGTTATAAAATCATCGTTTCACCCAAGGATCCATCACAAGCCTAATAAGCGAATTAGTTCATAACGAATGAATTAAAAACTGAATAATCTAAAGAAAACATCCTTTCAATTACAAATAAAAGACTAAAGAGAAGAAGAATAATGAACACCCTTCACGTAGCCTAGAATTGCAACCGTCACGAAAATCTCTTCAAATTACTCCTCCAAAGCTTGCACTTGAATCCTCGAATTTTTCTCTCAGAATTATGCTTTTTGTGTTGTGTGATTTGTTGTTTGTAACATAATCTCTCTAGCTCTCTCTTTGTTTTGGTCGAGGTCTCCCTTTATTAGAGTCCAGGCACCTAACAAAACATCTAAAATCCATGTCCCAAAGAGCCTTCAAAAGGATGCGAGAGTCTTCAGATTGCACTTTACTTCCTACGGGGTAAGTAGTAAGTAATAAATATCATTCCCGCGGCATGTCCACATCGCTAAAGGAAATTTTTTGATTTCATGCATTTTTCCAACTTTGTTCCAAAAGTCCGCCTTTTTCTTCACCACTTGCCTCCATGACCACCCTACACATAAAATAACATGAAACGAGTGAAAACGAACACAAAACAAGAAGATAACTACTTAATTTAAACTTGAAATGAACATCGATTCGTGTATATTAAATCCACTTATCAAAATCCCCAAACTTAAACCGTATAGTCCTCGAGCACAAAAAAAACTACATGCTATGCAATGCAATGAGATGAAATAAATAAAATCTAAATGCCTTAGAATCCAACAATATCGCATAAAACTAAATTATCCCATCTACCTTAGAGAAAACAAGCAACTTTACAATATGAATCACCAAACCTAATCCACAATTTCAGATTAATTCTCAAATCTTGAACAATTATCACCGGTATAGCGTGTGTGTGATCAACATCTAAGATAACCGATACGGACCCAAATTCAATACATAAGCAACTTCTAGAGAAGGAATCATACAAAGGCAAACTTAAAAATTTCAAAGATAGGCACAACCCAACTAAAACTAAACAATACCAAATTCAAGGGTTCATGCAGGATATACTTATACTTTCTTCTTTTTTTTTTACACGGGGCTTTTTTGCTCTTTTTCCGCCGCCATTATTCCCTTTTTAGATAGATGGTTGGTGAGTGCGCTTTTACGCTCCATCTCACGCTTGTGTTTATAGGGAGTGTTTCTCCTCAACCCACCACAAGACTCAAACATGTTTCATATATTTTTTTTTTTTTTTTTTTTTTTTTCAAAGCTTATATACCCCTACATATACTCCCCAAACTTAGGTTCTTGCCTAATTTTAGCCTTTTACCGCCTATCCTTGTCATTTTCTCATTTACCCTAGCATTATCCTTTAGAAACTATTTATGTATCAATTTGAATCGACGCGGTCAACAAAGATGTTATTAGTGCTAACCTTTTATAACAGCTTTCAAACAAGTTCAAGAGTCGATTCATAATAAAATTATATCACGCTTCTAATAATCAATACCAGATTGGTTAACTTGTTCTCAATCTCATCATTAGCCCACAAATAACATAAACTCGCAAAGACTATTGACATATGCAAACACAATATTTAACTAATTTTTTTTTTTTTTTTATTATTATTAATAATAATAACATAAATGAAAATAATGCAAAAAAAAATAACCTAATCTACTATGCAAAAACCTAATCTACTATGCAAACTAGAATGCAAACAAAAATAACATATGCATGCAAACAAGAATTTAAATCCCCAAACTTAAGTAACACAATGCCCTCATTGATAAAAAAAAAAATTAAGTGCATGAGGACTTCCCCAAATCGCCTAAGTCCGGGGAGGTGGTTGGTGCTCTTCATCATCGTAATCACTGGGTGGAAATCGCGGCAGTGGTCCGGGTTGTTGATTTGGATATTGAGCCCCCGGGTTGAAGCTTTGGAGTGTTGTGTTGAGTGAGGTGAAAGATACGTTCATAGCATCAAACATGTGATCTTATCGCATTGCCAATCACCACATTTCCCGACGTGCTGCCTTGTTTTGCGCAATCATCTGATTTTGGAACTCAAAGAACTGAGGATCGGATATTGCCTCGATGCTGCTGCATGACTCTTCTCTTCCTTGATCTCCCATAGCTTCATCCTCATCCTCCGAGGTATCTTCAGATCAACTTCGCCTTCCGACGCCGATGGAAAAATAAAGCCTGCACCTCGTGGATGTGACTCGCCTCCCCGCCCATACACAGAATACCACGCTATCATTCTAGAATCAAGCAAAGCGAGCAACATTTGAGTAGGCTCATCATCGACCATCTCACCCCTTCATGATTGCGACATACAACCCACATATATAGTGAGTGATGTGGCAAGCACCCAAAAAATTTCCACGTAAACACCCCATGGATGGAGAAACCGATAATAACCCCGACGCCAATAATGAAATCTTGCACAATTGCGTATAACAAGAACGCCTTCTCTTTGGTGACGTCCAAGTGTGTTTGGGATGGAAGCAATTTAGCGCATAAGAATGCGTACCATATTTTTCCATACCTACTAAGGTCCTTGCTATGGAACACCGTACTCCCTTTCGACCTTTAATCCAAGATGTTCCCGGCTTTGTCATGTTCGTAATAACCTCCTCGTAGTCGTGGTCAAAATCCTCAATTGTGCATACCGACACCGCCGTGGCACCCGCAATCGATAATAATGAATTAATGGCATCATCATCGAACGGACCATGCGACCCCAAGACAAACGCATTGAATGGGGCTTTATCTTCTGCTTCAGATAAAACTCCTCGACAATGTTGACAACGGCGGGTTCCGATTTTCTGTGAGTTTGATCCACCCTTTTGATAGATTTGAGACATCATCTCCCCATCATTTCCTCGGGGCCAATCCACGCCCGGCTGCCAGAAGGGCTTTGGTTAGATGTAATCATACCATTTGGCCACGCGGCGGCATGCGACTCACAAATTTTCGATGATCATAGGTTCGTGTTTTGGTTGATGTGGATCGTGAACTCTCTCCCTTTGGCGCTTGGATGTCGGTTGAGAAGCCATTGATTTCGGATGGATGTTAAACTTGCTATCACACACTACCTTCCCCTTACACTTGGTTCACTCAATTTCTCAAACACTTGGTGTGCACAAATCCGCTTCTTCCCCAAAAACTAGGTTGTTTCTATGGTAATTCAATTGAGAGAAGATGAAAACCCAATAGAAAGGTAACTTACACTCAATTGCTCTATGTGTTCCCAATTTCTTGATGAATTCATATTTTTGGAGATGAATATGGGAGGTATGTGGTAGGGTTTATATAGAGGTGATGTAGGGAGAGGAATTGGTGGTATTGATGATGATGTGATTAATGGATGTATGTTTGGTAATGGGGTGAGAGGGTGGAGGTCTAGTGTAATCGTGGGTGAAGGAGTGGGTTAGGTGGTCTTGTAATGGAGGCCGGGTGGTTTGGGTAGGGAGAATGAGATAAAAAAAAAATGTATGGGGAAATAATAAGGCAAGCAGTGTGTATCTTGATGCCGACTTTCTTGCCTAAAATCAAGGACCCCACCTCCTACGGGGTGTGCAAGGCAGTAAAATAGTTCAGCCACCCCAATGCCCAATCGACTTCAAATTTTTTGGCTTTCAAATTTGTGTGATGCAAAAGTTCTCCTATTTTCCTTCTTTTCTTGCCCGTTGTTGTTTTTACTCACTTTTGACTCCTCCTACAACCATAAACATGCAAGATGTTAGATTATTGACGACTTGAGAGTATGATTGAGAGTTTCAACAAAACTTTTACTCTATAATACCTACCTAATACTTAATAAAAGCTACATTCTAACAATTATAAATAAAACTACAAAAAATAACGAAATATTGGGTTGCTTCCCAATTAGCGCTTGATTTTAAGTCGCTCAAATTTCGACTACTCCTTATTTTATCGTATATCGGGCGAGGGTGATGTTGACGACATCCCAGCTTGACTCGCCACCCCAAAGAATGCTTTATCCGTTGACCATCGACCTTGAACGCCTCTAATGGATTACGACCGTAGAGTTCAACGGCGCCATGAGGAAATACTCATTTATAGTGAATGGTCCCACCATCTCGACTTAAGCTTTCCGGGAACAATCGCAAATAGATTGAGTTGAACAAGAGGATCGATTGACCCAACCAATGTTCGATGCACAATTTTCTTGTCGTGCCATCTTTTAACCTTTTCTTTGTATAGCTTGGCTTCTCGTATGCATGAAGTCGAAATTCATCGAGCTCATTTAGTTGAGTAGCCTCTTTTCTCCTACAAATGATTGATCAAAGTTCAATTTCTGAATTGCCCAAGAGGGCCTTGTGTCAGTAGCTCCACCCCAGAAGTGACATGCTTTCCGCATGTGAGTTGATATGGTGACATCCCGATTGGTGTTTTGTATGCAAATCCTAGTAGCCCATAATGCGCCATCCAACCGGTGACCAATCTTTTCGACTCGATTTTATTTACTTTTTCCAATATCTTCTTAACTTCTCTGCTTGATACCTCACCGTCCATTTGTTTGAGGGTGATACGTTAGAGCCACCTTGTGGTTAACCCCATACTTAGCCAAAAGAGTCAGAAAGACTTATTGCGTAAGTGACTACCTTCACACTCGATTATTGCTCTCAGCGTACAAACCTCGTGAAAATGTTTTTCAGAGAGGAATTTGAGGACCACCTTGGCATCGCTGGATGGTAGTGTCAGCAACTT
This sequence comes from Panax quinquefolius, assembly GCA_020205615.1. Classification (NCBI taxonomy): domain Eukaryota; kingdom Viridiplantae; phylum Streptophyta; class Magnoliopsida; order Apiales; family Araliaceae; genus Panax; species Panax quinquefolius. Next base: position 53,799,341 of record CM035170.1, read on the forward strand.
TCACCCACTTCGAGACGTAATCCACCGCGAGTAGAATATACTGATTGCTCAAAGACGAAGGGAATGGCCCCATGAAATCGATGCCCCATACATCAAAGATTTCCACTTCAAGAATTGTTTGTAGGGGCATCTCATTCCGTTTAGAGATGTTTCCCACCCTTTGGCATCTATCACATGTTTTCACAAATTGGTGGGCGCTTTTTGAACAATGTCGGCCAATAAAACCCATTGAAGCACTTTTTTGTCACGGCAGCGCTCACTCCCATAATGTCCCCCATATGCCGATGAGTGGCATTCCTGCAGTATGTTGTGCACTTCACTGTAGGGGATACACCTTCTAATCATCTTGTCGGCGCACTGTTTGAATAAATAAGGCTCATCCCACATGTACCACTTGACGTCATGAAGAAACTTCTTTTTTCTCTTGTCGTCGTAAGATCGGGGAAAGCATGTTGCTCACCGATAATTCATGAAATCTCGCATACCAAGGAAATTTCAGATTTAACCCAAATAGTTGCTCATCCGGAATGACTCGCTGATTGCACATCTATCTTCTTCCTTTTCTCCGATTTTCCAAATTGATAAATGGTCAAGAACTTGATTCTCCGTCCCCTTTCTATCTTTTAATTTCTAAGTCAAACTCTTGAAGTAGGAGAATCCATCGATATAAGGCGTGGCTTAGCATCTTTTTTTCGCTATTAGGTACCGAATCGCCAAATGGTCCGTGTAGACTATCACCTTAGTCCCGATCAAGTATGCCCGAAATTTGTCAAACGCGTACACCACTGCAAGCAATTCCTTTTCCGTGGTAGTATAATTCATTTGAGTCTCTGTGAGTGTTTTGCTTGCATAGTATATGGCGTGAAACACCTTGTCTCGCTTTTTCCCAAAAAATTTCTTAACCGCATAGTCGTCAGATCACACATAAGCTCGAATGGCATATTCCAAATTCGCATGCGACTATCACGGGGTCAGAAGTTAATTTCTTCTTCAATAATTCAAATGCTTACTTGCATTCCAAGCAAGAAATCGAAAGTAGCATCCTTCTCTAAAAGACCGCATAAAGGTTTTGCAATCTTAGAGAAGTCTTTTATGAACCTCCCAGAGAACCCAAAGATGCCCTAAAAACTTCTAATACCCTTAACTCGAGCTCTCTATGGAGGCGCTTTCTTGATCGTATCCAGCTTTTGCTTTGTCCACCTCCAATCTTGAGCCGACACACCTTATGGCCCAAAATTATGCCTTCTTCAACCATGAAGTGGCATTTTTCCCAATTGAGTATGAGGTTTGTATCCTTACATCGCTGCAATACCATGACCAGATTCCCTAGGCAAGTATCAAAGTTGTCTCCATAGACCGAAAAATCGTCCATGAAGACTTCAACATTTTTCTCCACCATATCTGAAAAAATGGCCATCATACACCGCTGAAAGTCATAGTGCATCAGATAACCCGAATGACATCCTCCTGAATGCAAATGTGCCGTAAGGGCATGTAAATGTTATCTTTTCTTGATCCTCAGGAGCGATGGCGATCTGGTTATAGCCCGAGTATCCATCCAATAAACAGTAGTACTCATGTCCCGCTAATCTGTCTAACATTTGATCGATAAAGGGTAATGGAAGTGATCTTTTCGTCACCTTTATTCAACCTCCTATAATCGATGCACACCCTCCAACCTCGTCAATCGTTTTGTTGGAATTAACTCGTTATCCTCATTCTGTACCACAGTCATTCCCCCCTTTTTCGGCACACAATGAACCGGACTAACCCATTTACTGTCGAAAATTGGATATATGATACCGGCATCCAATAATTTCAAAATTTCCTTCTTTACCACTTCCTTCATAATTGGGTTAAGTCGACGTTGATGCTCCACCGACGGTCTTGCATCATCCTCCATCAGAATCTTGTGCATGCAAAATGACGGGCTAATTCCCTTTATATCCGCAATCGTCCAACCAATCGCTGATTTGTGTTCCCTAAGCACCCTCAACAACTTTTCTTCCTGCAATTCATTAAGTGCAGCAAAAATAATTACAAGTAAAGAATTTGAATTGCCTAAGTACGCATACCTGAGATGTTTAGGGAGTGGCTTAAGTTCCAATGTTGGTGGCTCCTCCAAAGACGGTTTCAGTTTTTCTGCAGCCTATTTCCTCAAGCAGCAAAGGTTCAAACGGTGCTCAATCGGCTAACTCGTGGCAATGAGTCTAGCATCCGTAAAAAGTCCACAAATTCTCGGGTCGCCATTTTCTTCATCCCCAATAAGGTTGTTTCTAATGGATCGTCAACCAAACTCTTGCTCATATCTTCACCGATGATTTGCTCAATTAAATCCATCCGAAAACATTCTTCCTCATCCGTAGGGAATTTCATGGCCTTGAACACATTAAATTTGATTTCTTGATCTTGACTCTCATAGTAAGTTCTCCTTTTTTACGCCTATGAGTGTCCTTCCCGTAGCCAAGAAAGGTCTCCCTAGGATAATCGGATGTTCTTATCCTCCTCAAAATCCGTAATGATAAAGTCCATGGGAATATAAACTTATCCACTTTAACCGTAATGTCCTCTACTATGCCTCTTGATATATGTGACCGACCTATCCGCCAACCGCAATGAAATATTCGTAGGCTTTGGCGCCGGCAAACCCAATTTCGTATAATTGACAATGGCATAAGGTTCACACTCACCCCAAATCACATAAACATTTGTTAAACGACATTTTCCCGATCGTGCACGGGATAGTAAGCTCCCTGGTCTTTAAGTTTTGGTGGTAACTTCATTGTAGAATAATCGCACTACACTCTCTCGTTAGTGCCACTCGCTTTCAAATTCTTCCCATTTCTTTTCCTCGATGTAATTCCTTTCATAAACTTCGCATAACTCCTAAGATTTGCTCTAGGGGCCTCTCGCGAATGGGATGTTAATCTGAGTTTCTTGAACACTTCTAAAAACTTTGCAACCGCTTATCCGATTTCTATTTTTGAACCCTCTCAAAATGGTGGTGGAGGATAAACAATCGGCTTATTGTTTAACTTTATGTCCTCACCCTTGTCCTCCCCTTCCACCTTCCACGCTATCGTCATCAACTTTTTCCTCCTGTCACGCTGAATTTTCTGCATTTATTACCCCCCCGAGATGTTTTCCACTTTTCAACATAACTCGCTGACATTGCTTTCATGACTACCCTTCGATTTCTCTCAAAGTCGCTTGGTAATGTTCCTTGTGGTCTATTATTCAATGCTAACGCCAATCGTCCAATCTGATTTTCTAAATTCTTGATAGCCATCTCTTGATTTCATTGCATCTCTTGATTTTTTTTGATTATCATTTGATTTTTCATTATTGCCTCATTGCTAGTTATGTACTTCGACACCACTTCCTCGAAATCTGATTTCCTTTTTCCTGATGTTGATCCGGTTGTTGGTGACTCTGAAAACCTGGGGGATATGATGGTCGTGGAGCTTGATGTTGCTTTGTTATTGCTCCATGAGAAGTTTGGGTGGTTCCTATTCCCCGGTCAGAGGTGTTTTGGTATGTATTTTGCGGAATTCTCGTATAGTTACCTATGAACCGGATTTGATGTCGGATTAATTGCAAGACCGATCAGTAGGATGATCACCCGCACACAATTCACATACTACCACAACTCTCATCAACTTGAGCCCTCATCATAGTATCAAACTTCTTGACAAATAAAAGAAATCAGGTTCAGATAGTCACACCCCATCTACTTCCAAAATCCCAAATTACCTTTTGCTGTGCTGTGTCATTCTTCTTGTGGGCCACCGGTAGTTATTTGCCGCCATGGTTTCGATCAAATCAGAGGCTTCCTCGTAACTCTTAGCCATGAATGCTCCACCGACGCCACAGCATCAATACTGGTTCTGACATTCCCATTTAGTCCGTTATAAAAGGTGTTCATTTACAGCCACTTGAGAAATCCATGATGTGGGCCCTTTCTAAGTAATTCCTTGTACCTCTCCCATGCCTCATATAGCGACTCCCCATTCTCACCGCTTCAAACATCGTTATGTCATTCCTCATTTTAGCGCTTTTCCTAGGTGGGAAAAATTTGGCAAGAAATTTTTGAGCCAAGTCTTCCCAATGTAGTAATCGACCCGATGGCAGAGAATGTAACCAACTCTTCACCTTTGTCCCAGAAAGTGAATGGGAACAAGCGAAGTCTCACCGCCTCATCCGACACCCCATCAGACTTGAACGTGTCGCATTTTCCGTAAAACTGATTAAATGCTCATTCGGATCGCCATTTGCCATTCCCCAAACCGAATCAATTTCGCATCATCCGAATGGTCCCAGTGCTTGATTTCAAAAGTATTCGCAGCTATTGCAGTGCCTAGTGATGCTCGATCGCAGATCACCACCTTAGGTGTTGCAAAATCCTCAACGCTTTTCGGTCTTCTAACACCATTTCTTCTTCCTTATCGTAGTTTTCAATTCGCTTCTCGCTTCCTCTCGATCCACTTACTTAACCTCTCAAATTTCCTTTCAATGTCGCCCTCAAAAGGAAGCAAGTCTCGATGTTTGATCGTGTTTGCATAAACCAATGTCAAAAACCCGAAATAGGAAGAACAAAAACAAAAACAAAAATGTTTAAGTAAAATTAGACTAATTAAACTGATATCGTAAAAATATTAAAATCTAGGCTAAATTATCCCCGACAACGGCGTCAAAAACTTGTTAGGCAAAATCAATACGCACAAAACACACAAGTATACGTGGTCAACAAGTTATATATATATAGTAGTGAATAAAGTATCGTTCCCACGAAGACAAGTTAGCAAGAAATTTAACTTCACAATTATCAATTTTCTATTAATCCTAATTTTATTAAACTATTCAATTCAATGGTTTAAAATTATAGAAACTAAATTAATAAATAAATAAACTATCAAAAAACAATCACTAATATCAAAATCCGGAATTTCAAACAATTGATGGAGAATTAGACTTATGATTTCACCATAAGCTTCACTCTGATTTTCAAACCTTTATTCCAACTCAATTTAATATCCCCGTTTATTAATCAAGAACACGAATGTAGTACTAGCCACCTCTCGATGCACTAATACCATATTAACTTAAATCCACAATTAAGATAGAAACAAGTTAAACACCTAAATCAACCAACTCACTATATCTCTATGTGAACTAAAATTAAAGAAGGTTTAAGCTTAAGTTCTCTATCTGATTACATGTGATGTGAAGCATATCTCTATCTTAACAATAATCAAGAATATGCTATTCACAAAATTCATGACACATGCTATATTAACTAGGTCTAGATTTGAATATCCTCTCTCGATTCCACTCAAATCCACAAGGAATTGTTGATCAAGCAATTCATAAATTCATGCTCGAATTAACATAGATAAACTAAAAATATTTTATTGAACTGGAAATCAAAGTTATAAAATCATCGTTTCACCCAAGGATGCATCACAAGCCTAATAAGTGAATTAGTTCATAACGAATGAATTAAAAATTGAATAATCTAAGGAAAACATCCTTTCAGTTACAAATAAAAGACTAAAGAGAAGAAGAATAATGAACACCCTTCACGTAGCCTAGAATTGCAACCGTCACGAAAATCCCTTCAAATTACTCCTCCAAAGCTTGCACTTGAAAATCTGGAATTTTTCTCTATAATCTGCCTTTTGTGTTGTGTGATTTGTTGTTTGTAATGTAATCTATCTAGCTCTCTCTTTGTTATGGCCGAGGTCTCCCTTTATTAGAGTCTAGGCGCCAAACAAAACATCTAAAAAACCTATGTTGCAAATTGATCTTCAAAAGGCAAATGTAGAGTCTTGAGTTTAAGACTTCTTCCTTGAAAGGGGTGGAAGGTAATAATAGCATTTCTTACGTGGCATGTCCACTGCTAAAGGATTTTTTGTATTTCATGCATTTTTCCAACTTTGCTCCAAAAGACCGCCTTTCTTCACCACTTGCCTCCATGACCACCCTACACATAAAAGAACATGAAACGAGTGAAAACGAACAAAAAACAAGAAGATAACTACGAATTTAAACTTGAAATGAACATCGATTCGTGTATATTTAAATCCACTTATCAAATGGTCTGTCAACGTAGTATAGTAGCGGAATTCAAGTGATTGAATCTGCTAATCTTTGAAGGAGCTACATATCCTGCTATCGTTGAAAGGTGGATTCAAGAAATGGAGAAGACGTTTGATTTGCTAGGGAGTACTGAAACTAATAAGGTGACATTGGATGTTTACTAACTTTAGGGTGGAGCTTATGATTGGTGGCTTATGGAGAAAAGGAAGCAAGAGGAAAATTCTGAAGAGGGAGATCCTGAACCCTACACTTGGACCATGTTCAAAGAGGCATTTACCAACAAGTACTTTCCTAGAACGATCCGGGCACAAAAAGAGAGGGAATTCATTAGCCTAGAACAAGGGAACAAGATAGTTCCTGAATATGAAGCCGAGTTTGCGAAGCTCGTTAAGTACGCATCTACCTTAGTACCAGATGAGGTTACAAAAGCCCATAGGTTAGAGGATGGGTTACGGGTTGACATAAGGCATGGCGTTGCATCTTTTGAGCTACCCATATATGACGTGGTGCTCTGATGAGTGCATATTATTCATTTATATTGATTCCTTTATGTTTAGTTTTATTGCATGTTTTATGTGTATATGAGCTTATTAGGGTGTTTAATGATTTTAGGAGGAATTGGAGCTGAAATGACAAAAAGGGAAAAAATGTAGGGTTTTAGTATTAAGTTGGATACATGGTCTTGGCTTGGGACTTATATTTTATTGTATAGTTCTTCCTTAGCTTTCCGGAACATCTTGAATCGTCCCAATCAGAGTTCGTATGAAGAAGTTATGATCTTTTTACCAGATGGAACTTGAACCTCAAAGTTTGGAAGTTCCAATTTGCATAACAGTCACTTGGAGCCTAATTTAGACCTTGATATAGCCAGAATCTGAAAGTAGTATGCATACAAGCCAATCATGTATAATGATAAAGCATATACTTTGTAATCAATCTGATTAATTTATTTAAATAAATAATATTTATTCTACAATAGGGATAAGCCTCCTTAGCGATCAACGACTTTTCAGATAATATAGATTTCAACATTAATCATAAAAGAACCTTTGAGTTAATAGTTAACGTACAATTCAATCCTTCCACCATGCAATGTCCCAATTAAATATAAGACATGGAATTACTATCAAGTCTTATTTTATTTAATTATATGTATTTCGATTCCTAAATGCACAACTCCTAATGAATGTAAATTAGAAACTACTTTCTAATTTCATTCCACCTTGGCCAAGGATTCCTGGGTTGTCATTTATCGAATCACATAGGACATTTCTCTTCTTTTACTAGAAGTGGTAGATTCTTTATTGATAATTCACTACCTTCATATATAACTTATTACACCCAAGCATACCCTTTGATATACTCTAAGAGTCTTAAGGAATAAATCAAAGTGTAATTCATTATATATAAGATACTATGATGATCTCAAGTCTAAGGATCATTTGTACTACTATCACTACAGGAATTCCTATTGACAGGCAAGTAAAACTCCATTAGGTATTCCTTAGCGAGTCACGTTCAATGAACTTATTCTCTAATAAGCACCTACATACTTGCTTTAGTGTCTCCACACAAATGATCATGAGATCAATCATCCTCATCCAATGAGCAAGTAACACACGTACTAATCTATCCGGATTCACTAATCCCCTTTTTAGTAATCCATTGATTGGGAACATTTTAGTTTTAAGCTATCTAAGAATTTAGATCTCATTAGCATGATCTCATCATGATTCTAAAAGCATTGCTTAAAACTATGGGTTTATCACATATTATTAAAATAGCACCATGTAGATAATAAATGCCTTTAATAAATAATTCTTTTATTAATAAATAAATAAGATTGATTACAAAGTATATGCTTTATCATTATACATGATTGGCTTGTATGCATACTACTTTCAATCTCCCACTTGCACTAAAGCCAATCACCGTGGTATCTCATACCCATCTTCTAAGTGACGATCAAACTGCTTTGTTGTTTACGCTTTAGTAAATGGATCTCGCAATATTGTCTTGAGAGTCCACACGCCTCGTGGTGACGCCTCCTCTTTCAATGATCTCTAATCAAATGAAACCGCTGCAACACATGTTTGGATTTCGATGAGACTGGTTCCTTAGCTCACAGCAATGTACTCCAAAGTGTTGTCACGTAATAAAGGTAATCGGTCCTCAGAATGCTAGGAACCACACCAAGTTCGGTAATGAACTTCTTCATCCAAATGACTTCTTTTGCGGCTTCACTTGCAACTATGTATCGCTGCCTCATCACAATCAATCAAGAATCGCTTTCTTGTTTGGAACTTTTCCAACTCACTGCGCCACCATTCAAGGTAAACACATACCCTGAAACGGATTTACTATCATCTTGGTCCGTTTGAAAACTTGAGTCTGTGAAGCCATCTAGTTTCACTTCGGACCCACCGTAGACAAGAAAATACATCCTTAGTTCTTCTTAAGTACTTTAGGATATTTTTCACCGCCCAAAGGTTTTCTTCTCCGGATTCGATGATATCTCGCTTGTTACACTAAGTGCATGAGCGACATCTGGTCTAGTACATATCATACTGCATATGATAGATCCTATTCTTTGAAGCATAAGGAATCTTACTCATACTGGTCTCTCTCTCGTGTGTCTTTGGGGCTGTTTTCTTGGAGAGATGTATTCCATGGCTCATCGACATGAGACCTCTTTTGGAATCTTCCATGCTAAACCTTTTAGCATCGAGTCAATGTACGCCTTTTGGGACAAGCCAAACATCCTTTTAGATCTATCTCTATAGATCTTTATCCCCAAAATATAGGATGCTTCTCCCAAGTCCTTCATGGAGAAGTGTTTAGATAACCAGATTTTAATTGATTGTAGCATAGGAATATCATTCCCTATCAGTAATATATCATCAACATATAATACGAGGAATGAAACAACACTCCCACTAACCTTCTTGTACACACATGGTTCATCCTCATTTTTGATAAAATCAAACTCTTTGATTGTCTCATCAAAACGGATGTTCCACCTACGAGAAGCTTGCTTCAATCCATAAATGGATCGTTGTAGCTTACAGACTTGATTTGTTCCAACCTTTGAAAAAATCCTCCGGGTCGTGTCATATACACATCCTCCTCAAGTCTCCCATTGAGGAAGGCCGTTTTCACGTCCATCTGCCAGATTTCGTAGTCATGGTAAGCTGCAATCGCAAGCAAAATCCGAATAGACTTGAGCATTGCTACTGATGAGAAGGTTTCATCATAGTCAACTCCTTGTCTTTGTTTGAAACCTTTTACGACCAGTCGGGCCTTATAGGTCTCTACATTGCCGTCTGCTCCAGTCTTTCTTTTAAAGACCCATTTACACCCAATAGGCTTAATGCCTTCAGGTGGTGAAACCAAAGTCCATACTTGGTTTTCATACATGGAGTCCATCTCGGATTTCATAGCATCTTGCCACTTCTCTGAGTCTTTACTACTCATAGCCTATTCGTAATTCAATGGATCATCATCATCTATGATGTGTACCTCATCGTCATCCTCTATGACAAGTCCATACCTATCAGGTATCTTTGGTACTCTTCCGATTTTATTAATAGGTGTGGCATGTATGAATCTCTACTTGGTTAGGTACCTCACTTTGATCTATAGCATTTTGTGGTTCTTGAACCTCTTCAAGATATATCTTACTCCCACTGACCCCTTCAAAGATAAACTCCTTTTCCAAGAAGGCAGCATGTTTCGCAACAAACACCTTTTGATTAGTTGGATGATAGAAATAATACCCCGATGTTTCTTTAGGGTATCCCACAAATCTACATTTGTCAGATCTAGTCTGTAGCTTATCGTTTTCAAACTTTTTAACATAAGCTGGACAACCCCAAGTCTTTACATGCTTAAGATTTGGTTTCCTCCCCGCCCATTACTCATATGGGGTCTTGGGGATGGATTTTGTAGGTACCTTGTTAAGTAGGTATATGCAAACCGATTCTAGGCATATCCCCGTATGAAACCGGAAGGTCTCAGAAAAGCTCATCATGGATCGAACCATGTCCAACAATGTTCGATTTCTCCTTTCGAGATACACATTCATCCGTGGCGCCCCGGTGGAGTCCATTGTGAGATTATACTATTTTCTTTGAGACAATTGAGAAACTCACCACTTAAGTATTCTCCTCCTCAATCAGATCGAAGAATCTTAATACTCTTACTAGTTTGCTTCTCTACTTCACTTCTGAACTCTTTGAACTTTTCAAATGATTCAAATTTGTATTTCATTAAATACACATATCCAAATCTTGAGTGATCGTCAGTGAATGTAATAAAATAAGAATACCCTCCTCGTGCAGTCGTTGTCATAGGTCCACATACATCTATGTGTACCAACGCTAACAACTTTGTAACTCTTTCTCCTTTTCCACTAAAAGGAGATTTAGTCATTTTGCCCATGAGACAAGATTCACAAGTTGGATATAATTCATAATCCGATAGCTCTAGGAGCCCATCTTTGTGCAACTTGGATAATCTTGTTTCATTAATATGACTGAGTCTACAGTGCCACATGAAGGTATAATTAACATCATCTCTTTTCCTTTTCTTAGTTTGTTCAATTTGAAGTATATTTTCATGCAAGTCAAGTATATAAAGTCCATTTCGCAAATTACCAACACCATATAAAACATTACCATTATAAATAGAACAACTGTTGTTCTTTATTATAATATTAAAACCATCCATATCCAATACAGTAGATAGAAATAATGTTTCTAATGATATTTGGAACAAAATAACAATTATTTAAATTAATGAACTTGCCTGTAGCGGCTATTAAACAATAAGTCCCTACATTTAATGCAACAACCTTTGCTCCATTTCCCACTCGTAGGGCGACCTCATCCTCCTTACGACTTTCTACTTCCGACCGGTCCACGCATATTATTACATATGTGAGAACCACAAATTTAGATCCAATACCCAAGTAGAAGATCGACTTTCGTAAAAATTAACTTCAATCATAAACAAACCTTGATTAGGATTCAAGCTTCTCAAGCTTCTTCTACTTTTGTTCATAAGATAATCCTTGCAGCCTCTCTTCCAAAGGACCCGCTTGTTGCAATGGAAGCAAATTCCTTTGCTAGCTGGATCAAGTTTCTTTTGATCCTTCACTTTCGCCTTTCCCTTAGCCTTCTTGGATTTCTTCTTTTCAAAAGATACCTTGGGCCTCTTCCTTTTCTTGGAAGAATCATCCACCAGTAAGACATGGTTCTTCTTGGATGGGAAGTGACCTTCAACGCAGTTTTCAATATGTTAAGTAACTCAGGCAAGCTGACGTCCAACTTATTCATGTGAAAATTCACAACAAATTGTGAGAAGGTGTTAGGGAGTGACTGCAAGATCAAATCTTGACTCAACTCCCCATCCATGACGAACCCAAGCTGTCCAAGACGTTCAATCAGATTGATCATCTTTAAGACATGAGTCTCAATTCAGAGTGCCCTCGGTCATCCGAGATCTAAGAGCTCCTTAGATATTTCATATCTAGCGATCCTACTTTGCTCACCATACAACTCTCAAGGTGCAGAAGAGCATAGTAGGAGCATCCATGTTTTCATGCCGACGCCAAGCTCATTACTCATGGATGCGAGCATGATTCATCGAGCCACAGATGCATTATCTTGCCACCGCTTAAAAGTAGCAATCTCTTCTTCAGAGGTCGCTCTCGCAACTTTTTAACAGTACTGCATAATTTAGACATAAGAAATCTTTTCAAAGAAGTGAGAACAATTCTCGATTCTTTAACCAACAAATGTAGTTCGGCCCCTGGCCATTTGTTAGCATCAAGTATGCTACGCAGATGAAATTAGTGAATGTGACATTTTCAAAATTCGCATGTAAAAAAGACAATATTTTAGTAAACATTCATTTAATTAATTACCAAAATAAATTAGGTCATATTTTATATTGGTATCTCCCACTATTTTCTTCAAACTATATTACCCTCATTTATATAGTTCTAAGAAAATCTAATTAAAGTTTTTGCTAGTGAGAATAAGGATCCGATTTCAAATATATATAGCCTTGTGGTGACACAACAAACTATATATAAATAAATAGGTAGACAACTCCTTGTCAATTACATCATCATGTAACTTCTTATATTTTGCCTCTTAGATTATTTTGATCAAGTGGTGGCACATCCGAATCAAAATTCTCTAAGTTAAGTCAAACCTAGCACTTCCATATATTCAAAAAAGAAAAATATTGTCCTTGTGGTGACACAACAAAACAATATTGTTCAATTTTCTTTATAAGCATCAAATGTGATAAATTAACATCTTAAATACTTAATACTTGCCTTGTGGTGACACAACAAACTCATATTAAATATTTAATACTCTATTAATTTTATCATGCTAGAAGGCGACATTCGATATTCTAAATATCTTTGAACGCTTAAGACTTAATATATAAAAACTTTGAGGGATTTGTTATTATTTGTCTCATCTTGTTTAGCGCGCATGCAAATATATATATAAAATACGCTTCGTATTATTAAACATGAGAAACATGTTTGCATAATATATAATATATAATACTAGCATGCACATATAGAATACTATATTATATACGGATTGATTATGGACTTTTATTCTAGTTTGGTTCACTAGAGCCACCAAGTGTGTAAGACCCCGAAATTTTTTAAATAAAAAGGAATTTCCTTTATTTATTATTTTGAAATAGTAAGGGTGGATTTGATTAATGTGGATAGTTATGGGTAAAATACGCAAATATTTCGAATAAGCAAGTGGTTATAAAATATTCATTTGGTTGTGGAATATTCGTACTGTCGGGGAATATTCTTACGACGGCGCAGTCTTTTGTGGGTCCCATAACGAAAAGCGATTGGATGAAGAAAACGACAAATATAAGTTGTTTATAAATAACGGCGTAGTTGTTACTGTTAATACTGTTGGAATACCCGGTGGTTAAAACACACTAATACGCGTTGTTGAACAGTAGCATACGGTATTGCACCAATTATCGATTCTTACGTAAGAAGGCACTACTCAATAATTGTTACAGTAATTACTATTCAGTATTTTATTTTATTGATTCAATAATTATTGCATTGATATTTTATATTACTGTTGTTTCAATAAATTGTCATTACACAGTATTTTCCATTATCGAAGCAATAATTCATATTATCTCTAATAATATTATTAGATAACATTATTGGCAATGTCTAGAAAGTTCTGCTCAAGGAGAGGTTTGGTCATCTAATTTATGCCACAAGAAGGAGAAATTCTTATTGAAAGCCCCTCTTTCCTGAAACTACCGTCACAAGATCTTGATTCTCAGTAATATTATTTGTGAATAATTAATTATTGAATTATATGATGAGGAAAATATTAATTTTATGTGGATATAGATGGAGAAAATTTTAAAATGACAATTATTGAAAATTAATATTTTATCATTTTCGATAAAATAATTCATTTAAATATATTATTTTAATAATATATTAACTGGTGATATTTTTATAATGAATGTGGGATATATGAGTATATGAGGAGGAAGAGTATTTTTGTGGCATTAAATGATTAACACATGTTTTGTGTGTCGGTGGACCCCATTTCTTGACCGAAATTTGATTATAAATTTGTAAAATTGGCCGCTTGTGGATTTCTTTCAATTTCTGCTTGGAATTTGGAAAAACTTCTTCTGCAAAGTTGTAGAGAATTGAATTTCCTATAAAAATTCATGAGATTCAATTTTCTGACAAAAGGGCTATTTATTATGAATTATTAAATTTTCTGAGTTCAAATAATTGATTTTTGGGAGTTTTAATTAATTATTTTGAGAAAAACGTTTTTGGTGAGTTTGTGAACCTCATTTAACATGTGCTATGGCTGAAATCAGATTTCAAAGGTGGGCTAAGGAATTTTGTTTATAAATAATATTATTATATTCAATTTTCTCGCTTTGGTGTTCTAAGCAATTTCCTATAAATAGGTGCTTAGGGTTAGAATTGAAAATCACACCGTAAACTCAAGTTTTCTCTCTATATTATCGAGCGTATTCTTGTGAGTATTTTGAGTATACTTTGAGTATTGCTATACTGGTGCAATTTCAAGTCATAGCCTATATCCGCTGTTTCAACTGTAAGTAATCTTGCCTTTCGAGGTAAGGGATGTTATTTTCTTCTCAAATGATATTATTTCTTCAATATCATTATGTCAAATATTGGTTGAAACTTTTTATCAAATTTGGAACTTTTCCATGTCGGGGTTACTATTCATGAGTTACTATTCATGAGTTACTATTCACGAGTTAGTATTCATGAGTAACTATTCACGAGTTACTATTCACGAGTACTATTCATGAAGCGTGAAGATGTTTTTGGGAAATTTCTATCTTTTGGTGTCTGAGTTACTATTCACGATACTGGTATTATTCACGTGATACTCACGAGACTATTCATTCAATAAAAATAAAATTTCTTCTTTTTCCAAAATATCTATTCGGATACTAGCTTTGATTGTATCCATGTTTTGATCATTCTTGAATTTTACACCACTTTGATTATTTTTGAGGTATTTTTGGACGTGATAAAAAAAAAGTACTGAATCCTTAATCCTTGTCATTTTTGTTTCACTAGATTCGTTTCTTTAAAAATATTTTTCATCATCCTCAGTCCTAAATGATGATATTATTGAATATCTTTGGCACAGAGTGCAAAGATGAATGATTTCTTGATGAATATCTTTGGCCCGTGGTCAAAGCAAAGATGAACAGTGTTGAGATGAACATACGACCGATCGATTAATATCTTTGGCCCGTAGTGCAAAGATGAACAGTGTTTAGATGAACATGACCAATTGATGAATATCTTTGGCTCAGTGCAAAGATGAATATTTGATTCCGAGATATATATTGATTGATGTTACAGGATACAATATCGACGATGAACTTTTAAATTCATACATAGAAGATAGTAGATTTCATTCTCTACGTAACTCTTCTATGAATTATTATTTCATTGCGAATATTGATCCAAAACTTGTTGTCATTGTATTCTATCGATTTTTCCTCGTTGAAGACTAACGATAATTTGTTGTACATTATCTTAGTCATAATATTCTTTACCGGGCTAGTTGAGCTCACCCTTTTCTTGTTGTTCCATTTTTCTTCCGGTGAGGCGAGAATGTAAGAGTACTAGTCGGGTATGGAATGAAGGTTCTAGAGATAGTTGTTTAGTAGTCCTCACCATTTTGTAAAATAATGTATCAATAATTATGATGGGGATTTATTTGTGTGTGGATATTGTCTAGATGACAATATCTCGTATTTAAACTCACGGTTTATATGTTGTAATAATAAAGTTGTAGTTATTTCGTACCATGTATTTGGCGACTCGTAATGGGTTGGATGGAATGGACCTATTTTGGGGCGCCACAATTGGTATCGAGCTTGGATATGATCTCTGGCGGAGATCGGGAATAGAACTAGGAGGGAGAGACGAGTAAATCCTTCGCTAGTGTGTCCTACCTAAGCTTATTTGTTAGTTGGTTAAGTATATAGGGATATTATGTGATATATTGATTTCCTTAATTAACCCTTGTTTTATGACAAGATTTGAGAATGTCGACGAGTATATTAACAAAGGAGTAAATGAGACCGTGGAGATGCTCAGACTTACTACCGAGGAGAGCGTCGGCAACAGTCAGGCAATGTACCTCATGTGAACAACACCACCGAAAGCGAGATGATGAACGAGGGATGTTTAGAAGATTTTTGCGATTCTCATGCAAAATCGATTTGAGGAGACTCGTGTTCAAAATAAAGGAGGAAATGATAGCAATTCCGCGTGGTCACAAATGCAAGCAGCTTCAAAGAAAGAGTTGGGACCACCGAACTCGGGAAAGCCGGATCCGATTAAGGCGGAGACGTGGGTCAAACAAATTACCAAGATATTCGATGTCTTGGGATGCACGGAGGAACAGAAAGTTCCATTCGCTACTTTTATGTTCCGTAACGAGGCAGATTACTGGTGGGAATCTGTGAAGCGTACCCATCCAGCTGCACTCAACATGTCATGGGAGACATTTCAGAAACAGTTCAATGACAAGTACTTCCCTGAAAGTATTCGTCATATGAAGGAAGTGGAGTTTATTAGAATGGAGCAGAATAACATGACGGTGTCTCAGTACGAGGCGAAGTTCGCAGAGTTATCCAGGTTTGCACCTCATTTGGTGGAGAATGAGGAACGTATGACGCGGATGTTTCTGAGAGGTTTGAAACCCGACATACGTCAGTATCTCATTTCTCATAAATTTTCTCTCTATTCAGATGTTGTCAACAGGGCTCAGTTGTTAGAGCGAGATAACGAGTACGTTCAACCGAGGGACCATAACCAGGATCATACCGAAGATAGCAGTCATCAGAATAACGATAACAAGCGGAGAAAGAAGAATACAGACAAAGGCGGTTACCACTCTGGTGGTAATCGTGGCCATGAAAATAGAAGAAGCGAGTCGGGAGGGGATTTTAAAAAGAGGAGATTCAACAACGACCATGTGAAGACGTCGGCAGAGAAACTAGTTCCAAGGAGGAGAAAGACCACCTGGTCAGATGTTACAAATGCGGAAAGAGGGACATATCAGCCCAAACTGCCCACAACAGTTTAAGGTATGCTATAATTGTGGAAAAGAAGGACATATCGCTCGAGATTGTAAGGTATCGAAACCCAATCAAGCGGGAATGGTGACTCAAAAGGAAGTCCCAGAAAAGTCAAAGTCAACGGTTCTTGGAAGAGCGTTTGTCGTCGTGGCCGTCAAAATGCGAGGAACCCGAACGGTTAGCAGGTTAGTTAATTATAAATTCTTGCGAAGTTTATACCTTACTAGATAATCTGGGCTCTACCCATTCTTTTATCTCTCTTTGCTTTGCGCCAACGCTTGAACTTGACTACGGAGAAATTAGACTTTGACCTATTTATGGAGACTCCATTAGGAGAAACTTTTATTACATCCGTTGTTTAGAAATCTTGCTTGATTCAGGTTGGCACTATCACATTACCTGTTAACCTTATTTCTATTGAGATATTTACTTTTGATGTGATTTTAAGGTTAACTACTCATCATGCCGAAATTGATTACTTTCGTAAGGTTGTTAGTTTTCATATTCCTAAGCAACCTGTTATTCAAATTCAAGCAATCAAACCATGGTAATCAAACATTTTCATATCAAGCCATGAAGTCATTCGTTTATTACGGATGTCAAGTTTTCTTAGTCCATGTTATGGATTTGAATAAAGACACGTCAGATTTGAATAATATTCCTGTTGTTATTGATTTTTCCTGATGTATTTCTGAAGAATTTCTTGGCTTACTCCCAAAGATCGATATTAAATTTTGTATCGACTTTGAACCCTGCATAAAACTCATTTCTAAAATCTCATATCGAATGGCTCTATTGAACTTCGTGAGTTAAAAATTCAACTATACAATTTGGTACCTGAGCCTTTATCTGGTGACTTCCTTTGTGGAATGCACCGAAGCCAGACTCTCCGTAGGGAACACCATATTCGTGCGATAGTAAACTGATAGGTGTCATCCAAGGTTGGGATATGAGTCACAATTGAGAACAACCTAAGTCGGTAATTGAAATACGTAGCTTTCTAGGCTTAGTTGGTTATTATCGGAGATTCGTTGAAGGATATTCTCGAATCGCTATTCCGTTAATGCAGCTGACTCGTAGAGATACAAAATTCGAATGGAGCAAGGAATGTGGGAAGAGCTTGAAGAACTCAAGAGAGACTCATTTCAAAGACATGTTCGGCCCATGCCATCCCGGAAAAGCGAACGTGGTAGTGATGACGTGTTGAGTAGAAGATCGTGATACAAGTAATGGAAAGTACGATATTGTCAAAGACTCATTTCAGATAATTTATAAATAATAGAGATGGAGATGAAAACTCTAGGTACCCACGTGATGATATACTGAGTATAATCGACTTTAATCGATAAAGTTAAAGTCGCTTCAAGATACACAATCGGAGTGATGAATTTGAAGAAGGAGGTGCAAGAAGTTGTTATTTCAAAAGCGAGAATCGGTGAGGTGAGGAAAGCTCAAACCTTCGATTTATTAATCCATTTGAAATTCTTGATCGAATAGGAACTGTGGCCTATAGACTCGTTTTACCGCCAAGTATGGCGCGTGTTCATAACGCTTTTCACGTGTCGATGTTACGTAAATATGTGGACGACCCGAACCACGTCATTGAGTTAGAACCGGACGAGATAGCCGAAGACTTAACATACGAGGAGGTACCTGTCAAGATCTTGGATAGGAAAGAACATGTCCTATGTACCGAGGTTATACCACAAGTTAAAGTTTTGTAGAGAAATCATGCTATTGAGGAAATGACCTGGGAGTTAGAAACGAAAATGAAAGCGAGGTATTCTCATCTTTTCGAAACACCAGGTACGTACGTCAATTTCGAGGACGAAATTTCATAAGGAGGGGAGGTTGTAAGACCCCGAAATTTTTTAAATAAAAAGGAATTTCCTTTATTTATTATTTTGAAATAGTAAGGGTGGATTTGATTAATGTGGATAGTTATGGGTAAAATACGCAAATATTTCGAATAAGCAAGTGGTTATAAAATATTCATTTGGTTGTGGAATATTCGTCTTCGTCGGGAATATTCTTACGACTGCGTATTGATTTTTTAGGTCCCATAACTTGAAAAGCGATTGGATGAAGAAAACGACAAATATAAGTTGTTTATAAATAATTGGCGTAGTTATTACCAGAATAATCTTCGTTGGAATACCCGTGGTTAAAACACACTAATACGCTGCGTTGTTGACAAGAAGATATACAGTATTGCACCAATTATCGATTCTTACGTAAAAGGCACTACTCAATAATTGTTACAAATAATTACTATTCAAGATTTTATTTTATTGATTCAATAATTATTGCATTGATATTTTATATTATTGTTGTTTCAATAAATTGTCATTACACAAGTATTTTCCATTATCAAAGCAATAATTCATATTATCCTAATAATATTATTAGATAACATTATTGGCAATGCCTAGAAAGTTCTGGTCTAAGGAGAGGTTTGGTCATCTAATTGCATACACAAGAAGGAGAAATTTTATTGAAAGCCCCCTCTTTCCGGAGGAACTACCGTTTGCAAGATCTTGTGATTCTCGTAATATTATTTGTGAATAATTAATTATTGAATTATATGATGAGGAAAATATTGATTTTATGTGGATATAGATGGAGAAAATTTTTAAATGACAATTATTGAAAATTAATATTTTATCATTTTCCGATAAAATAATTCATTTAAATATATTATTTTAATAATATATTAACGGTGATATTTTATAATGAATGTGGGATATATGAGTATATGAGGAGGAAAGAGTATTTTTGTGGCATTAAATGATTAACACATGTTTTGTGTGTCGGTGGACCCCATTTCTTGACTTGAAATTTGATTATAAACTTGTAAAATCGGTAGCTTGTGGATTTTGGTCAATTTCGCTTTGAATTTGGAAAAACTTTCTTCTCGCAAAGTTGTAGAGAATTGAATTTCCTATAAAAAGTCGCGAGATTCGAATTTTCTGATAAAAGGCTATTTATTATGAATTATTGAATTTTCGTAGAGTTCAAATAATTGATTTTTGGGAGTTTTAATTAATTATTTTGAGAAAAACGTTTTTGTGTGAGTTTGTGAACCTCATTTAACATGTGCTATGGCTGAAATCAGATTTCAAAGGTGGGCTAAGGAATTTTGTTTATAAATAATATTATTATATTCAATTTTCGCTTTGGTGTTCTAAACAATTTCCTATAAATAGGGTGCTTAGGTTAGAATTGAAAATCACACCGTAAAATCAAGTTTTCTCTCTATATTATCGAAATTTATTCTTGTGAGTATTTTGAATATACTTTGAGTATTGCTATACTGGTGCAATTTCAAGTCATAGCCTATATCCTGTGTTTTCAACTAAAGTCTTGCTTTTCGAGGTAAGGGATGTTATTTTCTTCTCAAATGATATTATTTCTTCATTATCATTATCTTTGAAATATTGGTTGAAACTTTTTATCAAATTTGGAACTTTTTCATGTCGGGTTACTATTCATGAGTTACTATTCACGAGTTACTATTCATGAGTTACTATTCACGAGTTACTATTCACGAGTACTATTCATGAAGCGTGAAGATGTTTTTTTTGGGAAATTTCTATCTTTTGGTGTCTGAGTTACTTTATTCACGATATCGGTACTATTCACGTACATATTCACTATATTCAATCAAAAAATAAAATTTCTTCTTTTTGTCCAAATATATCTATTTCGGATACTAGCTTTGATTGTATCCATGTTTTGATCATTCTTGAATTTTACACCACTTTGATTATTTTTGAGGTATTTTTGACGTGGATAAAACAAAGTACGAATCCTTAATCCTTGTCATTTTGTTTCACCGGATTCGTTTCTTTAAAAATATTTTTCATCATCCTCAAGTCCTATAAATGATGATATTCTTGAATATCTTTGCCTATATAGTGCAAAGATGAATGATTTCTTGATGAATATCTTTGGCCCGTAGTGCAAAAGATGAACAGTGTTGAGATGAACATGACCGATCGATTAATATCTTTGGCCGTGGTAGTGCAAAGATGAACAGTGTTTAGATGAACATGACTAATCGATGAATATCTTTGGCTCAGTAGTGCAAAGATGAATATTTGATTCCGATATATATTGATTGATGTTACAGGATATAAATATCGACGATGAACTTTTAAATTCATACATAGAAGATAGTAGATTTCATTCTCTACGTAACTCTTCTATGAATTATTATTTCATTGCGAATATTGATCCAAAACTTGTTGTCTATTGTATTCTATCGATTTTTCCTCTGTTGAAGACTAACGATAATTTGTTGTACATTATCTTAGTCATAATATTCTTTACTGGGCTAGTTGAGCTCACCCTTTTCCTTGTTGTTCCATTTTTCTTCCTCGGAGGCGAGAATGTAAAAGAGTACTAGTCGGGGTATGGAATGAAGGTTCTAGAGATAGTTGTTTAGTAGTCCTCACCATTTTTGTAAAATAATGTATCAATAATTATGATGGGGATTTATTTGTGTGTGGATATTATCTAGATGACAATATCTGTATTTAAACTCACAGTTTATATGTTGTAATAATAAAGTTGTAGTTATTTCTGTACCATGTATTTGGCGACTCAGAATGGGTTGGATGGAATGGACCTATTTTGGGGGCGTCACGGTTGTATCGAGCTTAGGGATATGATCTCTGGCGGAGATCGGGAATAGAACTAGGAGGGGAGAGACGAGTAAATCCTTCGCTAGTGTGTCCTACCTAAGCTTATTTGTTAGTTGGTTAGTATATAGGGATATTATGTGATATATTGATTTCCTTAATTAACCCTTGTTTTATGATAGTATTTGAGAATGTCGACGGAGTATATTAACAATGGAGTAAATGAGACCGTGGAGATGCCTCAGATTTACCAACGAGGAGAACGTGCAACAGTTTGGCAATGTACCTCCCGTGAACAACACCACCGAAAGAAAGAGATGATGAACGAGGGATGTTTAGAAGATTTTTGCGATTCATGCAAAATCGACGAGGAGACTCGTGTTCAAAATAAAGGAGGAAATGATAGCAATTCACGGGTGGTCACAAACCCAAGCGCCAAAGAGTTGGGACCACCGTAATTCGGGAAAGCCGGATCCGATTAAGGCGGAGGACGTGGGTCAAACAAATTACCAAGATATTCGATGTCTTGGGATGCACGGAGAACGAAAAAAGTTCCATTCGCTACTTTTATGTTCAGAACGAGGCAGATTCTTGGTGGGAATCATGAAGCGTACCCATCCAAATTTACACTCAACATGTCATGGGAGACATTTCAAAAACAGTTCAATGACAAGTACTTCCCTGAAAGTATTCGTCATATGAAGGAAGTGGAGTTTATGAGAATGGAGCAGAATAACATGACGGTGTCTCAGTACGAGGCGAAGTTCGCGAGAGTTATCCAGGTTTGCACCTCATTTAGTGGAGAATGAGGAACGATAACGCGGATGTTTCGAGAGAGTTTGAAACCCGACATACGCCGAGATCTCATTTCTCATAAATTTTCTCTCTATTCAGATGTTGTCAACAGGGCTCAGTTGTTAGAGCGAGATAACGAGTACGTTCAACCGAGGGACCATAACCAGGATCATACCAAAGATAGCAGTCATCAGAATAACGATAACAAGCGGAGAAAGAAGAATACGGACAAAGGCGGTAACCACTCTGGTGGTAATCGTGGCCATGAAAATAGAAGAAGCGAGTCGGGAGGAGATTTTAAAAAGAGGAGATTCAACAACGACCATGTGAAGACGTCAGCGCCCAGAGAGCAACTGTTTCAAAGGAGGAGAAAGACCACCGGTCAGGTCAGTATGTTACAAATGCGGAAAGAGGGACATATCATTTTCAACGCCCACAACAGTTTAAGGTATGTTATAATTGTGGAAAAGAAGGACATATCGCCGAGATTGTAAGATATCGAAACCAGATCAAAATGAATGGTGACTCAAAAGGAAGTCCCGAAAAAGTCAAAGTCAACGGTTCTTGGAAGAGCGTTTGTCGTGACCATTCAAAATGCGAGGAACCCGAACGGTTAGCACGTTAGTTAATTATAAATTCTTGCGAAGTTTATACCTTACTAGATACTGGGCTTCTACCCATTCTTTTATCTCTCTTGCTTGCGCTCAACGTTTGAACTTGACTACGGAGAAATTAGACTTTGACCTATTTATGGAGACTCCATTAGGAGAAACTTTTATTACATCCGTTGTTTAGAAATCTTGCTTGATTCAGTTGCACTATCACATTACCCGTTAACCTTATTTCTATAGAGATATTTACTTTTGATGTGATTTTAAGGTTAACTACTCATCATGCCGAAATTGATTACTTTCGTAAGGTTGTTAGTTTTCATATTCCTAAGCAACCTTTGTTATTCAAATTCAAGCAATCAAACCATGGTAATCAAACATTTTTTCATATCAAGCCATGAAGTCATTCGCTTATTACTGATGTCAAGTTTTCTTAGTCCATGTTATGGATTTGAATAAAGACACGCCGATTTGAATAATATTCTGTTGTTATTGATTTTTCCCGATGTATTTCTGAAGAATTTCTTGGCTTACTCCCAAAAGATCGATATTAAATTTTGTATCGACTTTGAACCCTGTAGACAAAACTCATTTCTAAAATCTCATATCGAATGGCTCCTATTTAACTTCGTGAGTTAAAATTCAACTATACAATTTGGTACCTGAGCCTTTATCTGGTGACTTCCTTTATGGAATGCACCGAAGCCGATTCTCCGTAGGGGAACACCATATTCATGCGATAGTAAAATCGACAGGTGTCATCATGTCATCCAAGGTTGGGATATGAGTCACAATTGAGAACAACCTAAGTCGGAATCGAAATACGTGTAGCTTTCTAGGCTTAGTTGGTTATTATCGAGATTCGTTGAAGGATATTCTCGAATCGCTATTCCATTAACGCAGCTGACTCGTAGAGATACAAAATTTGAATGGAGCAAGGAATGTGGGAAGAGCTTCAAAGAACTCAAGAGGAGACTCATTTCAAAGACATGTTCACCATGCCATCCCATCGAAAAGCGAACGTGGTAGGCGGCGTGTTTGAAGTAGAAGATCGTATACAAGTACGAGTACGATATTGTCAAAGACTCATTTCGTATAATTTACAAATAATAGAGATGGAGATGAAAACTCTAGGTACCCACGTGATGATATACGATTATAATCGACTTTAATCGATAAAGTTAAAGCTGTTCAAGATACACACCAGAGCTGATGAATTTGAAGAAGGAGGTGCAAGAAGTTGTTATTTCAAAAGCGAGAATCGGTGAGGTGAGGAAAGCTCAAACCTTCGATTTATTAATCCATTTGAAATTCTCGATCGAATAGGAACTGTGGCCTATAGACTCGTTTTACCGCCAAGTATGACGCGTGTTCATAACGTTTTTCACGTATCGATGTTACGTAAATATGTGGACGACCCGAACCACGTCATTGAGTTAGAACCGACGAGATAGCCGAAGACTTAACGTACGAGGAGGTACCTGTCAAGATCTTGGATAGGAAAGAACATGTCCTATGTACCGAGGTTATACCACAAGTTAAAGTTTTGTAGAGAAATCATGCTATTGAGGAAATGACCTGGGAGTTAGAAACAAAAATGAAAGCGAGGCATTCTCATCTTTTCGAAACACCAGGTACGTACGTCAATTTCGAGGACGAAATTTCATAAGGAGGGGAGGTTGTAAGACCCCGAAATTTTTTAAATAAAAAGGAATTTCCTTTATTTATTATTTTGAAATAGTAAGGGTGGATTTGATTAATGTGGATAGTTATGGGTAAAATACGCAAATATTTCAATAAGCAAGTGGTTATAAAATATTCATTTCGTTGTAGAATATTCGTTTGTCGTGGAATATTCTTCGCGCGATGAAATATTCGCATTTACGCCAGCAGCCTTTTGTGGGTCCCATAACTGAAAAGCGATTGGATGAAGAAAACGACAAATATAAGTTGTTTATAAATAACTGCAGAGTTTTTCAAGTATCATCGTTGGAATACCGTTGGTTAAAACACACTAATACGCGTTGTTGAACAAGAAGATATACAGTATTGCACCAATTATCGATTCTTACGTAAGAAGGCACTACTCAATAATTGTTACAAGAATTACTATTCAAGATTTTATTTTATTGATTCAATAATTGTCGCATTGATATTTTATATTATCGTTGTTTCAATAAATTGTCATTACACAAGATTTTCCATTATCGAAGCAATAATTCATATTATCTCAATAATATTATTAGATAACATTATTGGCAATGTCTAGAAAGTTCTGCCTAAGGAGAGGTTTGGTCACCTAATCATACAAGCCAAGAAGGAGAAATTCTTATCGAAAGCCCTCTTTCCTGAACTACCGTTGCAAAGATCTGTGATTCTGTAATATTATTTGTGAATAATTAATTATTGATTTATATGATGAGGAAAATATTAATTTTATGTGGATATAGATGGAGAAAATTTTAAAATGACAATTATTGAAAATTAATATTTTATCATTTTCTGATAAAATAATTCATTTAAATATATTATTTTAATAATATATTAACGGTGATATTTTTATAATGAATGTGGGATATATGAGTATATGAGGAGGAAGAGTATTTTTGTGGCATTAAATGTTTAACACATGTTTTGTGTGTGTCATGGGACCCCATTTCTTGATTTGAAATTTGATTATAAATTGTAAAATCGCGCCGCTTGTGGATTTCTTTACCAATTTTCGCTTGGAATTTGGAAAAACTTTCTTCTGCAAAGTTGTAGAGAATTGAATTTCCTATAAAAAGTCGCGAGATTCGAATTTTCTGATAAAAGGGCTATTTATTATGAATTATTGAAGTTTCGGAGTTCCGAAATAATTGATTTTTGGGAGTTTTAATTAATTATTTTGAGAAAAAACGTTTTTGGTGAGTTTGTGAACCTCATTTAACATGTGCTATGGCTGAAATCAGATTTCAAAGGTGGGCTAAGGAATTTTGTTTATAAATAATATTATTATATTCAATTTTCTGCTTTGGTGTTCTAAGCATTTTCCTATAAATAGGGTGCTTAGGTTAGAATTGAAAATCACACCAGAAACTGAAGTTTTCTCTCTATATTATCGAAATGTATTCTTGTGAGTATTTTGAGTATACTTTGAGTATTGCTATACTGGTGCAAGTTCAAGTCATAGCCTTATATCCTGTTTCAACTAGAAGTACTGCCTTTTTCGAGGTAAGGGATGTTATTTTTTTCTCTCAAATGATATTATTTCTTCAATATCATTATGCTAAAATATTGGTTGAAACTTTTTATCAAATTTGGAACTTTTCCATGCTCTGGGGTTACTATTCATGAGTTACTATTCATGAGTTACTATTCATTCACTAGTTATTATATTCATGAGTTACTATTCACGAGTTACTATTCACGAGTACTATTCATGAAGCGTGAAGATGTTTTTTTTGTGAAATTTCTATCTTTTGGTGTCTGAGTTACTATTCACGATACTCAAGACTATTCACGATACTCACTATTCACGAATATCACAAGATTCATTCAATCAAAAATAAAATTTCTTCTTTTTGTCTAAAATATCTATTCGGATACTAGCTTTGATTGTATCCATGTTTTGATCATTCTCAATTTTACACCACTTTGATTATTTTGAGAGGTATTTTTGAACGTGGATAAAACAAAGTACTAATCCTTAATCCTTGTCATTTTGTTTCACCGGATTCGCTTTTTTAAAATATTTTTCATCATCCTCACCCTAAATGATGATATTATCAATATCTTTGGCTATATAGTGCAAAGATGAATGATTTCTTGATGAATATCTTTGGCCAGTAGTGCAAAGATGAATGTGTGTTGAGATGAACACGACCGATCGATTAATATCTTTGGCCCAGTGCGCAAAGATGAACAGTGTTTTAGATGAACATGACTAATCGATGAATATCTTTGGCCCAGAGTGCAAAGATGAATATTTGATTCCGTATATATATTGATTGATGTTACAGGGATAAAATATCGACGATGAACTTTTAAATTCATACATAGAAGATAGTAGATTTCATTCTCTACGTAACTCTTCTAATGAATTATTATTTCACCACGAATATTGATTTAAAACTTGTTGTCTATTGTATTCTATTAGATTTTTTCCCTCGTTGAAGACTAACGATAATTTGTTGTATATTATCTTAGTCATAATATTCTTTACCGGGCTAGTTGAGCTCACCCTTTTCCTTGTTGTTCCATTTTTCTTCTCGGGAGGCGAGAATGTAGCGAGTACTAGTAGCTCTGGGTATGGAATGAAGGTTCTAGAGAGAGTTGTTTAGTAGTCCTCACCATTTTTGTAAAATAATGTATCAATAATTATGATGGGGATTTATTTGTGTGTGGATATTGTCTAGATGACAATATCAGTTTAAACTTTAAACTCACGCTTTATATGTTGTAATAATAAAGTTGTAGTTATTTCGCATTCATGTATTTGGTGACTCGTAAATGGGTTGGATGGAATGGACCTATTTTGGGGCGCCACACTGGTATCGAGCTTAGGATATGATCTCCCGGCGGAGATCGGGAATAGAACTAGGAGGGAGAGACGAGTAAATCCTTCGCTAAAGTGTCCTACTACCTAAGCTTATTTGTTAGTTGGTTAAGATATAGGATATTATGTGATATATTGATTTCCTTAATTAACCCTTGTTTTATGACAAGATTTGAGAATGTCGAATGAGAATATTAACAAAGGGAGTAAATGAGACCGTGGAGATGCCCAGACTTACCAACGAGGAGAACGTGCAACAGTCGGCAATGTACCTCCCGTGAACAACACCACCGAAAGCGATGATGAACGAGGGATGTTTAGAAGCTTTTTGCGCTTCATGCAAAATCGCATTTAGGAGACTCGTGTTCAAAATAAAGGAGGAAATGATAGCAATTCACGGGTGGTCACAAACAAGCAGCTTCAAAGAGTCAGGACCACCGCAATTCAGGGAAAGCCGGATCCGATTAAGGCGAGAGACGTGGTCAAACAAATTACCAAGATATTCGATGTCTTGGGATGCACGGAGGAACGAAAAGTTCCATTCGCTACTTTTATGTTCCGAACGAGCGCAGACATCGGTGGGAATCATGAAGCGCACTCCATCCAAATTGCACTCAACATGTCATGGGAGACATTTCAAAAATAGTTCAATGACAAGTACTTCCCTGAAAGTATTCATCATATGAAGGAAGTGGAGTTTATTAGAATGGAGCAGAATAACATGACGGTGTCTCAGTGACGAGGCGAAGTTCGCGGAGTTATCCGGGTTTGCACCTCATTTGGTGGAGAATGAGGAACGTATGACGCGATGTTTCTGAGAGGTTTGAAACCCGACATACGCCAAGATCTCATTTCTCATAAATTTTCTCTATTCGGATGTTGTCAATAACAGGGCTCAATTGTTAGAGCGAGATAACGAGTACGCTCAACCGAGGGACCATAACCAGGATCATATCAAGATAGCGCCATCGTAATAACGATAACCAAATGCGAGAAAAAGAAGAATACGGACAAAGGCGGTTACCACTCGTGTGGTAATCGTGGCCATGAAAATAGAAGAAGCGAGTCGGGAGGAGATTTTAAAAGAGAGAGATTCAACAACGACCATATGTGAAGACGCCAGCCAGAAGAATAACTAGTTCCAAGGAGGAGAAAGACCACCTACCAGATGTTACAAATGCGAGAAAGAGGGACATATCACCAAAACCGCCCACAACAGCTTAAGGTATGCTATAATTGTGGAAAAGAAGGACATATCGCCGAGATTGTAAGGTATCGAAACCCAATCAAATGGAATGGTGACTCAAAAGGATGTCCCGTAAAAGTCAAAAGTCAACGGTTCTTGGAAGAGCGTTTGTCGTGACCCATTAAAAATGCGAGGAACCCGAACGGTTAGCACGGGTTAGTTAATTATAAATTCTTGCGAAGTTTATACCTTACTAGATACCTTTGCTTCTACCCATTCTTTTATCTCTTTGCTTGCGCTCAACGCTTGAACTTGACTACGGAGAGAAATTAGACTTTGACCTATTTATGGAGACTCCATTAGAGAAACTTTCATTACATCCGTTGTTTAGAAATCTTGCTTGATTCAGTTGGCACTATCACATTACCCGTTAACCTTATTTCTATAGAGATATTTGCTTTGATGTGATTTTAAGGTTAACTACTCATCATGCCGAAATTGATTACTTTCGTAAGGTTGTTAGTTTTCATATTCCTAAGCAACTCGTTATTCAAATTCAAGCAATCAAACCATTGTAATCAAACATTTTCATATCAAGCCATGAAGTCATTCGCTTATTACGGATGTCAAGTTTTCTTAGTCCATGTTATGGATTTGAATAAAGACACGCCGATTTGAATAATATTCTGTTGTTATTGATTTTTCCCGATGTATTTCAAAGAATTTCTTGGCTTACTCCCAAAGATCGATATTAAATTTTGTATCGACTTTGAACCCGCAGACAAAAAACTCATTTCTAAAATCTCATATCGAATGGCTCCTATTGAACTTCGTGAGTTAAAATTCAACTATACAATTTGGTACCGAGCCTTTATCCGGTGACTTCCTTTGTGGAATGCACCAAGCCGCATTCTCCGTAGGGACACCATATTCGTATGCGATAGTAAACCGATAGGTGTCATCAGAACGCATCCAAGGTTGGGATATGAGTCACAATTGAGAACAACCTAAGTCGGTAATCGAAATACGTAGCTTTCTAGGCTTAGTTGGTTATTATCGAGATTCGTTGAAGGATATTCTCGAATCGCTATTTCCATTAACGCAAATGACTCAGAGATACAAAATTCGAATGGAGCAAGGAATGTGGGAAGAGCTTCAAGAACTCAAGAGGAGACTCATTTCAAAGACATGTTCACCCATGCCATCCTCGAAAGCGACGTGGTAGCCGACGTGTTGAGTAGAAGATCGTATACAAGTACGAAGTACGATATTGTCAAAGACTCATTTCAGATAATTTATAAATAATAGAGATGGAGATGAAAACTCTAGGTACCCACGTGATGATATACGAGTATAATCGACTTTAATCGATAAAGTTAAAGTCGCTCAAGCTACACACCGAGTCGATGAATTTGAAGAAGGAGGTGCAAGAAGTTGTTATTTCAAAAGCGAGAATCGGTGAGGTGAGGAAAGCTCAAACCTTCGATTTATTAATCCATTTGAAATTCTCGATCGAATAGGAACCGTGGCCTATAGACTCGCTTTTACCGCCAAGTATGACGCGTGTTCATAACGCTTTTCACGATCGATGTTACGTAAATATGTGGACGACCCAACCACGCTATCGAAGTTAGAACCGGACGAGATAGCCAAGACTTAACGTACGAGGAGGTACCACAAGATCTTGGATAGAAAGAACATGTCCTATGTACCGAGGTTATACCACAAGTTAAAGTTTTGTAGAAAACCATGCTATTGAGGAAATGACCGGGAGTTAAAACGAAAATGAAAGCGAGGTATTCTCATCTTTTCAAACACTGTGTACGTACGCCAATTTCGAGGACGAAATTTCATAAGGAGGGAGGTCAGAAGACCCAAATTTTTTAAATAAAAAATTTATTTCCTTTATTTATTATTTTGAAATAGTAAGGGTGGATTTGATTAATGTGGATAGTTATGGGTAAAATACGCAAATATTTCGAATAAGCAAGTGGTTATAAAATATTCATTATCGTCGTGAAATTCGTTCGTCGTGGAATATTCGTATCGTCAGGGAATATTCGTTACGACGACGCAGCCTTTTTTATGGGGGTCCCATAACGAAAAGCGATTGGATGAAGAAAACGACAAATATAAGTTGTTTATAAATAACGCAGAAGTTGTTACCAAGTATCATTGTTGGAATACCCGTTGGTTAAAACACTAATAATACGCGTTGTTGAACAAGAAGATATACCAGATTGCACCAATTATCGATTCTTACGTAAGAAGGCACTACTCAATAATTGTTACGAAATTACTATTCAAGATTTTATTTTATTGATTCAATAATTGTCGCATTGATATTTTATATTACCGTTGTTTCAATAAAAATTGTCATTACACAAGATTTTCCATTATCGGCTAATAATTCATATTATCCTAATAATATTATTAGATAACATTATTGGCAATGTCTAGAAAGTTCTGCCTCTAAGGAGAGGTTTGGTCACCTAATCATGCGCCACAAGAAGAGAGAAATTTTATTGAAAGCCCCTCTTTCCTGAACTACCGTCACAATATCGTGATTCTCAGTAATATTATTTGTGAATAATTAATTATTGATTTATATGATGAGGAAAATATTGATTTTATGTGGATATAGATGGAGAAAATTTTTAAAATGACAATTGTTGAAAATTAATATTTTATCTTTTTCTCGATAAAATAATTCATTTAAATATATTATTTTAATAATATATTAATAATGATATTTTTTATAATGAATGTGGGATATATGAGTATATGAGGAGGAAGAGTATTTTTGTGGCATTAAATGATTAACACATGTTTTGTGTGTCTGGTGGACCCATTTTCTTGATCGAAATTTGATTATAAATTGTAAAATCGCCCGCTTGTGGATTTCGGTCAATTTCTGTTTGGAATTTGGAAAACTTTCTTCTGCAAAGTTGTAGAGAATTGAATTTCCTATAAAAAGTCGCGAGATTCAAATTTTCTCGATAAAAGGGCTATTTATTATGAATTATTGAAGTTTTGAGTTCAAATAATTGATTTTTGGAGTTTTAATTAATTATTTTGAGAAAACGTTTTTGGTGAGTTTGTGAACCTCATTTAACATGTGCTATGGCTGAAATCAGATTTCAAAGGTGGGCTAAGGAATTTTGTTTATAAATAATATTATTATATTCAATTTTCTACTTTGGTGTTCTAAAGATTTTCCTATAAATAGGGTGCTTAGGTTAGAATTGAAAATCACACCGTAAATCAAGTTTTCTCTCTATATTATCGAGCGTATTCTTGTGAGTATTTTGAGTATACTTTGAGTATTGCTATACTAAGTGCAAGTTCAAGTCATAGCCTATATCCTGTTTTTTAACTAGAAGTACTTGCCTTTCGAGGTAAGGGATGTTATTTTCTTCTCAAATGATATTATTTCTTCAATATCATTATGCTAAAATATTGGTTGAAACTTTTATCAAATTTGGAACTTTTTCATGTCGGGTTACTATTCATGAGTTACTATTCATGAGTTACTATTCACGAGTTACTATTCATGAGTTACTATTCACGAAGTTACTATTCACGAGTACTATTCATGAAGCGTGAAGATGTTTTTTGGAAATTTCTATCTTTTGTGTGTCGAGTTACTATTCACGATACTGCAGACTATTCACGATACATGACACTTTCATTCAACTATTCAATCAAAAATAAAATTTCTTCTTTTTGTCTAAAATATCTATTCGGATACTAGCTTTGATTGTATCCATGTTTTGATCATTCTCAATTTTACACCACTTTGATTATTTTTGAGGTATTTTTGAACGTGGATAAAACAAAATACGAAATCCTTAATCCTTAATCCTTGTCATTTTGTTTCAATCGATTCGCTTTTTTAAAATATTTTCATCATCCTCATATCTAAATGATGATATTATCAATATCTTTGGCCTATAAAGGCAAAGATGAATGATTTCTTGATGAATATCTTTGGCCCGTAGAAAGATGAAAGATGAACAGTGTTGAGATGAACACGATCGATCGATTAATATCTTTGGCCGTGAGTGCAAAGATGAATGAGTGTTTAGATGAACACGACCAATCGATGAATATCTTTGGCCCAGTAGTGCAAAGATGAATATTTGATTCCGATATATATTGATTGATGTTACAGGATAAAATATCGACGATGAACTTTTAAATTCATATATAAGATATAGTAGATTTCATTCTCTACTTAACTCTTCTAATGAATTATTATTTCACATGCGAATATTGATTTAAAAACTTGTTGTCTATTGTATTCTATTAGATTTTTCCTCGTTGAAGACTAACGATAATTTGTTGTATATTATCTTAGTCATAATATTCTTTATCGGGCTAGTTGAGCTCACCCTTTCCTTGTTGTTCCATTTTTCTTCTCGTGAGGCGAGAATGTAGCGAGTACTAGCTCGGGGTATGGAATGAAGGTTCTAGAGAGTCGCATTTAGTAGTCCTCACCATTTTTGTAAAATAATGTATCAATAATTATGATGGGGATTTATTTGTGTGTGGATATTGTCTAGATGACAATATCTCGTATTTAAACTCACGCTTTATATGTTGTAATAATAAAGTTGTAGTTATTTCGTACTCATGTATTTGGTGACTCGTAATGGGTTGGATGGAATGGACCTATTTTGGGGCGCCACAACTTGGTATCGAGCTTAGGGATATGATCTCCGGCGGAGATCGGGGAATAGAACTAGGAGGGAGAGACGAGTAAATCCTTCGCTAGTGTGTCCTACCTAAGCTTATTTGTTAGTTGGTTAGTATATAGGGATATTATGTGATATATTGATTTCCTTAATTAACCCTTGTTTTATGACGATTTTTGAGAATGTCGAATTTTAGATATTAACAAGGGAGTAAATGAGACCGTGGAGATGTCTCAGATTTACCAACGAGGAGAACGTGCAACAGTCGGTGGTAATGTACCTCCCGTGAACAACACCACCGAAAGCGATGATGAACGAGGGATGTTTAGAAGATTTTTGCGCTTCATGCAAAATCGCATTTAGGGAGATTCGTGTTCAAAATAAAGGAGGAAATGATAGCAATTCACGGGTGGTCACAGCCAAGCAGTTCAAAGAGTTGGGACCACCAAAATTCTGGGGAAAGCCGGATCCGATTAAGGCGGAGACGTGGGTCAAACAAATTACCAAGATATTCGATGTCTTGGGATGCACGGAGGAACAGAAAGTTCCATTCGCTACTTTTATGTTCCATAACGAGGCAGATTACTGGTGGGAATCTGTGAAGCGTACCCATCCAGCTGCACTCAACATGTCATGGGAGACATTTCAAAAACAGTTCAATGACAAGTACTTCCCTGAAAGTATTCGTCATATGAAGGAAGTGGAGTTTATTAGAATGGAGCAGAATAACATGACGGTGTCTCAGTACGAGGTGAAGTTCGCAGAGTTATCCAGGTTTGCACCTCATTTGGTGGAGAATGAGGAACGATGACGCGGATGTTTCGAGAGGTTTGAAACCCGACATACGCCAAGATATCTCATTTCTCATAAATTTTCTCTCTATTCGATGTTGTCAACAGGGGCTCAGGTTGTTAGAGCGAGATAACGAGTATGCTCAACCGAGGGACCATAACCGTGATCATATCAAGATAGCGATCATCGAATAACGATAACAAGCGGAGAAAGAAGAATACGGACAAAAGGCGGTTACCACTCTGGTGGTAATCGTGGCCATGAAAATAGAAGAAGCGAGTCGGAGGAGATTTTAAAAAGAGGAGATTCAACAACGACCATGTGAAGACGCGTCACGCCAAAGAGTAAACTAGTTCCAAGGAGGAGAAAGACCACCTGGGTCGATATGTTACAAATGCGAAAAGAGGGACATATCATCACCAAACCGCCTACCAACAGCTTTAAGGTATGCTATAATTGTGGAAAAGAAGGACATATCGCCGAGATTGTAAGATATCGAAACCCGGAAATCCAAGCGGAATGGTGACTCAAAAGGAAGTCCCGTAAAAGTCAAAGTCAACGGTTCTTGAAGAGCGTTTGTCGTGACTTCAAAAATGCGAGAAACCCGAAACGGTTAGCACGGGTTAGTTAATTATAAATTCTTAAGCGAAGTTTATACCTTACTAGATACCGCTTCTACCCATTCTTTTATCTCTCTTGCTTCATACCAACGTTTGAACTTGACTACGGAGAAATTAGACTTTGACCTATTTATGGAGACTCCATTAGGAGAAACTTTTATTACATCCGTTGTTTAGAAATCTTGCTTGATTCAGGTTGGCACTATCACATTACCTGTTAACCTTATTTCTATTGAGATATTTACTTTTGATGTGATTTTAAGGTTAACTACTCATCATGCCGAAATTGATTACTTTCGTAAGGTTGTTAGTTTTCATATTCCTAAGCAACCTGTTATTCAAATTCAAGCAATCAAACCATGGTAATCAAACATTTTCATATCAAGCCATGAAGTCATTCGTTTATTACGGATGTCAAGTTTTCTTAGTCCATGTTATGGATTTGAATAAAGACACGTCAGATTTGAATAATATTCCTGTTGTTATTGATTTTTCCTGATGTATTTCCTGAAGAATTTCTTGGCTTACTCCCAAAGACTGATATTAAATTTTGTATCGACTTTGAACCCGGTACAAAACTCATTTCTAAAATCTCATATCGAATGGCTCCTATTGAACTTCGTGAGTTAAAATTCAACTATACAATTTGGTACCGAGCCTTTATCCGGTGACTTCCTTTGTGGAATGCACCGCCGCACTCTCCGTAGGGAACACCATATTCGTATGATATAGTAAACCGATAGAGCCGATCAGTGTCATTCGTGCGATAGTAAAACGATAGGTGTCATCCAAGGTTGGGATATGAGTCACAATTGAGAACAACCTAAGTCGGTGAATCGAAATACGTAGCTTTCAGGCTTAGTTGGTTATTATCGGAGATTCGTTGAAGGATATTCTCGAATCGCTATTCCATTAACGCAACGACTCAGAGATACAAAATTCGAATGGAGCAAGGAATGTGGGAAGAGCTTCAAAGAACTCAAGAGGAGACTCATTTCAAAGACATGTTCACCATGCCATCCTGGAAAAGCGAACGTGGTAGTGACGTGTTGAGTAGAAGATCGTGATACAAGTACGAAACGATATTGTCAAAGACTCATTTCAGTATAATTTACAAATAATAGAGATGGAGATGAAAACTCTAGGTACCCACGTGATGATATACGAGTATAATCGACTTTTAATCGATAAAGTTAAAGTCGCTCAAGATACACACCGAGTGATGAATTTGAAGAAGGAGGTGCAAGAAGTTGTTATTTCAAAAGCGAGAATCGGTGAGGTGAGGAAAGCTCAAACCTTCGATTTATTAATCCATTTGAAATTCTCGATCGAATAGGAACCGTGGCCTATAGACTCGCTTTTACCGCCAAGTATGACGCGTGTTCATAACGCTTTTTCACGATCGATGTTACGTAAATATGTGGACGACCAACCACGCTATTGAAGTTAGAACCCATTTTAGATAGTCAAGACTTAACATACGAGGAGGTACCACCAAGATCTTGGATAGGAAAGAACATGTCCTATGTACCGAGGTTATAACCACAAGTTAAAGTTTTGTAGAGAAATCATGCTATTGAGGAAATGACCTGGGAGTTAGAAACGAAAATGAAAGCGAGGTATTCTCATCTTTTCGAAACACCAGTATCGTCACGTCAATTTCGAGGACGAAATTTCATAAGGAGGGAGGTTGTAAGACCCCAAATTTTTTATATATAAAAGGAATTTCCTTTATTTATTATTTTGAAATAGTAAGGGTGGATTTGATTAATGTGGATAGTTATGGGTAAAATATGCAAATATTTCAATAAGCAAGTGGTTATAAAATATTCATTTGGTTGTGGAATATTCGTTTCGTTGGGAATATATTCTTCATTACGGCGATGCTTCTTTTTGTGGGTCCCATAACGAAAGCGATTGGATGAAGAAAACGACAAATATAAGTTGTTTATAAATAACTGGCGTAGTTATTAATTATCATACTGTTGAATACCCGTGGTTAAAAACACACTAATACGCGTTGTTGAACAAGAGAAGATACGGTATTGCACCAATTATCGATTCTTACGTAAGAAGGCATTACTCAATAATTGTTACAAAGAATTACTATTCAAGATTTTATTTTATTGATTCAATAATTGTTTGCATTGATATTTTATATTACCGTTGTTTCAATAAATTGTCATTACACAAGATTTTCCAATATCGAAGCAATAATTCATATTATCCTAATAATATTATTAGATAACATTATTGGCAATGTCTAGAAAGTTCGCTCTAAGGAGAGGTTTGGTCATCTAATTATGCTACCAAGAAGAGAGAAATTCTTATTGAAAGCCCCTCTTCCTCGGGAACTACCGGTTGCAATATTGCGATTCTCGTAATATTATTTGTGAATAATTAATTATTAAATTATATGATGAGGAAAATATTAATTTTATGTGGATATAGATGGAGAAAATTTTTAAAATGACAATTATTGAAAATTAATATTTTATCATTTTCTGATAAAATAATTCATTTAAATATATTATTTTAATAATATATTAACGGTGATATTTTTATAATGAATGTGGGATATATGAGTATATGAGGAGGAAGAGTATTTTTGTGGCATTAAATGATTAACACATGTTTTGTGTGTCGGTGGACCCCATTTCTTGACTGAAATTTGATTATAGCTTGTAAAATCGCCTGTTTATGGATTTCGGTCAATTTCTGTTTGGAATTTGGAAAAACTTTCTTCTGCAAAGTTGTAGAGAATTGAATTTCCTATAAAAAGTCGCGAGATTCGAATTTTCTGACAAAAGGGCTATTTATTATGAATTATTGAATTTTCAGAGTTCCGAAATAATTGATTTTTGGGAGTTTTAATTAATTATTTTGAGAAAAACGTTTTTGGTGAGTTTGTGAACCTCATTTAACATGTGCTATGGCTGAAATCAGATTTCAAGGTGGGCTAAGGAATTTTGTTTATAAATAATATTATTATATTCAATTTTCTCTTTTTGGTGTTCTAAGCATTTTCCTATAAATAGGTGCTTAGGTTAGAATTGAAAATCACACCGTAAATCAAGTTTTCTCTCTATATTATCGAGCGTATTCTTGTGAGTATTTTGAGTATACTTTGAGTATTGCTATACGGTGCAAGTTCAAGTCATAGCCTATATCCGGTGTTTCAACTAGAAGTACTGTCTTTCGAGGTAAGGGATGTTATTTTCTTCTCAAATGATATTATTTCTTCAATATCATTATGCTGAAATATTGGTTGAAACTTTTTATCAAATTTAGAACTTTTCCATGTCGGGGTTACTATTCATGAGTTACTATTCATGAGTTACTATTCACGAGTTACTATTCACGAGTACTATTCATGAAGCGTGAAGATGTTTTTTGGGAAATTTCTATCTTTTGGTGTCGGAGTTACTATTCACGATACTCAACATTATTCACGTGATACTTGACTATTCAATCAAAATAAAAAAATTTTCTTCTTTTGTCCAAAATATCTATTCGGATACTAGCTTTGATTGTATCCATGTTTTGATCATTCTTGAATTTTACACCACTTTGATTATTTTTAAGGTATTTTTGGACGTGGATAAAACAAAGTACGAATCCTTAATCCTTGTCATTTTGTTTCACTGGATTCGTTTCTTTAAAAATATTTTTCATCATCCTCACCCTAAATGATGATATTATGAAATATCTTTGGCCTGTAGTGCAAAGATGAATGATTTCTTGATAAATATCTTTGGCCCGTAGTGCAAAGATGAACAGGTGTTGAGATGAACATGACCGACTGATTAATATCTTTGGCCCGTAGTGCAAAGATGAACAGGTGTTTAGATGAACATGACCAATTGATGAATATCTTTGGCCTGTAGTGCAAAGATGAATATTTGATTCCAGATATATATTGATTGATGTTACAGGGATACAATATCGACGATGAACTTTTAAATTCATACATAGAAGATAGTAGATTTCATTCTCTACGTAACTCTTCTATGAATTATTATTTCATTACTGAATATTGATCCAAACTTGTTGCTATTGTATTCTATCAGATTTTTCCCTGTTGAAGACTAACGATAATTTGTTGTACATTATCTTAGTCATAATATTCTTTACTGGGCTAGTTGAGCTCACCCTTTTCCTTGTTGTTCCATTTTTCTTCTCAGGAGGCGAGAATGTAGTGAGTACTAGTCGGGGTATGGAATGAAGGTTCTAGAGATAGTTGTTTAGTAGTCCTCACCATTTTTGTAAAATAATGTATCAATAATTATGATGGGGATTTATTTGTGTGTGGATATTGTCTAGATGACAATATCTGTATTTAAACTCACAGTTTATATGTTGTAATAATAAAGTTGTAGTTATTTCTGTACCATGTATTTGGCGACTCAGAATGGGTTGGATGGAATGGACCTATTTTGGGGGCGTCACAAAGTGAACCAAAAGGTCAAACCCTAGGGTGCAAAGAATAAACATTTAAATATAACTATTACATTTAAACCCGGGCTCCATTACAAACGGGTCTTCAAGCGCTCATTGCTCCTTGATCTACGGTTCTTCAAAAAAATTCTAACTAATCCTATTACATTAAACTATTTAATTTAAATAGAAACCTTGATCAACAGTCAAGGGGAAGTACATAGGAGAGAGATAGAATTTACATCAAGAAGAAAACCAGAAAAGACGAGGTACGCAGACCTCATTTAATAAAACCCATTCATTCAAACATCCAACTAAAATAAATCCAATCATATTGGTCAATAGTCCATAATCAATCTCATTTATTATTATACATATCATCATATGTATCAATAAATAAAATCATTCCATGTATATATGAGTATCATTTAATGGACAATTTTATGTTGCATGAAATCCAATTTCAAGATTAAAATAAACTATTTATTTTAATTATAAAATTATTTAGAATATTATATATTATAATATTCAATTTAACCGAATAGGTGAAAAAAAATGTTGATCCTTCCTGAATAACCGATTAGAAGTATTACATATATATATATATATATATATATATATATATATATATATAATCTTGTAAAGCATCCTAAAACGTTACTTCGCCATCCTGTTGATTCATGTTCACGTGACTGTAAGCTTTATATATATATATATATATATATATATATATATATATATATATAGTAATTATATAATAATATATATATATATATGGTTACTTTCTTATAGAATTAGGAAGTTCGGATCTCTATTTGAAAAGCAACACTGAACATCCACGGATTCAATAATAAAAAAAAGCTTTCCGAAAACAGTTTTCGGCAAAAAAATATTTTTTTTCATTCATAAAATAATAATTTTATACAATAAATTATGCCCAATAAATTATTCTAAATACAAACCCATACATATATGGAATCAAAATAATTAATAATTCACATAAAGTTTGGCCCATGATACCACTGTTAGGTTTTGTAAAAATCAAAGTAGCAATCAAATTGCAAAAATAGCGGAAGCATGATAAAATCAGATTTTAAAATTTTTCACAAACCATTTACCCGGATCATCCTTTATGCATATTATTAATTAAAACGAAGAACAAAAAATTATGAAATCATACCCTTATAGATACGAGCTTCCACAGATACGAGTTCAACTCCTACTTCTCCGCGATCTCCTTGAATCTCCGGGTAGATTCTTTCCTTTGATCAATGTTAGCCACCCAA
Source organism: Panax quinquefolius (assembly GCA_020205615.1). NCBI lineage: Eukaryota > Viridiplantae > Streptophyta > Magnoliopsida > Apiales > Araliaceae > Panax > Panax quinquefolius. The sequence goes on from CM035170.1 coordinate 53,839,718, forward strand.
GTGTGTGGCCTCTAGAGGTACGTGAATCCGTATAGATTGGTACGTGCGTTGCTTGCTCATTGGATGAGGATGATTGATCTCATGATCATTTGTGTGGAGACACTAAAGCAAGTATGTAGGTGCTTATTAGAGAATAAGTTCACTAAACGTGACTCGCTAAGGAATACCTAATGGAGTTTTACTTGCCTGTCAATAGGAATTCCTGTAGTGATAGTAGTACAAATGATCCTTAGACTTGAGATCATCATAGTATCTTATATATAATGAATTACACTTTGACTTATTCCTTAAGACTCTTAGAGTATATCAAAGGGTATGCTTGGGTGTAATAAGTTATATATGAAGGTAGTGAATGATCAATAAAGAATCTACCACTTCTAGTAAAAGAAGAGAAATGTCCTATGTGATTCGATAAATGACAACCCAGGAATCCTTGACCAAGGTGGAATGAAATTAGAAAGTAGTTTCTAATTTACATTCATTAGGAGTTGTGCATTTAGGAATCAAAATACATATAATTAAATAAAATAAGACTTGATAGTAATTCCATATCTTATATTTAATTGGGACATTGCATGGTGGAAGGATTGAATTGTACGGTAACTATTAACTCAAAGGTTCTTTTATGATTAATGTTGAAATCTATATTATCTGGAAAGTCGATGATCGCTAGGGAGGCTTATCCTTATTGTAAAATAAATATTATTTATTTAAATAAATTAATCGTTTAATTTATTTATTTAAATAAGATTAGAATTGTTCTAATTGATTTATTCACAACCGGTTTAATATGGAGAACCTAAAGGATCACACCATAAAAGGAAGAATAATTATTTAAAAAGTTAATGACATAATCGTAATAATATAGTTAAGTATATTTAATTTAATCTATGGTGATAGAATAAATTAAATAGCTTAATATTATTATTTAATATTTTAGAAATATTAAATATAAATTAATAAGAGAGTCTTATTAATATTATTAAAATTATTATTATTTTAATTTCTAAAAGTTTAGGAATTAATTTAATATAAGTAATCTCATTTATTCCTAATAGGATTAGAAGGAAAATTAGTTAAAGGAGTTTAATTAATTATCCCTAATAGGATTAGGGAGCCCATTTAATTAAAATAGTTTAATTAAATGAATAATACCTTATTTTAAGTAAAATAGGGTTACCTGATATCTTTATAAGAGGAGTCTTATATCAGATATCAGAAATACGTAATTCCAATAGTTGGAGAGTACGCCCCTTTTTCTATAAAGATAGGAAAAACTAGGATTTGAGCCAATACACCATTCTTCTTGAAAATTCTTCTTCCTTGGTGGATCACCTCTAGAGGCCACACACTTGGGTGGCTAACATTGATCAAAGGAATGAATCTACCCGGAGATTCAAGGAGATCGCAGAGAAGTAGGAGTTGAACTCGTACCTGTGGAAGCTCGTATCTATAAGGGTATGATTTCATAATTTCTTGTTCTTCGTTTTAATTAATAATATGCATAAAGGATGATCCGGGTAAATGGTTTGTGAAAAATTTTAAAATCTGATTTTATCATGCTTCCGCTATTTTTGCAATTTGATTGCTACTTTGATTTTTACAAAACCTAACAGAATCTGTCTAATCTCAAAGAATGAAAGTTGTAGATATCGTCGATATCTTTGTTTTGATAGGTAGGAGGCCCCGTAACCCCTCCCAGATCAAATGTTATGCTCATTTTACCAAAGGACATCGCAGCAGAAAATGAAAATTCGCCCCAGCGAAAATGGAAATCAACCCTCGGGGAATCCCCAGAGCACCGCCCTGTCAAGGCGGAAGCTGCGGGTTCAAGCCCCGTCGATCGATCCGCTTCCTTCAGTAGTTAGTATCAAATGTATGATAGGGAATAGCTAGTGAAAGCGAAAGCGAGAGACATCGTCTTGGCTGTTATGCGTGAGCGGGAAAATTGGGAAATCTTGGGTTTTTGGAAAGTTTCTAAAAGCATATTTTGACAGATTTCTACATGGAATTGGATTGATATTTCTATTAGAATTAGGATATCTTTAGACTAAGATTTATTTCTAAATTGGATTCTATTTCTTTATGGAAATTAGTTATGATTTGTAATTTCTTTTAGGATTTGGATTTCTACTTCCTATAGGATTTAGGACTTTGTCTAGCACTATAAATAGAGGATGAGAGTCAGGGTTTTATTCATTCAATTATCAACTATCATCTATTAGAGTGCAGACTCAAGAGCATGTCATAGTAGTTCTTTTTATTCAGTTTCGAAGGGAGGTGAATCCTTATTACAAGTAATTGATTAATTGAGTATTATTATTTATTCATTATTGTATGAAATTTCTTCTGATAATCTGTTTTCATTGATTGCATGCTAATTGATTTAATTAATTTAATATGGCCAATTGAATTAGTTTGATCATTATCATATGCTAGATTAAGATTGATATTACGTGTAATTGATATTTGTCTTCATTATAAGTAGCAACTTGGTAATAGTAATTGTGGACAAGCTTTTGTGTATTACTAAGATTATCAGAAAATAAGTTAAACAAATCGAGCTTATGTGTTTGTTGCTTGGATTAGCCTAATTTAATATTTCTTAATGCTTCTATCATATTAAATCTAGAGAGCTTGTTCTAGGTTGTATGCTAGTTATAATATGGTGGAGAGCTTATTTCATACCGTGATAATCTACGGAGAATTTCGGATAACAGAGCTTATTGTTATTTAAGGCTAATAATTTCATTGAAGGAAAAATAATAATAACTTGATTAATTGATTATTTTACTTTTGGTGAAACTGAACTTCAGAACTGAAGTTTTTACATATTTGGTTAATTTCATCTTTAATTCTTGTTCTCTTAGTTTAAAAATAATTTTCAAAACCCCCCATCTTTATTTTTATCAAAATAGTAGAATAAATATAAAATAAATCACTCTCTGCGGGATCAATCCTTGCTTACTACTGTGCTAATTGTTTGAATTTGTAAAGTGAAAGTGAGGTTAATTTAGGAGTATAAACGATAGCTCCCAAATTTTGGCGCCGTTGCTGGGGAGTAATTTGGCGTTTTGTTTTTAATTCTATTATTTGTTTTGTTTTTGTTTTAGGACTTAATCCTTTCACTCTATTGACCTAAATTTTGATCAAGAGATAAAGAAAATTGCAGATACAGAAGAAGCTCTTGTTGCATCACTTGGGGAGGAAAAGATGGTGGTGCCAAACAACAATAGGACTTTAAAAGAATTGGCTACTCCTGATCTGACTCAACCATCTTTTTGTATTGAGTATCCTACTTTAGATGTTGCTTTTGAACTTAACTCTAGACTAATTCGTCTTTTACCTACTTTTCGTGGTCTTATAGGTGAAAATCCATATAAGCATCTAAAGGAGTTCCATGTGGCGTGTTCCACAATGAAAGCACAAGGAATGACAGAGGAGCAGATCAAGCTTACACTTTTTCCATTCTCATTAGCAGATTTGGCTAAAGACTGGTTATACTATCTACCTTCAAGATCAATACGATCATGATCTGATATGTAAAGGCTATTCTTGGAAAGATACTTTCCTGCATCAATAGTTGCCCACTTAAGGAATGAGATATGTGGAATCAGGCAGTTCAATGAAGAAACTCTCTATGAGTATTGGGAAAGATTCAAGAAGTTGTGTTCCAACTGTCCACCTCACAGAATTGATAACCATCACTTAATCTAGTACTTCTATGAGGGGTTGCTACCAATGGAAAGAAGCATGATTGATGCAGCAAGTGGAGGAGCACTGATAGACAACACTCCAGAAGCCGCAATGAACTTAATTTCAAACATGGCAGCTAACTCACAGCAGTACGGAACTAAGACGGATCATACACCATAAACAGTAAATGGGGTAAGCACGAGAGACTTGGAGCAGCAGATTTCTGAATTAACTACTATAGTTCGACAAATGGCTATAAGGAATACGCAAGGTTTTCAGCAAGCTTAACCTCAGTACCACACAGAAAACCAAGAAGTACCTGTCAATTCTGGGACATCTATGGAGGATATGTTCAAGGCATCCATGAACCAAACACAACAGTTCATGAGTCAGACACAACAATTCTAGCAAGAGACAAGAACTTCTGTTCAAGATCTGAGGGACCAAGTTGGTCAGCTTGCAACCACAGTAAGAAGGTCACTTTCTCACATTGTTGAAAATGTAAGTGCAATAACATTGAGATGTGGTGCAGAGGATCAGCAACAAGGAAACTCAATACAAAACAAGTCAGACAATAATGAAACAAATAGCAGTGATGTACTCAAGCATAAATTTCCACCTCTTTTTGCTTATGAATAGAAACTACCTTTTCCCCAAGTTCTAACAAGGAATTGGAAAGTTGGAAATAATTCAACGTGGTGGTATACAGAGTCTAATGAAAAAATCCTAGAAGAAATCTCGAATAGGAAACAAGAACTTAAAGATCATGAGGAGTTCACTAGTGAAAACCAGTTGGAAGTGCTTGAGGCTACTACTGAATTTGAAGAAGAAATCAGGTATTCAAAGTCTGAAAAGGATGAATAAGAGGAAGTGGAGAACAATTTGATAAGTTCTGCAGATATTTACAAAGAGGATATAGAGGATACATCGGTGCAAACAATAAAAACACTACATGATACATACAATGGGACCTTAGCTATGGAATTGGATGAAGCACATGTCCAGTTCAACATATATGAAGTTAAAAGGTATCTTGGTAATATTAATTCTATTTTTTTCTACTGATGTTGTTGACTCTATAGTGCAGGAATCTTTTAATCAAATACAATTATACAAGGAGGATTTGAGGGCTGGAATGGAGCAAAATCAGGATCTGAAGGATGCTCCTAATGAAGAATTGAAGCTGTTACCACTCCATTTAAAGTTCACAAGTCCAATTACATAGAATGAGAAGGATGATGTCAAGCCAATGACAATAAACAAGGGCAGCTGCTTGGGAGGCAACCTAAGATTCCAGATAGAATTTTTCTATCCCTTTACTTTTTAGTTTTTGCATGTTAGTTAGTAGTTTTTTTCTTCTATGCATAATATTCTTACATTAGGGACAATGTAAGGTTTGAGTGTGGGGGTGGGGGGGGGGGAGATTTAGGTTTTATTTTATTTAGGAATATTGATCCAATTTTGATGGGGAATTTGAAAAATTGATGCTTTTAAAAATTTTTAAAAAAATTTGGTTTCATTATTCTATTTGGCTATGTGTTAAAAGGTTAAAGTCAATAATTGAGAATTAATACTGAATTTTAGAATCTATTTAATACTTAGTTAGTTAATGAATGATGAAGACTAAACCATGATCCATAGTAATTGATTTGAATTGAATTTGTGATACATGAGTACTTGAATATGAGAAGAATGTTTATTTGGCTAAGTTATTTGTGGAGTTGTCTATGTGCACTGATTTCACGACTTAAAACTGTTTAACTTGCTTATGTTGTTGCAGAACCATGTGAAAAAAATGATGAATGAAAAAAAAGAAAAAAAAGAGAAGGAAAAAATGAAAATTAAAAATCTACTTCAATGTCCATTGTGAGAAATAACTGGGTATCCAAGCCTCGGAAAGCATCAGTATTCACGCTGAAAAGTGTGATGGATAAAAGCAGCTTGACTAGTCGACTTTTGTGACCTTTGTTACTTGAATAAGTAAGCCTTAGGGGTGTCTCTACACCTAGCGCTCTAAGATCATTTGGTTTGGGAGTCGTTGGTGGAAAGTTCACTAATGGGTAACTCTGAAAAGCCTAAAAAAAGAAGACATTGCATATGTCAAGAAAAAAAATATATAAGAGAAAAGCATGAAAATACATTTATCTGTGCTGAAGAGAAGGTTATATAAAAAAAATTAATTAAAAAGTAAGGAAAAATTTGTTCTTGGTCATGAGTCAGTGTGCACGGTTTTTGTTCCATAATAACTAAGTTGAGTAAGTATGTGGACTGTAGGAAAGTTTCTTATGTGGTTACATGTTGGTTTAATGAAATTCGTTGGTGAAATGGTAAGGTTGTTCATTGTGAGTTAACTGATGAGGTATTGATTAGATTTCTGTGAGTTTGGTGTTGATAGTAATGATTTGTACCTTGAAACCTTTTAACATAATGATTGAATAGATTTTTTCTAGAAATCAAACTTTTGTTTTACACGAGAATGTGTAAAGGCTAAGTGTGGGGGAATTTGATGAGTGCATATTATTCATTTATTTTGATTCCTTTATGTTTAGTTTTATTGCATGTTTCATGTGTATATGAGCTTATTAAGGTGTTTAATGATTTCAGGAAGAATTGGAGCTAGAATGAGGAAAAAGGTAAAATTGCAGGGTTTTTAGCATTAAGTTGGATGCATAGTCTTGGCTTGGGAAATGGATTTTATTTTAGAGCTCTTCCTTAGCTTTCTGGAACATCTTGAATCGTCCCAATCAGAGTTCGTATGAAGAAGTTATGCTCTTTTTACCAGATGGAAGTTGAACATCAAAGTTTGGAAGTTCTAATTTGCATAGCAGTCACTTGGAGCCTGATTTCGACCTTGATATAGCTAGAATCTGTCTAATCTCAAAGAATGAAAGTTGTAGATCTCGTCGATATCTTTGTTTGAATAGGTAGCAGGCCCTGTAACGCCTCCCAGATAAAAAATTATGCTCATTTTACCAAATGACATCGTAGCAGAAAATGAAAATTCGCCCCAGCAAATTTGGGCTGGAGAATTGGGAAATTTGGGTTTTTGGAAAGTTTCTAAAAGCATATTTTTACAGATTTTTACATGGAATTGGATTGATATTTCTATTAAAATCAGAATATCTTTAGACTAAGATTTATTTCTAAATTGGATTCTATTTCTTTATAGAAACTAGTTATGATTTGTAATTCCTTTTAGGATTTGGATTTCTACTTCCTATAGGATTTAGGATTTTGTCTAGCACTATAAATAGAGGATGAGAGTCAAGGTTTTATTCATTAAATTATCAACTATCAACTATCATCTATTGGAGTGCAGACTCAAGAGCATGTCAGGCTAGTTCTTTTTACTCAGTTCTAAAGGGAGGTGAATCCTTGTTACAAGTAATTGATTAATTGAGTATTATTATTTATTCATTCTTGTGTGAAATTTCTTCTGATAATCTATTTTCATTGATTGCATGCTAATTGATTTAATTAATTTAAGATGGCCAATTGAATTAGTTTGATCATTATCATATGCTAGATTAAGATTGATATTACGTGTAATTGATATTTGTCTTCATCATAAGTAGCAACTTGGTAATAGTAATTATGGACAAGCTTTTGTGTATTACTAAGATTATCAGAAAACAAGTTAAACAAATCGAGCTTATGTGTTTGTTGCTTGGATTAGCCTAATTCTCTATTTCTTAATGCTTCTATCATATTAAATCTAGAGAGCTTGTTCTAGGTTGTATGCTAGTTAGAATCTTGTGGAGAGCTTGTTTCATACAGTGATAATCTACAGAGAATTTCGAATAGCAGAGCTTATTGTTATCTAGGGCTAATAATTTCATTGAAGGGAAAATAATAATAACTTGATTAATTGATGTACTTGGTGAAACTGAACTGCAGAACTGAAGTTTTTACATATTTGGTTAATTTCATCATTAATTCTTGTTCTCTTAGTTTAAAAATAATTTTCAAAAACCCTCATCTTTATTTTTATCAAAATAGTAAAATAAATATAAAACAAATCACTCTATGTGGGATCGATCCTTGCTTACTACTGTGCTAATTGTTTGAATTTGTAAAGTGAAAGTGAGGTTAATTTAGGAGTGTAAACGACAGCTCCCATGCTCCATAAGGCATTTGTTATTAGGGGTGTTCATAGGTAAAAAACCGGACCGAACTGGCCCGAACATAACCGGACCGATTACCGAAAGTAACCAAAATTGGGTATTGATACCGGTACCGGTTGAACCAGTATACCAGACCGATTAACCGGTCCGGTACCGAAATTGTCCCGATTTTTATCGACTTGTACCGGATTTTTAGCCCACACAGTTTCAGCCTAAAGCCTTAAATACTAACTTGGGTTTTTAAGCCCAAAATTTGGTCAACCCAAATACTTAGTATTTAGGGTCCTTTACAATAATATACAACATTTAGTAAGTAATTACAATAATAGTGCACTCATAAAATATTTAGACAATTAATACACTTTCTATATTTATTTACAATATTATTGCAATTAGGATTCCTTAATTTAGTGATTAGTATAGGATTCAATTCATAATAATAAGGAAACCTAAAATCAAGGAGAAATAATTGCCATAATTAATAATTCAAATTCAAATATCTTGGATCTAACAACAAAAATAAATTCAAATTCAAAAATAATAATTCAAATTCAAATATTCAAAGTTTGGCAACGTCATCTTCCTCCTCCCCTTCGCCGGTGAGACCCAATTTCATGTCAAAAAGAAAATAAGAACACTGCATAGGAAAGAGAGAGATAAGAGAGTGATGTGTAATGTAATGTTGATAACCAAACCTTCGTACCAAGGTAACCAAACTTTTATACCAAGGTAACCAAACATTTTTATCAAGGTAACCAATCTACCTCCACACCTGCAGTATGAATTGGTTACCTTGGTATGAAAGTTTGGCAACCAACTGCAGGAATGTTTGGCTACCAACTGCATTACATTCAAAATCAATTGGTAACTTAATAAAATAGAATTGGTTACCTTGTTATAAAGGTTTGGCTACCAACTGCACTATGAAAAATCTGCAGAAGCAGAGCGACGACAGATCATATTTCTGCATTGGTACTTGCTTTTGGAAGGATCATATTTCTAACTTACTGTTTCAAAAATGACTGTTACTATGATCAACACGTCACATGTAGCCCACGTGTCTCCCTAAAATCCATTTCTCTAACCCTTATTCATTAACTCTTTCTCTCTCCGTCCTCCCATAGCTGTTTCTCTCTCCTTAAATCCCAATCCATTTTCCCTTTCTGTAGAAATCTCGCCCTAGAAACCCATGTCCTAGCTGTTGTCGCCCTCCTTCCAGTTGGCAGAACCCTTCTCGCCCTTGCCGAAGGGTGGAGGCTTAGGGGGTGGCAGCGGACTTGGAGGTGGGAAAGGTGGAGGATTTGGTGGAGGTGCTGGATGAGGTGGAGGTGGGGGTGGAGGCTTAGGTGGTGGAGGTGCTATATGGTTTACTTATTAATTACTTAATTTAATAAGTAAATTAATATTAATCCCCTAAATTAAGGAATCCTAATTGCATACTAATTTCCTAAATTAAGGAATCCTAATTGCACTAATATTGTAAATAAATATGGAAAGTGTATTAATTGTGTAAATATTTTATGAGTGAACTATTGTTGTAATTATTTTAAAAAATGTAATAGAATATGTAATTGATCCTAGTATTTAAGCACCTATAGAACAACCCAAACTCAAATGTAAGCCAAAATTTGGCCCAATTGGTATTCATTATTACATGGTAATCATTTTATAAGAAAAATTTTCTTAAATTTTTACCAATTTAACCAATATGGGACTCGGAGACAACTAAATAATAAGGGCTTCACTTGGTAGTGTTTTTATAAAGAAAACTTTCTTAAATTTTTATAATCTAATCAATGTGGGACTTAGAAACACGTTATGTGAGATGGTGTCATAAGTTCCCTAATGTGATTTCCTTGGCATTCATTAGTGTCATTAGTCATTATAGTGGATTTGATGAGAGTTTAAGTTGATATTTACATTCCTATATTAAATTTACATCCTTATATTAAATAATAATGTTTTGATTACTTGTTATTTTGAATTCATTATTACATGGTAATCATTTTATAAGGAAAATTTACTTAAAGTTTCACCAATGGTGTTTTTATAAAGAAAACTTTCTTAAAATTTTATAATCTAATCAATGTGGGACTTAGAAACAAATTATGTAAGATGGTGCCATAAGTTCCCTTATGTGATTTTCTTGGCATTCATTAGTGTTATTACAGTGGATTTGATGAGAGTCTAAGTTGGTACTTACATCCCAATATTAAGTAATAATGTTTTGATTACTTGTTATCTTAAATTCATTATTACATGGTAATCAATTTATAAGGAAAATTCCTTAAAGTTTTACCAATTTAACCAATATGGGACTTGGTGACAACCAAATACTAAGGGCTTCACTTGGTAGTATTTTTATAAAGAAAACTTTCTTAAATTTTTATTATCTAATCAATGTGGGACTTAGAAATAAGTTATGTGAGATGGTGCCATAAGTTCCCTTCTGTGATTTCCTTGGCATTCATTAGTGTCATTACAATGGATTTTGATGAAAGTCTAAGTTGGTATTTACATCCCTATACTAGATAATAATGTTTTGATTACTTGTTATCTTGAATTCATTATTTCATGGTAATCATTTTATAAGGAAAATTTATGAGGAAAATTTACTTCAAGTTTTACACTTGGAGATAACCAAAATACTAAGGGTTTTACTTGGTAGTGTTTTTATAAAGAAAATTTTCTTAAATTTTTATAATCTAATCAATGTGGGACTTAGAAAACAAGTTATGTGAGATGGTGCCATAAGCTCCCTTATGTGATTTCCTTGACATTCATTAGTGTTTTTATAGTGCATTTGATGAGTCAAGTTAGTATTTACATCCCTATGTTAAGTAATAATGCTTTAATTATTTATTATCTTGAATTCATTATTACATGGTAATCAATTTATAAAGAAAATTTCCTTAAAGTTTTACCAATTTAACCAATATGGGACTTGGAGACAACCAAATACTAAGGGTTTCACTTGGTAGTAATGTAGTATGCCATCTCTTGTCTAATAAGTCCCACATTGAATGACCACTACTGCATGTAAGGAAGCCACACCAAATTTCAAATACATCCAACAATGTCTAGTATGTCATCTCTTGTCTTACCTCTATTCTATAAATAGAGGAGACTTTCAAGTTAATTTTACATGGTTAGGCAAAAAAGTCTTAAGAAAGGGACTTTCAAGTTATTTTTTAATATATTATTTAAAAAATCGATACAACTGGTTCGGTTCGGTATATACCGACCAAGCCAAACACCCTATCGAAATCGGTACTGAAAATTCGGTATGTACCAATTCCGTGTACTGGTACTGAACCGATTCATCTTTGCACCGAACTGACCGGTTCAAACCGGTTCGGTGTCCCTAAAAACAGAATTTACCGACCAGTTTGAACACCCCTATTGGTTATTGAGAAGGGCCTAATAGTGATTGAAAATTGGAAGAATGCCAATCGAAAGAGTGAGGAACCTTCTGGAGAAGAGTCGATCCATGGGAGACCTGCAAAAAAGATAAATACCTAAAATGGTAGATTTCAGGGAAATCAAGTAAATACCCAAAATGGTAGATTTCAGGGAAATCTAGTAAACCAAGATGATAAATTGAAATGTGGGAGATGTGGTAGGAACCACACAGACAAAGAATGCCATTGGAACACGGGTGCATGCTTTCATTATGGAGAGTTAGGTTATAAAATTGTGCAATGTCCCAAGAACCCTCCACAAAAAGGAGATACAAGGAATGAGGAAATAAACATATCAAGTCCAAGGCTAACTCGAGGACATATGTTTTAACTTTCAGGCAACTAGTATTAAGGAATGTAACACTTTTTTTATCCGTGCTTAATAATTAAATAGATTTTTTTAACATATAATATTAGTGTTATTTTTTTTTATTTGAAAATTTAGAGGACCAATTTTTTTAAGGGGGAGATAATGTAATGACCCAAGTCCCACATCCACTAATTTGAGAACCTTGCCTCTTATCTATGTCTATAAATAGAAGGGCTTGGTCCTTTTGTTTCATTCACCAACAATAAGGCATCCAATTTTGAGAAAGGCTTTGTTGTGGGAGGTTTTTTTTATAAAAATCTTCTTAGTTAAATATTAGCTTCGAGTGCGTAGGCAGTTTATGGAATTCATATTTTTTGGATATGTTTCTTAAGTAATTTTCTGTATTGTTATTATTTTAAATATTGTATTTAGTTTGATATTTTGGTATATTTTGTTAGAAATTAGTATTTTGCATTGTTGTTATTTTGTAGCTTTAATTATCGCTTTGTATTTAGTTTATTAATTAATAATTTTGAAATAACATTATTGCCTTTAATTATTATTGTGTATTTAGATTATTATTTTGGCATATTTATAATATTTGTTTGAAAAAGGATTAAATATTGAAAAAGGATTAAATATTAAATTATATCCTTATAATATTTGTTTGTTTTAAATTTATATTTAGGAAATTGTCCGGCTATTAAAATTGTGTTCAGCGATATCAAGGTAAGTGACTTTCGGAGCTTTTTAGTATTTTAAAATTTTTCGTTTATAATTATGTATACTTTAGTAATTATTCGGATGCCTAAATGTATTGTTTCAAAAATTGTTATACTTTATTTAAGGCTTCCATTTGAATGAAAATGTTACACTTGTATTTTGTTAAAAACTCGGATCAAGTATCAAAATAGAATTTTGGTTTAGATAATGATATTATGTGATATTGAACTGTGAGATAAGTATAATTTTGAATATCGAAAATATTAAAAAAGTATTTTTAGAAATCTTAGTCCGACTATGTACAAAACGTGTTAGTGTTTACGCTAGTTCTGGAACAGTTTAGGACCTACTAAGACGCACACCTTTAGATACCCTTTGGGGGGCGCTTTTTAGGGCGTGTGCATGATAAGATACCTTAGTAGGGGCGTATCATTAACATTATCGAACCATTGGGCTGTGTTACAAGGTTGCTATAACCTTAGTCATCGGGGTTGTGGATTAAAAGATACCTTGAATATATTGAACATATTAAAATTGTGTATTGAACATATTGAAATCGTTTTCGAATTATGTTTTGTGATTATTGAGTTTTGTTTGGAATATATAGACTATTGTTATCAAACAAGAAAAGATTATTTTCGAAAAGTATGTTTATTATTTATATTGAATTCTAAAGTTATTTTGTTTTCTTATAATACTCTTCCAAATAAATTCCTATTATGGAATAGAAATAATTATTCTCCTAATCAAATTAGGGATCACATCTCCTTGTTTTGGTCACCAACCAATCTAACAAGTAAGTCCTTTTTCAACTTGGATTCCAACAACTCTTTTACTAATTAGTAAGCTCCCCTTAATTTAATTCCAACTTGGATTCCTTTCATGGGTGAGGACCCATACTTAACAATCTCCCCCTCCGAACCCATGAGAGGATGAATCACTAACCACAGCTCCTTACTCGGAGTTAATTCCAACAAAATCTTGGCACAATTCGATCTTCTTGGAATTTTCAACAATCTTCTTGTCCGGCTTTGTCTCATCGTCATGGTTCTTATCAATGGGAGGATCTAACTCAAACTTAACAGATTTTTGCTTGCCAAATTCATTCACAACCGCTTTGTACCCTGGCGCGAGCTATCATTTCCTTCTTCACTTTTGGTACCCATTTAAAGCGAAGATCTTTCCTCTCTTGGTTCTCGCACGGCTTTGTACCACACCTTTTTCTGCCTATCTCCCCCATCTTCAACACCTCTCACATGAGCCTACATCGTGTAAAGAGTGTCTACTTTCTTACCTCTAGTCACCACTAGAGACCTTTTGGTGAGCTTCCACTGACCTTCACCAAAGTAACTTTTATAACCATTCTCATCAATTTTACCAATAAAGATCAAATTAAGATGAATATCAGGAACATGCCTGACTTCTCTCAGCATCAACCTGCAACCACTGTTAGTCTCCAAACAAATATTGCAATGCCTATAATATTTGATGCACTTTCATTTCCCATCCGTACATAGCCAAAATCACCACTAGTGTAGAATGTGAATATCTTACCACGCGAAGTAGCATGAAACGAAGCACCCGAATCAATAATCCAATCATTAACATGGCACTTGGGTTTATCATCACAAGCAATAGCTACCTCAACGTCGGATAGATACACAATCAATTCTTTATCCTCATTTTTTTAATTAGACTGCTCCTTCTTTAAAAAATTGCACTCTAGTCTTATGTGACCCGACTTCTAGCAATGAAAACAAATTACTTCTTTTCTATCTCTTGACCTTCCCCTGGATTTGTCATCTTCTAGAGAGCTTCTCCCTTTGTTTTTGCCCCTACTCTCTGCGATACAAACTTGTGACTCAACACTAATCATCATGGTATCTCTTCACCTCTGTTCCTTATTAAACAAACCATCCTTGACTATATCTATAGTCAGCTTGCCAATAGGACCAGAGTTACTCAACGATACAACCAACGTCTCCCAACTATCAAGCAAAGAGATCAACAACAACAAAGCCTGCATCTCATCATAAATTACTATCTTCATCGTACTCAACTGATTTATCAAACTCTGAAAATCACTCAAGTGTTCTACAACGGAGTTTCCATCCTTGAATTTAGAATTCACAAGCTTCCTAATAAAAAAAAGCTTTATTTTGCACTGTCTTCCTTTCATACATGGACTTTAATTTTTACCAGAGATCATAGGCTTTAGTTTCCGTGGCAACATGATGAAACACACTTTGATCAGACCAATAGTCTTCCTGTTCATCTTGTTCCACTACGCGTCACTCTTGTTTGTGGGCTTAACTCCATCGTTCTCAAGTGGCTCATACAAATCCTTGCAGTAAAGTAAATCCTCCATTCTTGGTTTCCAAATTACATAATTCGTAGCCTTGAGATTAATCATGCAACCTGCTGTCCAATCCTCCATTTAATTCGTACAAGAAAACCACAAAAATAACCAAGCTTTTGATAGCACTATTGGGAAAAGTATGCCTAAAAATAATCTCAATCCCAAGAATTACTTTTCTGTCTTTGTGCAATTAAATATGAAATCAACAAAACCAATTATGAGAACGAAAATAACAAATAACCATCCACAAGAAAGACACCAAATTTATGTGAAAAATCCTCTAAAACTAAGAGGTAAAAAACCACGAGTCAAACTTCGAATATCCACTATATCACTAATAATTAGCTTACAATAATCCTCCCAAGTTTTATGCCTTAAAACTTGAGGTTACACAATAAATTAAGAGAATAAAAATTTAATTTTAATTAGGTTGAGAAATCTAATTAACTTCACCACCCAAAAAACACCCCAAGCAATAAAGTCTTCAAGCTTTAAATTGAACGGAGATGACGGTGGATACCTACGAACAACAAATTGTAATCCTCTCAATTTATTCTTTTGATACCTTCTTGCTACCAAGCTTCTCTCATGTCTAAAATAAGACTCCATCATAGCCTTATTTATAGTACTCTTCCTAATCCATTCCTATTATGGATTAGAAATAATTTATTCTCCTAATCAAATTAGGGATCACATCTCCTTGTATTGGTCACCATCCAATCTAACAAGTAAACCTTTTTCAACTTGGATTCCTAATAGCTTAATAGTCTTGACATTATAATAGTTTAATAGTCTTGACTTGGATTCCTAATTGTTGTTAGGTTCATTCCACGTACCTAACAACAGTCACACACTTCCAATTATGTAATATGACTTTATCATACACAATTAAACTCCAAGGCTATATTTTTTTGCAAGGATTATACTTGGAATATGACTATTAATCGAAAGTATGTTGTTTGTTTTCAAATTTAGACTTGAGATTAATTTCGGGATTATAAAATGGCTTAATAGTCTTGAAAATATAATTATAATCCCGGGATTATAATCCTAGGCTATGCTTGTTTGCAAGGATTATACTTGGAATATGACTATTAATCCCAAGTGTCTTGTTTGTTTTCAAATTTAGACTTGGAACTATTAGTCTCGGGATTATAAAATGGCTTAATATTTTTGACATTATAATTATAATCCCGAGATTATAATCCTATGATTAATAGTCTTGGGATTATAATCCCATGAATTATAATTCTGGGATTATAATCCTTGCAAAAAAACATAACACTAGGATTAATAGTCTTGAGATTATAATTTCGATTTGGATTATAATCCCGAGATTATAATTATTACAAACAAATATAGCCTGGGTGTACCAACTTCATCACCTAAAGAAATGTTACAAAACAAATTTCATGGCTATGAAGTACAGTGGTATGGTCTAACTACTAGAATTTGTAACAACATAATTCTCTTAGGCTATGTTTGTTTGCAAGGATTATAATCCCGGAAAATTTTCTTAGGCTATGTTTGTTTGCAAGGATTATAAATTGTTTTAGTCCGAAGAAGGGAGCCTGTTTCACTTGCGGTTCAAAGGATCATATGGCTCGTGATTACCTTAGGAAGACAGCGGGAGGTGCAAGTGGAGGCAAGGGAAACAACAACGGTGGTACGTTGACTATCACTGGGCCAGTGCAATCAAGTCGACCTACTGCTAGGACGTTCACTATGACCGTGCAAGATGCTGTGCAGTCAAAGGATGTGGTGTCATGTATTATTCTGATCAATGGTATTAATGCTTATGTGTTATTTGATTCGGGTGCTACTTGTTCATTTATATTCGATGATATTGCTAGGAATTTTGATTTGCGTCAAGAAGAATTATATTTCCCTTTAAGCATAGAGATTGCGAATAGGGAAGTGATTCCTGTTAGGTTTATATACAAAAATTGTAGGGTGGATATAAAGAGCCATGAGATGTTGTTAGATTTGATACCGATAAAACTTGGAGAATTCGATGTTATACTAGGAATGGCTTGGTTATGCAATTACGGGGCAGTAATTGATTTCCAAAAGAAATGTGTTAACCTTATGACTTCGTCAAAGGTGGTGTTTTATGGCAATAAGTCACCTCGACAAGCAAGTTGTCTAACGGTGATGCAAGCCAAGAAGTTAATGAGACAAGGATGTGTAGGATCCTTAGCCTACATAGTCGATACACAGAAGAAGAGTGCAAAGTTGGAAGAGATACCGGTCATTAGAGATTTTGCAGATGTATTTCCACACGATTTGCCTGGACTTCCACCAGATCGAGAAATCAAGTTCGTGATTGATTTGGTTCTAGGAACGACCCCGATATCTAAAGCCCCATACATAATGGCTCTAGTAGAAATGAAAGAGTTGATGGTGCAGTTGGAAGAATTACTCGACAAGAAGTATATCCAGCCGAGTGTATCGCCATGAGGAGCGCTTGTGTTGTTTGTTAAGAAGAAAGATGGATCGATGCGGCTCTACATTGATTACCGAGAATTGAATAAGATCGTAATTAAAAATAAGTATCCGTTACCGAGAATCGATGACTTGTTCGATCAACTGAAGGGAGCGAGGTACTTTTTAAAAATAGACTTAAGAAGTGGATATCATCAGTTGAAGGTAAGAAAGGAGGATGTGCCAAAAACGGCATTCAGAACTCAGTATGGTCATTACGAATTTTTGGTTATGTCATTTGGTTTAACCAATGCACCTACAGAGTTCATGGATTTGATGAATATGGTGTTGAAACCATTCTTAGATAAATTTGTAGTGGTGTTTATTGATGATATATTGGTGTATTCTAAGACTAAGCAAAAATATGTTGAACACTTAAGGGTGACATTGGAAATATTGAAGAGAGAGAAGTTGTATGCTAAATTCTCAAAATTTGAGTTTTGGCTAGAACGTGTGCAGTTTCTTGGGCACGTTATTGATAAGGACGAAATATCGGTAGATCCATCGAAAGTTGAAGCTCTAAGAAACTGGGATCAGCCGAAGACACCGTCAGAAGTAAGAAGTTTCTTGGGTTTGGCAGGTTACTATAGGCGTTTTATTCAAGATTTTTCTAAGATCACAATTCCGTTGATGAATTTAACTAGGAAGGCAATTAAGTTTGTTTGGACGGAGAAGTGTGAGAAAAGTTTTCAAGAATTAAAGAAAAGATTGAGTTCAACACCTGTGTTATCATTGCCTGATGATGATACATGGAATTTTGTGGTGTATAGTGACGCATCACATAAAGGACTAGGCTGTGTGCTTATGCAGAACGACGGAGTTATTGCGTATGCGTCTCGTCAATTGAAAGATTACGAGAAAGAATATCCGACTCATGATTTGGAGTTGGTTGCGGTGGTGTTTGCTTTGAAGATTTGGAGGCACTATCTTTATGGAGAGAGGTGTGAGATATATACAAACCATAAAAGTCTGAAATATATTTTTACACAGAAAGATTTGAATATGCATCAGAGAAGATGGCTGGAGTTGATTAAAGACTACGACTACAAGATTTTCTATCATCCTAGGAAGGCGAATGTTGTTGCTGATGCCTTAAGTAGAAAGGGTCGGGAGAAATTAATGATGTTAACTGCTCAGGAGAAGCTAGTACCAGAAATGGCAAAGATGGAGTTGGAAATTAAATATCTGACAGAATCAGATGAAAAATTGTTCCAGAACCACAATGCTGAAGAAGCTACGTAGGAACTTGAAGATGTTATGATGAAAAATTATTCTCAGTTATTTGCTTAATTTTGTATAGCGATTCTAGGGACATAATCTTGTTAAGGAGGGAAGAATGTAACAAATGAATTTATTGAGTTGTGATTCGGGGGACAGAATCATTTTAAGGAGGGAAGGATATAAAGAACGAGAATTCTATGTAATTTAAAAATATTTATTGAATTAAATAAATATTTTAATTAATTTATTTATTGAGATAAATAAATATTGATGAAATTACTATGCATTAATTTAGGATTAATGTGTTATAATAATTAAATTAATGAATGGTAATATATGATTTGAAGATATAATTTAATAAAATAATTAAATTAAATAAATTATTAAATAATTATAATTTTGTTCTAATTTAATTTAATAATTAAATTAGAGATTTATTAGTTGTGGAATAAAATTATAATTTATAATAGAAATTATAATTATAAGGCAAATGTTAAGTTAAATTATAAATTTAATTAAATTAACTAAATAATGGTGTGACAAGGAAACTATAATATAAGGAAAATATAAAAATAAATTAGAAGCCTAATCTAATGTATAGCCAAACATGGCCTTGTGACCTTTGGCATAATATAATTGATGTAGTCTTTGGGTTTTGTACCTGATGTTTTAATTCGTGCGTAGTGGCTATATATATCAGTTTGTTTTCTATACGTATTTTCCTAAGGCTAACGAACAGAGGATATAGAGAGATAGAGAAGAAATTGAGAGAGAATTGAGAGGTTGGAGAAGATGAGTTTTTGGAAAAGCTTGCCACTACAAGAAAAATGGCCATCTGCGACCAATGATATCGTGACATCGCACTATCTATCTCGTCATAATAATAGTACTAGCTTGATATATCTCGCAACCGTTAAGGATTCTCGTCATGCTAGCTAGTATATATCGTAATCAATCGATCACGAGAACAATTTCCCTCCTAAAATTTGGTGCGAAACTTTGGCGCGGTGACCAATCTATATCAGTGACCACTTGCGGTCGCGGATATGTCCACATCATTAAATATTAGTGATCATTGCGATTAATTTGATGGCGATCAATGATTCTCATAAACTTAATCGGAGTTCAATGAGTTAAACTCGATATCTGCAGAAGAAAAAAAAAGAGGGAGAACAGACGAGAGGGAGAAGAGGGAGTAGGGGGAGAAGAGAAGAGAGGGTGCCGCCTTCACCACGAGCTATTGTGCCATTTTTTTCTACTTCTTCATTACAAGTCCGAGTTGCACCATTACAACCTCAAATGAAAGGTAAAAAAGTTCTAAATCTTAAGTTTTGTAATGTCCCCTCTATATATATCTTGTTCAATTTAGGGTTTCTCCTTTAAGGTTTTGTTCAACTATTGATGTTGTAATTGTTTATTGATTCTGATTTGGTTTTGTGAATGGAGATTTGGGTTTTTGTTAATTTATTAATTAATATGAAATTAGTCAATTAGTGAATACTATATTTGTGAATGTTTGATTAGTCAATATGGAATTAGTCAATTAATTAATTTGGGTTTTTGATTCTTACTTATCTAATATTTGGAACATATTAAATACAACCATGATGTGCACTTAAAAATTTGTTTTGGGTATGGAAAGATTGAATTCAGTTTTCAAACATGCTAGAGTATGTGCTTATGAGTTTTCATGGTGATTTAAGGTTTATAGGAATGCTTAAAGACCATATGTGTTCTATTGTAGACTGTTGGGGATTTGGTAGCCAAAATTGTGCCTATAAGGGACTGTTATGGCCAACTTGTGTGACTGGTATTGTTAGACAGTGAGGAGTACATACATTTCCTATAGATAACATGTAAAAATGGTTCCTTAAGTTAGTTAAGGTCTACTTGGTGTGTTGTGCAAATTCTTGCTTAAAAATCAGTGAAAATAAGCTTTATAGAACAATGAACACTAAAATAGTGAACCACCATACTTGGACCCCATACACAAGTTTCAATAGTCATAATAGGACATAAGAAAGCTACACAAACTAAAGGAACCAAGCCTAAGCCATTTTGAGCATGAGACTTGTTAAAAATCACATTTTAAAGCCAAAAATGGACTGTTTTGGACAATTCGTAGTACCTGACCTTAAAGGACTATTATGAGCAGATACAAAGTTGCTCATACATGCTAGTAATGATTCCCAAACATGGTCATTACTAAAGCCAACAAGAAAACCAATTTAAGCTCTTTTTTCAAGCCTAAAGTGAGCTTTGATAAGTCAAAATGAGTTAGATGATTAAATAAAGTGTGGTGATGCTAAAAGTAACCTTAAGTAACTTAAATATACATGCCTAGACTATCCTAGTGGCCAGAACTAGAAAAATTTAGAAAAAGTACAAAATCAGTTTTGTAAAAAAAATAATAAGAAAATGGCTAAGTTTGAGTTCTATTTTGGTGAGCTTAATGGGCATAAACAAGAAACCTAAACCTTGAATAAAATACCTTGTAGTATGGTCTAGAAGTAGGGACAAGTGGTTAAGCCCTTGGCTTAACCAAGGAGTTTAAATAAATCACCAAACTAGCATGGAAAATCACTAAAACTGCAGTTTTGCAAATTTGTCTAAGTATGAAAATTTGAGATTTTTCTATTCTACTTAGAACTCAATTTGGACACCTTAGACAAGTGAGTTAGGGTTATGTTAGGCTATTCCAAGTGTTGGAATGCTAACATATACAAGAACTTGAGAAGTTAGTGTGTAAAAGCTTGGTTTAGAGGGTCAAAACTCAATCTATGCTTAGAAAACCTAAAGGAATGATAAAACTAGTACTTAATCATACCTAAAGTACCTTTTATTATCATGATTTTAAAGTTGTTTGGATGCCTAAAGGTTTCTTTTGCCTACATATGGACTGTTTATGAAATTATAGTCAAATCTATGCCTATATGAGAACTATACTTATAAGATCGCTACATGGGGTAATAGTTAGGCTTTTCTTCACATTACTTATACTTATGTAAGATCGTCTATATGGACTCTTGGTTTGTGTCTTGGGTGCCTAGAAATGACCTTATATACATGTCGTCGTGCATGTGGCTATTCCATATTATAGGGGAGACTCTGGCGAAATTTTTTTATTGGTCGGGTAGATGCGAACATTTATACTATCAACGAGCCTATTGGTGATCCACTAGAGCCTATTAAGGGGATGGGGAGATTTACCAAGAGCAGATGCTTCATAGTCAAACTATAATAAATGTGGAGGACGACAATGATGTAATCCAGTTAGATGGTGGAGATGAACCACATGAATTAGATCCTGATTCAATACTTATGTCAGATGACATTGATACTGAGGAGGAAGAGTTATTGAATTGAATCGACAATGAATCAAGCGATGATGGTTATGAATCTGCAACACGTATACAAGATGATTCTGAATCAGACATTGACACTTGAACAAATAAAATATATGTTTAGCATTACATGTTTTTTATATCATTGTCATGTTTATGTACTAAACTATTTAAATGTAATTTTTGTTTATTGTCATTTTATATTCATATATATACATGTTTATATCACTGTCATGTTTATGTACTAAACTATTTAAATGCAACTTTTGTTTATTGTCATTTTATATTCATATATATACATGTTTATATCACTGTCATGTTTATGTACTAAACTATTTAAATGCAACTTTTGTTTATTGTCATTTTATATTCATATATATACATGTTTATATCATTTGTTATGTTTATTGTCATATATACATGTAATCAAATATGACTCATAATAACATCTTGAAATTTGTAATATCTGAGATGGCTTCAAGCAACAAAAAAAGAGCGGCTTGGGTAGGGGGGCCTAATCATGTGCCCAAGGCCCCTACTAATCCGGGATGATCAATTCTTATTCGATTCGCCCCTCCTCAAAGAATATACGTCGTCCCGCATATATCATTTATATATAAGCATTTAAGATTCCATTTATACAAGATATATAGAACTTAGATATAAATTGCTTTAATATATCTACTTATCGTTGATGTAAATTGATGTTAATATGCTAATTGATGTTAATATGCTTATTGTATTGAAAATTTGTATATTTCTCTTGGTTTGTGTATTGGGTGCCTAGAAATGTCCATATATGCATGTCGTCATGCATGTGGCTAGTCTATATTGTAGGGGAGACTCTGGCGATTTTTTTAAGTATTATAAGTATAAGTTTGAAAAATGTTCATAAGTATTATAACTTAGATGTAAATTGCTTTAATATATCTACTTATCAATGATATAAATTGTTGTATATTATAGTGATTTTTCGGATAATAAGATCGTCAGTGCATATCACGGTTGTGTTTACTGAAATTGGCTTACACTGTGATTACGTTAAGCGAAGCACCTATCGCCTACACAAATCTTGTTTGAAATGAATTTCGTGTATGTTTTTTTTAATTATGACAAATAATATAATATTCAAAGGATAATTGTTTAGTAATGTTATTATTGTTATTTTATTTACGTAAGCGGTATAGATGGGAGGACGCTTAAGAGCTTCAAAGATATCTGAGACATTATTATTCTCGCGGCAGTGCATCTGTATTTAAAGATAATTTGAACAAAGAAAGACAAAAAGCCTTTCACAATGCCGAGATCGACCATCCAGGCTAGGGAGAGGATTATATGCACGAGTATAGCCCCTGGTGGTGCACCAAGTCCATATGGGCTGAGATGTGTGCCCAATGGAAAGTCGAGAGTCAAGTGAAAAGACGAAAAGACCGCCTCCACTAATGTATCCTCGGGTGTGCCCGATGGCGGAAAAGGCTAAATGAACATACAAGGTAGGCAAGATTTTCACAGATTCTGAAGATATCAACGCCAGGTGCGTGATTTACAAGTTTTAATATGTTTACAATCATGAATTCTAGAAAATATATCATATTTTTACTTAGTAATATTGTGCTATTTTTTGTATAGGAGTCTCAGTCTCAAGGTACACCTATCCATTGGCTGGATGTGTATGTTGCCACCCGTGATGGTCTGCCTGATGCTATACAGATAGCGGTAATAAGTTTTAACAACTTGATCTTGTTTATCAATGCTTACAGAATTAATTTTTAACTATTTAATTGTTAACGATGACATGATACTTATAAGCATTTATTGAATGAGTGCTATCCTGAAGGCACTCCACGTCCGCCTATTGATCAAGAGCTGTGGGAGAGGGTGTCTGTTGTGAAGAAGAACTACATTAAAGGTCAAGGACAACGACGACGCCCATCCTTCAGTGGCTCAGGCTGCTCTTCCACCCAGTCTTCACAGTCATCGAGCCATCCAACTGTTCATACTCCGGCTGACTGTGTGAGAGCTATATGTTGAGTTCAAGATCTTCTGAAGATACTGGGCGGGCATCTGTGGGCTCTGAGTGCTGAGGAGTTAGCTGAAGCAGTAGCGGTAGTAGCAACATCACAACATGGGGATGACGACGAGGTATAAAATCAATTTTTTGTATATATTGTCGTAATATACCAATAATAACATAGTTAGTATATATTTGTAACATGTTTTATTATTTTGTTAATTACAGGGTGATCAAGGAGGCGATGATGCTTGACGTACTTGTTTTAGATCAGTTTTGTAGTTATTGTATAAGCTTGTACTTGTATATTCATTCTTTGGATGTCTGTATGTTACTTAAACAAGTTTTAAAATGTTATTATATTTATTCAAATCATATTGGTTTTTAAAGGTTTATATACTAGTTTGGTGTATGTGTTGGTGGACGATGGATGTTTATATTGTTGTGTATGTTGTTTATCTTGTTGTGTATGTGTGTTGGGATAAAGCAGGTACAAAACAGGTACAAGTTTTTGGGAATTCTGCAAAACAACAAAAATCTGGTTTGTATTTTGTTTCATATCAGCGACCGCATCACGTCACGATGAGTTATTAGTAATGACTAAAACATTTGAGGGTATCAAATAATCGAATGCGATCATTGATAGCGTCACGACATGTGGACCACGTTTGCTTTGGCCCTAGACCATGCTGACTCAGCTTAGCGACCGAATTTATCATTTTGGTCGCTCATATCGGTCGCAGATGGGTCGGTCGCTAATAGTGGTCGCTAATGTGCATCCCAACGACTAGATTTTATCGACGATTATCGTCGATCATGAAGTGTCATGGATAGCTATCTCATGACCGTGTCTGCGTCATGATAATAGATCATTGATAAACCTTTTTCTTGTAGTGTGCTATCATATTGCTAGTGTAAACAATGGATTAAAGGTATAATCTATTTCTAATTTCCAAGTTTTGGTTTTGTAATTTTTATTCTCTGTAATTGATTTTGCTGGATTAGGGTTTAAAGTGTTGATTATATACATGTGTAATCTGATAGTTATCATATATAACCAATATCTAGTGATCAAATTCGTGTAAATAGGTTGAAGAGGAAGAATTTGAGTTTTGGTTGTAATATATGTGAATTATGGCTGTTTTAGAGTTAAAATTAGTTATGAATTCATGTTATAAATTGAAGATTGATGATTGCTTATGGTAGAACTCTGTGATACGAAAATTATAATTTGAACAAATCAAAATGGTTGAATATCGAAGTAGTGGTGACTAATTTCGTTATGTATGATAAAACATGAAAATTGGTATGAACTTGGAAATTGAGTCCTTAAAATTGGTTGTTAAAGTGGTTTGTGTTGTTAGAAATGCTTTATAAATATTTGGTTTTGAGTTTATAAAGCTTATAAACATCTAGGTTTGGTTAATTTGGTGCTGGGTGAAGAAATTAAAATTTTTGGTTTAGAACAGAGTCTGAATTCGTGTTTCTAGAAAATTGAATCTAGAGTCGAGCACTGCCGTGCTGCCTCTGGGCGCGGACGCACTGGATCCAAGGGTAACTAGGGCGCGACCGTGCCAATGGTCAAGCAGACCCAGTAATGAACTGTTAACAATATGGTTGGGGGAATGTTAACCTAACTTATTTTAATGATTATAGAGAAACCTAAAACATGTTATAAGACATAATAACATATTGTAATCACAAAGTTAAAACTATAGGTTATGAATTAATAAGTTGTGAAAGTCCGTAATGTGATGTCATGGGAATTGGAGTTGTTTTTCAATCACCATGTTGTGAACTATAATATAATTGGGAGTTCAGGGTCATGGTACGTGAATGATTAGGATAATCAGATCTTAAGTTAATGATTATAGACTTGTCTAAAATGAAAAGTAAACCAATGAAGTTAGCCTTAATATTACTAATCAGTATTGCGATTTCAATGGTATATGTAAGGTATTTGGCAAACGTTTATTATACTTGTGTAGCTTACGCACGAGGCAAGTTCTCTAACCCTATTTTTTCATTGTGCAAGTTCCTAAACCTTATATTTATGATGAGCAAGTTTATTGATTCCATCTTGTTTACGATTATGCAAGCTCTTGTATTCCAATTCTTTACATTGAGCGAGTTTCACATTCTTAACTTTTGATTCTTGCTATTCAAAGCATAAAATGTTCAAGTTCATTGTCCCAAATGTGTTTTCTAACTCTTTTGGATGTAATACTTTGTACATACAATGTCTATTCAATTGTATATTGCTGATATTCAATCTTTGACTTAAGTATCATTGTTCAATATTATATTATTGTGTTGAACCTTCGAATAGCTAATAAATCTTTATTGATTGGACTAATCCATAATTGATGAGTGTTCTAAACTTCTAGAATCACTATTAAGCTATTCCAAAATAAACTTTCTTTAGTGCGGAAATCCTAAAGTCAAACAGAGATGAACAACCCTAATATAGGGGATTATGTACGCATTAGCATTTAGATGTTTGTGCACAATACATGATACGAATGATTGATCCCCCTAAGTACGAAAGTAAAGGTCTGTATAGTCTAATGACTGTTAAATGTTGAAGTAGAAATACTTAATAACATTGGGACATAGTTAATGGTCTTAAGACCCTCATATATAAACCTCGAACTTGTTTACTAATCTTGACTCGAAGAAAAAATTCTTAATTATTCGGTATTCATTGCTTATTCCTATGTTATTGTTTTTGCCATCATTATATTAGTGAGCAATTGTTTGCTCACTCTTGCATTTAACACTGCAACTAAAGTTGAGAAAGATGATGAGCAGTCTTCTAGCAAAGACAAAGGCAAGATGTCCAAATGATGAAGACTTGTTTAATTTTATTTACTGAATTTATGTTATGAGACTTATTTTATTTTGTGATGTATTTCACAGACCTATGTAATAGTTTAAGGTTAGATTACCTAGAATTATTTTAAGTTGGTGTAACCCTTTAATGGAGAGAATTATTATTTAAGTTGATTAATTTATATTTTTACTCTTGATTATGGGTAGTTAAAAATAATTATTTTGGATAGTGAAGTAGCCGGATTTAGGGTGTCACACATTGCCTTGAGGAAATGCCAGTGTGAAGAGGTTGAGCAAATAATATAGTTACTGCCATCAGTCCAGGTGTCAGGTCTAGACAGGATGCCCAAGGGAGCCGAAGTTATTATAAATAAAAACATTATCTAGAATATAAAAAGCATGCCATACGATACGACATAGATTTGTGTATGTTTTAATAAGAACATCAAAGAGTAGTCTCCCTTTCTCCTCACATAGTACATTTGTCACCCTTTGAGGGGGCCCACTCTAGTTAATGTTGGATACTAGCAATTATGTCTCATTGTTTTTACATTCTGCCTTTGTTTCTTTGTCTAACTTTTTAAATTTGAAATAGGATGGGACATAACAGTCAGTCAATATTATTTTATGTTGTTGGCTCCACTTTATGATCAGTACTACTGGTGGGATTGGAATAAACTGAGGACATCCAAGGCCCAAAAACAGGGAAATCAGTTGACAGGTTTCTAAGGCTTTGTTAAAAAGAGACCATGAGGTCCGACATACTGGTTAAGATTTAGGTCAGGTTGGATCCTTATTTTGAGACAATAAGCAGGTTGTAAGACTATTTGTTCCCGCCTTTATCATGTTATGCTATCACCGTTCGTTGGTTCGTAAATATTTCAAAACAATTTCAAACATTTCAAACTCAAAACTGTCATATTTCTATAGGGCAAAAATGATGGTCATCTTAGGTTCCAGACATTTTAGGATCGACTTCTACTTATAACAATTGTAAAAGTCATAAACCGCCTTGAGTAAGCAGGTTACCAAATCCACACGGGTCCGGGCTGGAGAAATTAGTCGGTCTGCGGCTTGGGATCTTGGCATTATCTCATGACGCCTCAAAAATAGGTATACATTACCCATTCTCGAAATGTCGCCAAATACATGTAGATGTAAATTCAAATACAAACTTAATTATACACCTGTCCTGTAAAATACGACAAAATATAAGCTGAGAGTTTTAACACAAATATTATCTCGTAGACAATATCCAAACTCAAATGGAGTCCTCATTACAATTATTATCACACTATTTTATAAAATAGAGAGGACTACTACATCCACCATCTCGGACTGTCACTCCATTCCCCGACTAGTCCCAGCTATGTTCTCATTTCCTAAAGAGAACAATGAAAGCAAAGGGTGAGCTCAACTAGCCAAATAAAGAATATTATGAC
This sequence comes from Panax quinquefolius, assembly GCA_020205615.1. Classification (NCBI taxonomy): domain Eukaryota; kingdom Viridiplantae; phylum Streptophyta; class Magnoliopsida; order Apiales; family Araliaceae; genus Panax; species Panax quinquefolius. The sequence continues at coordinate 53,867,725 of CM035170.1, forward strand.
TAAGATAATACATGATAAATTATCGTTAGCCTTCAACAATGTAAAACTAATAGAATACAATAAACAATAGGTTTAACTGCAGTGGAACAAGCAATCCATTAGAAGAGTCAAGTAGATCATGATATCTACTATCTTCTATGATTTAAAAGTTCATCATCAATATTTTATCATTTGTAATACGTATTTCGATAAATAATCCACATCATCGAATTATTCATGCACTACGGGCCAACGATATTCGTTAGTATCACATCCACGAATTATCCATGCACTACGGGCCAATAATATTCGTTATTATCACCAATTGTCATGACCATGCCACCAACTGTCCATCAATGCACTACGGACCAATGCGGACTTTTACCACATCATTTTTAACATTACAGGTCATGATTATACCGATACATAATTTCTGGTCATAATCATACCAATCAACAGTCCATCTATGCATTACGGGCCAAAGATGACTTTTATCACAATATAAGCATGAGGATGATGACAATGATATAAAAATTCAATTAAGTGAGAGCAATGATAAATTTTAAAGATTTATAAATCAATTTATCCAGAGTTTAAGAATGTCCAAATTGTCAACATGATAACTGCTTTGTGGAGTAAAATTCAAGAATAATATCTCTAGCACCTTCAGTGCTAAGTCTACTGAAAATACTCATTTTCAGTCTAAACATTCTTATACTTTAGTATAGTCCATCAACTTACCACGCTTTATGTGTTTAGGAACTTTTCACAATCATATGTGTTTAAGAACTTATCTTCGCAATATATAATCCAAGAACAAATCAAGGACTATCCATATGCTTAGGGCTTAGAAAAATAGCATATAACTATGAGTCACAAACTTTTCATAAGTATGAGTTTCAAGAACTCACACCTATATTATCATTCTCTACCTATCAAATACATACATGAGAAAAGATTCACCTTCTCATCAAATACATATTGATAGCGCGATATACTATTCCAATGATTATCACTGCAATAAGCTAAGTAGTTGTTACACCAAAGCACAAACCTCTGCCCATAACAAAGGTTCATACAACTCAGCTATCACATGAGTCCTCAATCGAAATCTTAGAACTTCTAACTTTTTCTTTACTTAATACGAATTTTCTTTAATTCGTATGCTATCCTTTACAACTCAATCTGAAGTTATCATTCCGCATTTACTTCTTAAGTACCATTCATTTATAGCATTAGCTATAAATCATCCATCGTTTAACAGAACAACTGTTATTAAGATTCAATATGATCACGTGGTGATCTTCTTCCTCAATCATTTAAATCAACGATTTTCTTACCATTCTCTCTACGATTATAGTCTTAGGTACTCATACCTAAGGTTTATAACCTATCAGCTCTGATACCAACCTGTCACGCCCCAAAATCCGGTCTATCTTCACACCCGGATTCCGTGCATCACGAGTACATCATCTTCCAAACATACATCATTATATAGTGAAATATAACAACATACATTCTCAAATCCCAGGTTCTAAAACCTTATAACCTTTTTCATTACAAATAATGATAAATACATTTTTCATTTTATCTTACAAGAGTGACTTTTATCTACCACTAAGGATACATAACAGTTCATTAAACTAATCTATAGTTCAATTAAACTATTCTACATTACAAGTCTTCGCTTGATCTTCATGAGATCCTTAAGTTCTTCTTCGTACGCTGAAAATATTTTTCATTTAAAGCAAGTGTGAGCATTCAATTGCCCAGCAAGTCATAGTATTTGAATGAACAACTTCAAGAATTTAAACATTCTTTTAAGACTTCAATAACCGAACAAATATTATGAAGCAGCTTGAATAATAGGAATAATCCCGATTCCTATCATTTTAAAACATTAGTCACATTCACTTTGAAATACTTTCATATTTCTACCTTTTTCCATACACATCAAGTCTGGCTAGAATCATTAGCCCATACTTAACAATAACGGTTCATGTATAAACAGAACATACTCATATTGAACAGTTCAATCACAGAACAGTTCATCTCATAGAAATACCGAAGTATTCAAATTGTGGCACAAGGCCTCATACATACTACCACCTTGTACATATATCGCACATATGCACATAGACAAGACTTCTCAAGTTAAACATCTTAGAAGTTTAAGAAACTAGCATTCATGTAATATGAATGAAGTTAGGAAACTTGCCTTATGCACAGCTACAGTTTACGCTGAACTGCTCATTCCAAATCCTATATAACACATAAGGAAATAAAACATACACCAATTAGTCACATACTTGACTTACGCATTGGTTTACTTAACTTTACTTCTTAAGGTTTGCGTTCTTGTAATCTAAGTTTACACGACCAACTTTCTTTACCGGTTTACGTCTTCATGATATACGGAGCTGTCTTACTCATACGATCATCATCTTTGATGATTTACATTCTTATCTTCTTATTATAACCTTACTAGGATTCAGTACACATCGCGTCTCTGCTAGTAGTCCATATGGTACTCTGAGTGGTTTCCCACAAACAACCAACAAACAAGTTCCCGTCTAAATACACTGCCTTTTCACAAAGAAAGTTGAGTTAGGCCGCCATGATTTATATATACCTCCGCTCTCTGAAGGAATTGTTTAGCCCAGCTCTCATATGTCAATCATCAAAGGTTACAATTGTACCAGAACCTCACTTTATCTTAACCTATCCGAACCATTAAACTATAATTTTCGTTAAGTCAATTTCTTATTCCTTACGGCTTTCTGAAAACTAAATGCCATACCTCAGGATTCATTCTTTATCGTCAAAGTTATACAGTCTTTTGTATACTCAGAACGATCATTCAACATTAATTCTACGCATTCCTAGCGTTAAGCATTTCACGTTACCTTACTCCTACCTTACAACGTCTGGTTCATTCGACTCGAAACGTCCTCCAAGTTAAAATCATTAACTCGGCTTCTTTACTTTATACGTTATTAGTCTTCATTACCTTATAGTCAAACCATACACGGAGTATAGGTTCTACCCGTTCAATATTCGTGTACACTCAACCTTACGTTGGCTAAAGTGTTTAACGCTTACATTCATTCCATCATTCTCTATCCGACTCACATTTGGGCTTTCATTAATCTCATTACCGTTCGTTATGACTTTCATTCATTTATTCATTACATGAACCCAACGTCCATTAATCTTTCTTAATGTCAAAGCCATATAGTTTGCTGTATGCTAAGACCGCTTGTACATCGCAACTACGTTGCGTTTACGTTCATTACATTCTTTATCTTTTAATCTCGTTCAATCATTTCGTTCAACCTTTACTAAAGGTTTAAATCACTTGTTTAAATGTTACCTTACGTGAACTTTATGTTCTATATCTTTACGTACACTTCCCTAGGAGTTTGAGCAGTTAAAAGCTCCTCTCACCGCCATTGCCTCGCTTGCCGTGACTGCGCGCACACCGAGGCGCCGAGTCCTTCTCTTCTGTCGCCGCATTGCATGAGCCTACGCCACCTTTTCCCCGGCCCAAGCTCTGCGGCGCCAAACTTCTCACTATCTCTCGCGCTGCAGCGCCACTCTATAGTGGTTGGATGCGCGGGTTGGCACTGCGGCACCGCCTCGCAAGCCTTACCTGGCGCTAAACATAAATCATAGAAAATTTTTCTAAGTCTTGAATCAAGTTTGAGACGCGTACTTTGCAATCCCATAACTTACTTGTTATAACTCGGAACGAGGTCGTTCCAAAGCTATTCTCTTCCTTACCTTACGTACTTCAACTTCCCTCGAACATAAATAAATTCTGAATCCGTGAACATGCCATTTAATTGGCTTAATCTTCATCATTCATCCATTTTATGTTATTAACGTTCTTCGTTCGTTCGTCCGTAATTCGGTCATCCGTACTCAGAACTTGTTCGTTTTTGAGTCCACGACTCACATTTTCTACGTTCTCTTACATTGTTATGAAATGTTACACATTCGGGTTCATTTACATACTGTCTACTTCTCGTTCGTCTTTTACAAAATTTCGTCATAACTTCGTTATAGCTAAGTTCAATCCGTTCTTCATGAACGTTTCTACCATTCCTAACCAAGCAATAAGAAACTAACTTATACACGATGGTTTTAAACTTGTCCATCAACAACAATTATACTACGATGGTTTTAAATGTGTCCATCAACAACGTTCTTCATGTTCTTCTCGTTCTTCATTTGTAATCAATATTTTGATTACGATTTCACTTTTCCTTGGAATTTGATGTTATAGAACACCATCCCTTATCAATTTCACCGAATCGTTCATATGATTCATTCGGATCGTTTAAATTCTTTACGAATATTATAAACTAAACTTCTAATTCTTATTTCTTCGTTTTCTCATGATTTCAACCATATGAAATCATTCTTAACATCTCTTATTACTTATTCTCATTAAGCTATGTTTTTAACATAGAAATTTAAAGAAAAATTAATCTAGAAGTTAGGTCTTTAATACCTTTCTTCGTTATTCTTCTTCCTTTAGACAAAGTCGGCGATTCCCTAGCTTTTCTATTTCTCGATCTTCTTCGATCTGAGCCTTCATGCTCTTTCCCTTCTTTATTCTTCTTCTCCAAGCTCTCAAGCTCTCTCTTAAAGTGTTGGTTGATTTCAAAGAAATCAACTAACACTTCTATTCTATAGATTTTTAAAGCTAGGGGTATTTTAGTCATTTCACCCCTCATTGTACTATCCCCACCTCCTTACTAAATTGCCTTACTATTCACGCTTGGAAGCTTCATGCTTCCGTCTTGCGGAATTCTTTTGACAGTTTGAAAAACTGCGATTCTCGGAATCCAAATATTTTTGGATATTTCGTCTTTCCTCTACAGTTTAATTTTTACGCATTCTTCGGAACTCCAAAAAACTAAAAAATACTTTTTGATGTTAAGCATTTTCCTTTACGTTTTCCCCTAACGTAGCTAAACGTATAAAAAGTACATAACAATACTTTTCGTCGCTTTTATTTTGTCTGATTTTTGCACGTTTTTCGAGAAAACTTTTATCGGCTTACTTAACTTTTCATGATATATTATCGTCAAATCTTTCGACAGAATTTCATTTCGAAATACCGAACTCTTGGAATGGCTTAGGTTATTCAAACTCTAACCCTTAGGTTTTATCGGGTGAATAGTGCATATTTCGTCTTTTTCTGTAGAAATATTTTGTTCCCGAAAATATTTTATTTTCGTCTTGAAAATTCTTACTCGTTCAGTCTAGCTCGTAGCCAGAATCCTCCCGACTTATAATCATTCTAGGTTCTAGAACGATTAATAAACACATAGCATAAAATAGTATTAATAAAAATTCATTTTATTAATAACTAATTCTTTAAACTTAATTTCCAAACAATCCAAATTTTTGGGTTGTCACAGACCATCTGCGGGGTGGTTAAACCGCACCTCATCAGCTTAGACCACATGGATGGAACTACCTGGTCTCCCCACACAAATGGGAGAAAAATCGACGACTATCTAAGCTGCGGTTGAATCCTCAAAGAAAAACACCAATCCATAAGAGATGAAACTATCTGGTCTTCTCCAAACAAGGGAGTACCGGCGACCATCTGTGGGGCGGTCAACCTCAGAGAGGAAAGACAAAATCCTCTCCATAAACACATTCAGAAACCAGTTCCGAGACACCAAAAATGGTAGGGGAATACAAAGATCAACGATCCATTCTGAAAAATCCTAAGATATATCAATGTCCATCCATCAAGGAGGAATTCAGAATACATCAAGATCACAAGTTCTGGATAACAGACAACTATCAAGCAAGTAACAAGGCATATCTAAAAAGGGAAGTGAATCAAAACATATTTCCTTTCTATATAATACTGTTTGACATATACAATGTATCATGTACATGACAAAATTGCTAACCTAGTCTATGAAGGAAAATCAAAGTTAATCTACAAACCAGTGGATAAGCGAGCCATGAAGTCTAGCATATCGTCCCTCTTAGAAGATGGAGGTAAATCTATGAGCTCTTGTCCTAGGGTTTCCACACGATCCAGAAGATCTGCGGCCATCTGTATGGTGCTAATGTGCTCATCAATGAATGCACTCATCTCTACAATAATGTCAGCAGTATGAGATCTTAATGCAGTACTATCTATAGTGGCAGCATCTCGGGTAGCTAGAGCCTCATCCCGCTCAATAACAGCTGCATCCCTAGATGATCGAGTCTCATCCTGCTCAAAAATAACGGTATCCCTATGAACTAGAGCATCATCTCTCTCAACCAGAGCGGTATATCTATCAAAATGAGCTGTCAACATCAAGGCCCTAGTTCGATCCCACTCAAACGTTATCAGATGTAAACTCTGCTCTAAATACTCTGCAGAATGTGGAGTCAGAGCAACAGAAATACTGGGGGAATTAACCAGAGCTACTGATAAACTAGTAAATAGCTCATCCTCAATGGGAGAATCAGGATACTCTATAGGCTCCCTATCATCAAAATCAATACCCGGCTTTCAGGATACAACCCTAGCCGATGCAATCTCTGCCTCTGACCATGCAGAATACTCTGTAGAGCGACCTGGATGGCTAGTCGAAAAGTTAACCCTCTCATGCGAGGTCCAACAGGTATAAATCCTGGACAAATCCTCAGCTGACAGAAGCCGAGATGATAAACGCTGACCCAATGCCCCGTTAAAGGGATTAACATCCTGAAACTGGTCAAACTGTGCCATAACAGCCAATGGATGATATGTGTTCACACCCTTCAAATTGACCAAGGGAAGATAGTCCGTGCTAGCTACATGAGTGATAAAGCTGTAGGGAGAGCTGAGCCCTGAACACAACAAAATATCAATCGATTCCTCGATCCCTGATAAGAAAGCCGACCAAGAAGTTGCGTCTGTACACTCTGCCTGCTGGAAGGAGTATGACCTGGCTATCTCGTGGGAAAAATAATACCCATGGCATCGAAAAGTGTCAATCGGTCTCAAGTGTGTCATAAACCAAACGTACAACATGATCGAACTGACTATGAACATCCCCATAGAATGAGTGTGGCAAAACATGGCCGACCTCAAGGTCTCTGCCAGAATCATTGGTAAGATTGTATGTCCCTCCCGGAGAGCCCGGACTACCATGATCACGTCGATATTCAGGTGGTACATGTACAACGACATGTACAAATAAGCCACTATACACATCAAGAGTATGTCTACACGGGCGACATGTCAATCACCCTTAAAAATGGTGAAGTCCCCGGAGTATTATAGATAGCTGTCCAATGACCCAAATCTGTCAATAAAAAAACTCATGGACACTACATGCCCTGAGAAAATCTCGTCCAGGGCAACTTTGCGCGCCTCAAGCCTGTAAAGGTCATAAAATGTCGGCTCATGTCACCAACAGCCATCCGAGCGCAAGGCCTATCCAATGGCAAGTCTGTAAGACGCTCGTACTCCTCCAATGTGGGAGTCAACTCCTGGGTATCAAATCTGAATACCTGCTTATCTTGTACCCAATGTTCCAGCATGCCTTCTACAAAGCCCGATAGAACCTGAAAAGTCAGGAGGGTCATAGAGTGACGCAACAACTGATCAACTGTCACCCGATCCAGGGAGGACTGTGACGATTTGATTGTTTGAATTGTGATTCTGGGGACAGAATCCTTGTAAGGAGTGAATGATGTAACGATCCAAAATTTTAATTTGTAATTTAAATATTTATTGAGTTATATAAATATTATTTGAGGTGTTTATTGTTAAATAAATATTTTATTGATGTGATGGTTGATGAACCTAAATGTATTAGAGAATTTTTTAAATTAAATTAATTTATTATTTAGAGGTTTGTATTATTACGTGAGGTGTTATGTTATTGTGTTGATTTAATAATTTAGATGATATATTAAATTATTAAATAAAGATATAATGAAAATTATAATTTGGTGATATTTGCTAAAAGGCTATATTTAATTAAAATATAGTTTATAAACTAAAGTGTTTATTAAAATAATTAAAAAGGATTTAAATTAGTTTTTGTCAAACAAGGCTTAAGTATTTTAATTCTTTAAAATTTAAATGGTTGCCAAACAAGCCTTATGGCTTTTGATATTTCTAATTTTGAAATTTAAATTTAATAATATAAATAAAATAAACAAAATAATAAATATAATATATTTATATTATATACGTTTATGTTGGTAACCGATATATTTAATATATGTATTAAGGCCATATCGCTTCTCATTTTTTGGTTATTACGACATCGGCTATCAAAGCTTCATTCTAACTTTGCTAGTCTAGAGGCAATAGAGAGAACTGAGAGTTGAGAGAAATTGAGAGAAAGCTTAGGATTTTCAACAATTCCAGTAATCGTAGCAAGAATTACACACTAATTGAATGTATGTTCACAACCTTAGAGTTATATATGTGTGTATATACGTGTATATGTATTTCACGGCAAGAATTTTCTCATGTTCTGTTATAATCAATTGTTGAATTATGGACATATAAAATTGATAATTGTGGTTATACATGTTTGTAACGCTTGAGTAATGTTCAAACAAGGAGATTTCATGCTAAATTGTTCGACATTACAGTAGAAATTTTGTCAGTGTTTATGTTCTTCATATAGTCTGAGTAAGTATCAATTTTAATGGTCAATTTGTATGTGAAAGTATAAATTGAAGCTTGTAGATGTTAGTTCATTGAGATATGAACATAATGTAATTTTAACAAAATGGTTTGATCATGTAATGAATTTACAGTGATGATTTTAGGATGAATGTCAAGAAAAATTGAGTTTTATATGAAAAACATGAAATTTGAGAAATTACAGTAGTGTAATTGTTGTTAAGTTGTTCTATATTGATATATAAGTGAGGAAACATGTTGTAATGGTGTTGTATCATTTGTATGTGTTAATTTTACTGTTTGATGGGCGGAATTCGTGTTAGTTGGCTTAAGAAAAGTATCGTGGCTCTGTTCTGTAAAACTGGGTTCTACAAGTCACGCGGGCTCGCAGCCCTTAGGCTCGGGCGAGCGACATCCCCATACAAAACTCGCGCGGCCGCGCGAGTGCCCATTTTCAGACACAAAAGTCTGTTTGTACTGCAAACTTTGGTCGTTCTTTGTGGTTTAGCCTAAGGTTATGGTAATATGAGAATCTTGTAACAACAAGGTTAAGTAGAGTCTTGTGATGTGGATTATGAATTCAAAATTGTAAAAAAAATGATTAGTAAATCAAGGACGTGTTATGTGGTGATTTAGTATACATAATGAAAGTTAGACAAGTGTTCAATTAAATATAAATGGTATGATTATGTTATGGTATGTTAGCATATCTAATAGGTATTGTGGTTCTAAAATTATGTGTAGGTGATCGTGAGTTAATTTTATAGCTTACGCTCAAGGCAAGTTTCTAAACTATCTTTTACATTGAGAAAGTTTCCTAATTCTTTACTTTCGTTGAGCTAGTTTCATTATTACATTATGAAGCTTTATTCTTTGATTGAGCAAGCTTTCTATTTCAACTGTTGATTGAATAAGTCAATCGTCCTAGTTCATTCGAACTAACTTTAACTCTAATGTTATTTGAATTCTCATTTTGTTGATTCATTCTAACTTGTTTATAGTTAAGCTAGTTTCTTAAGTTACATTCTTGTATAATTAACATAGTTTGAACTCTCGTCTTTATTTTTGAACCGTTTTTATTCCTTGCTTGAATTTAATACCATGTTGGGCAAGTTTATAGTTTCTAGCTTGCTACCAGTTAATGTATGTTCAGTAATTTCATTTCTAATGTTATAAGACTCTAACCTTAGCTTATTTTACTGTTCAAGCAAATGTTAACCATTTTATTCATTTATTGAATGCTTATGCTCTATAGTAATTTAAAGCATGAGTTAGATATGTAGAATAAGTTCATTGATGATTCTCAAATGTTCTAAGTTATGTTGTTATTAAACAACTGTTGTATTATCAAGCATTGTTGGTTCAACTAGTTCCCTAGTTGATGATCATTAAACTTCAATTACCCTTGAAAGCTTATCCAAACCAAACTTTCTTTGGTGCGGACTTGTACTCTAAATACTATGATGAACAACCCTATGTTTAGGGGTTTATGCTTAGCGTTGAAATGGTTGTGCACAATACATTGTATGAAGGATTGATCCCCCTAAGTACGTGGAGTCCTTATAGTCATATGACTGTTAAAGTTGAAGTTGAAAGATTACTTAGAGCCGTGGACATGGTTCATGGTCATTTGACCCTCAATTGTATATTTAAGAATGTTAATTGAACATATCATTCAGTTTTATTGAGCCAATGAGTTGGCAAATGTTGAAATGTTAATAGAACATATCATTCGGTTCTATTTAACCTATTATTTGGCAAATGTTGTAAAGATATTTATTCTTGTTTCAAGTGAGCTTTGTTTGCTCACTCTTACATATTTATACACTTGTTGCAGCTATGGTTGAGAAGGTAGATAAACCTACAACTAGCAAAGGAAAGGGAAAATTGTACAAGTGATGAAGACTTGTAATTTTGCTTTATCGTTATGATGATAAACTTTTAATAATGACGTGATGTAATAATTTTAAATTCCGCACTTGAATGATTGTATTAAAGGTTAGAGAACCTGGGAGATAATGTCTTTATTACTGTAATCCTGTATGGGCAAATTTTATTATTCAATTTATTATGATTGGGTAGTTAGATATGAATGTTTTGATTACGTGAACACCAAATCTTGAGGTAATGAAGTGTAAAACCCAATTCCCACATCGAAAGATAGGGGAAAAATTTGTCTCCATATAAGGAAATAAGTTACTACCAATAATACCTTCAAGTTATGACCTTTTGGGAGCCTGTGGTGGGCTAAGATGACCCAAGAAGATACTATTGGGCCTGTAGTTTGAGGCCTTATTTTGATGGATTTGATTCGATTCAGACTTGGAATTTGACCCGAGATTTATTCTAGACTCGGGATTTGACCCGGGTTGTTTCATATGGTATCAGAGCCGACTCTCGAAAGCTCGGGTCGGGTCATCTGATTGGGTTGCCGGAGGTGGGGACACGAAGGTTGGTGGTATTATCCCACAATTGAGAGATGGAGGTCCGGAGGTGGGGGCACAAAGCCAGCCGGTATTATCCCACAATGGCTAGAGAGGCAAAGATCTTTGGGCCGTGTGTTTGATCGGTTCTGACGGAGACGTCAGAAATTTAAGTGGGGGAGTTTGTAACACCACAGTCCCACATCGAAAGATAGGAGAAAAATTTGTCTCCATATAAGGAAATAAGTTACTACCAATAGTACCTTCATGTCATGACCTTTTGGGAGCCTGTGGTGGGCTAAGATGACCCAAGAAGATACTATTGGGCCAGTAGTTTGAGGCCTTATTTTGATGGATTTGATTCGATTCGGACTTGGGATTTGACCCGAGATTTATTCCGGACTCGGGATTTGACCCTGGTTGTTTCATATGGTATCAGAGCTTAGGTTCTTTCTTGTAGAAAACCCATTTAGGTTTGACCTGTGAGTTGTGGGTAAACCATTGGGTAGACGTAGGAGTTTGATTCGATTTTGTTCTTTGTTTGGTTGGTCTCTATTTTTCCCAACTGTCGATTTTTTTTTGATTTGTGGAAAGTGGAATAATTTGGTAAGGTGATTGAGTAATGATATTAGTTAAGAATTATGATTTAATCATTGAGGTGAATAAAGTTATACTTTGTACAAATAAGAAGTGATCTTATATGAGATGTGATTATGATGTGAGTATTGTATCGACAAGTATTTGATTTTGGAAAATTATTTTTTAGAGTTGTTGTTTTTTTTTGTGACAATTATTATGATCGTTGAATTGAGGATTTGATTTGGGTTAGATTTTGATTTTTGTTAATTTGTGAATAATTTGAGGTATGTGAATCGGTGGGATAATATGATAAAGTGAAAACTATTAAGTACATAGGATCTCTTGTAATTTTGAGTTGTTGTAGAGATTCGAGGTAATTAGATTAATCTTTTGGAGTAAATGAATTTCGCGATTATTTCCAAGTAGAATATTGGAGTTATCTTATATGAAATTTTGAGTGATAGTATAAAGAGATCTTGGAATTAATTTGTTGGGTTAAGATTTGCATTAAGAGAATGACTGATTCATTGAATGATTAGATATATATAATAAGTGATGAATCCAATATATTTTAAGAGATTTTGAAAGCGATAGTTTGCTTATTCAGATAGTAGGATATATGATTTGGAGTTTGGTATGGTGATGAAGGGATCTTAGTAGTATATTTTTGGTACAATAATATTTGAGAACTAGTTTAATTTGAGATTATGATATTTTGAAACTCTTGAGGACTTAGTGAGAATCGGTGATATAATTTAAGTTGTTTTGTTTATCTGATGCCCTTAAAGTTTTGCATGAATTTATGTAAATTAAATAAAAATAATTTTTTAAATCTTTGTCATGTGTAGAACATAAACATTTTATGAATTAAAGATAATTTTAAATATTTTGGGTATTCGAATCGTATTTAGATGAAAAGAAAATTTTGTGTTTTCGAATCATGTTTCGAAGAGTATGTACATTTGCAAGAATGAAACTCAAGGATATTAAAGGGGGCCGCACCAACAGTGGATCATGTGATTTAATGCGAAGAACCTTACCAAGGCTTGACACAGTAGTTGACGAATCTTTTACAAGTATATTGATAATTACGTGGACCGATGACTTATCGCGTTGATCACTACAAATGGCGGTGCTACGTCGTAACTATTTTTTGTAGATTATTTGAATTTCGAGGACGGAATTATTTTTAAGGGGTGAAAAATGTAATAACCCATTTTTTTAATAATTAAATATTAACCTATTTTTATTTTATACAATTGTATTTAAATTGAAAAAGGTAAGTGACTATTTTTTTTCTTTTCTTCCTTGTTTTGTTTGGAAAGTTAAATTGTTTTAGTAGATAATTAAGTAATGGATTAAATTAAAAATGAGGAGTCCATTAGAGTTTTGGTAGCTCCTATATTTAGTTATTTGTATATTTAAAGGGTGAAGTTATCAAGAGCGGGTTAAGAGGAGGAAGACAATCCTATTTGTTAAAATTTTGAGGAAGACATTCATGTATTGAGGAGTCTATTAGAGCGGAGTATCTGCATCTCTTTGAACATTAGATACGTTCCATTCTTTTCAATTCTGAGGACGAAACTCTTTTTAAGGAGTATGTAATGTAATACCCAGGAAAAAAATTAAAATTTAATTTAGGATTTTAAATATTTTAATTGGGCTTTTCTTATGTTTGGATCAAATTGTATTTATTCACATTAACTTGGGCCTTAACAGTTATTTGGGTCTCAATATTATTATGTTGGGCTTAATTGAGGAACATAATTATTAAACTAAAAAAAATATTAATTAATAATAAAAATTAATTATAATAGAAGTAAAATACTTTTCCGATTATGATAGGAAAAAAAAAATTGAAAATTGAAAATTGGTTTTAAATTAGGACATAGGATAAAAATATTATTTAAATACTAATAATAAAATTTTGAAAGATAAAAGTTGGTTATCAAACTAATATATATATATATATATATATATATATATATATATATATATATATATATAAGATAACTAGGGTTATTTTGTAAATGTAAAGCAGAGGTGGAGATTAAAGGGAGCCGCCATTCAAGAACTTTTTGGTCCATTCATGGGAGAATAGGAAGTGATAGAAAATTCAAGATAACATTAATTAGGTATGTACCATTTATTTAGTATTATATATATATATATATATATATATATATATATGATGTCAAGAAATCATGTGTTCATTCTTTCTGAAGAGCATCGATAAGCTGTATGGAAAGGGATTGGCATATCAATTAATATATATTAGTGCAATCATAGATAATATAAATTTTATTTAATAAAAATTATTCATTCGCCTGTTGAATTTTTTTTCCAAGAAGTACTAATTTGAATAAGCTATATTGTATATATGGATGCAGATTTATAAAGTGGTATTACAGTAATACTTCTAGGATGTCACCTCTAATCCTATACCAAATTACAAGAGTCACTTATAGCTAAATAATATTTAATTAGAGTCTGAATGTGATGATACTTTAGGTAATTTGAAAATGGATTATACATTATATTTGAAACGGAGAGAAGTGGGAGAATATGTTGCATAATTAGTCTCATGAAAGAAATATATGTGTACTATTTAATAACAACAATAGTAATTATAATTCGGTAATTATACTTTTATTCATTTTTTAATTAGTTCGGACGGAGGGAGTTTAACGAGTTTAATTTGGAATATACTCTGAGTATTACGTTGTTTGTTCCAGGTACGGATTCTATACTCTTTCAGTGATACAATTGTTAAATTTGATTTGTTCGTTTGTTTCCTTATTTTGAATTATGTTATGATTTCACATAATGGTTTCCTGTGAAATAAATATATTAGTTTCATTTTGGAATTGATACACATGACTCGTATTTGTACTATTTGAATTAGGATATCATGCTTAATATTTATTTTTGATAATTGTAGAGCGGTACATGTTGCTACCTTCTTTTTGAGACCTTGTGACTATAATTTGATTTGGTGCAACATGTACATATAGAACCCTTTTGTTGGTATTATGTAACGCTCGAGAAAAATCGAATTTTTAGTGGAATTAAAATTTTATTTAATTATAATGATTAAATGAATTTAATTGATTATTTATGGAGCAAGCTAATCGAAGGTCGTTCTATGACCTAGAAATGTCAGAACATCGTAGGATTTTGGCTACGTGGTAGAATTAAAGTGTTTGAATTTCCAAGACGAAAATAAAAGCTTTCCGAATTTTTTTTTGAAAAACACTATTCACGCATTTCTGCTCGGGAATTATTTTTTAACTTCTGAGAAATACGTAATGATAGAATATCGAGGTGAGATAGAATATCCAATAATATTTTAGTTATGGCAAACGCAGTTTTTCGCTTGCGGACTTAAAATCTAACGATTAGGGAAAATGAATTTCGAGAAGGAATTTAAATGTATGTAATGAATTAAGCGATGATCGTATTATACGTAGGTATTGTACTCGGTAAGGAATACGAATACTATATGAGTTATTATACGAGTACGTATGAATAATGGTATGTCGTATATGTTGACTAAGTATACAAATTAGAGTACGAGAATTATACGTATAATATATGTTATAAGGCTTTAAGCCATGTGTATTGAATTTGTAGAATTGGGTAAGAAATTGTAAAGTCTAATAAGATATTGATAAGCCCAAGTGGTTGATTAATGAGAAGCCCAAAGTAACTTAATGCAAGCCCAATGTATAAGTTAGGTTAATTAAACCTTAAGCCCAAAGTAAGAATCCAATGGATTAGGAGGATCCATGGGGCAACCCATGATTATATGGATGAATTAGTGATCAAGAATTAAATGTGTTGAGAAAGTAGACTTAAGTGTTAAGCAAAGGATAAGTTAAGTAACTTAAATGCTAAGTAAAGTGCTTATGCTTGGTGGCTAAGCAAGAGATAAGTTATGTGATGACCAAGTAACTTAAAAGCTAAGTAAATGATAAGTTTTGTGGGGAGCAAGCAAGAGATAAAAGTTGTGGAGGCCAAGTAAACTTGGTGAGCAAATAAGGAATAGTAAGGAGGTGGAGTGGCTTAATGACCCTTATGCCCTAATCTAGGAATTTCTATAAATAGGGAGCTTGTGTATTCATTTGGAGGTTGTTTCATTTCATCCCACTTATAAGTTGAGAGCTTATTTGGTTGAGAGAATAAGTTAGCATAAGTTAGTCTTTCATTATTCACATAAGCAAGAAGGAAGAAGAAGAGTTAGCAAGAAGAAGATTAAGACTTAGCAAGAGATCATCAAAGAGTAAGTGTTCTTAAACCATGTTTCTCTTTCTATTCTTTTGTTAGAGAAGGGGGTATTGGTAGAACAAGCATGCTAAGAAGAGGTTGGAATAATGAATCAAAGGGCTTAAGTCTTAATAAGCCGGATAAGTCATGAATAAGAAATTCATTCGTAAATAAATTATGAACTTATAATGAAAGTATAAGAATTTGTTAGAATTTGTAACATGTTTACATTAATAAAATTAGTATGATTAATGAGATGTAAGAATAATGATTAAAGGACTTAACTCATTAATAAGTTATATGAAAATAAGACATAAGTCATGAAATGGAAATATAAGTATTTTATACTTTAATAAGTTACAAATTTATCAAGAATAAGTAATAACTTATCATGTTATGAGTTAATGAATCATGTATGTTAAGATGTTAGTATAATGGATTGAATCCAATTGAAACGGTTTAAAAATCTCAAGTAACGAAGTTTCGCCGGAATTCACACGATTAGACGACGATCGTCGAATTCGTCAAATTCCCGGAATGGAAGTCGAATTTTGATATTGAGCTTGGAAACATTGGTTTTCAATGGAGACAAGTCATATTTGTCATTATAGAGTTGCGGACTCGAAAATGGCCGAATTCTGAATTAGAACAATGAAACGAGCGTTGAACGTTCACGAACGTTTATTGTTTTCGTTAAAAATGGACTAATGGGTGAATTTTTAGCAAACGAAGACGAATAGATAAAATTCTTGCATGAATGCATAGAGTACGAAATTTGGGAACCGTAGGCTCTTGAACGAGCCAATTCGGACTTATAACGAAGAAGTTATGAGGCCGGGAATCTCACAAGTGTAAAAAGTCTCATCAAAATTTTGGTGCAGCTTGACAGAAATGGCGCCCATGGCTGCCAAATTCAAGGCAAATAGTCACTGGCCAGCTATGAGCATAAGCATGGCCAGGAAAAGGTGAAACCTTCTGGAGAGTGGCCAATGAACACACACAGTAAATAATAAAGGAGACTCGCGTCAGTCAAAGTGTAGAAGTCCGGCCTCTGCTAAGCCCTAATAGGCGACAATAGTGTGTAACATAACAAAGGAACAATCGGCAGCAAATTTCACCACTTTAAAACTTAGACAATGAAGAATAGTTACAAGTGGAACATGAATGGTAATTGTTAACAATGGATTAAGGAACTTAATCAAACATTGTTAAGTTATAATTAAACCCCAAGTATGATCTCTTATGGTTAAAGTAAGTCAATTGAAGATGAACGCAAATAGTATGTAATAAGCGTACTTAACCATTGACGATCGAGTTTCGAACAATAACGTAATGACATTAGTAAGCCTTAAGGAAGGATGTTTAACTCGAACCAAGTTGTATTAATGAAATAATTTCACTTAAGTGTTAGAAGAGAACGAAGTTGGTAAGAATGATGTAAAAGAATGACGAAAAGCTGGAACCCATAAATAACAAATCTAATACGGGATTAGATTGAGAAGTAGGGTAAGATTCTTTAGGAACCAAGTATGTTCATTCATGACCTAATGTGGTATGTTATGTGATTATGTGTTGTAGAGACTATAAAGACTAAAAGGAAACGTAATTTATTCGGTAGCAGACGTTGAAGGCAAGTTTTTCCTAAACGCTTGTCTAACCTTCGTGTTAGCCAGGTTTTTAAATGATTCAAGTTATGAGATGCATGTATGGTTTTAAAGAAAGAGTCGATGCCAGTTTTAGCTCGGCTAAACGAATCTTGATAGATTGATTGATTTATTTACAAGTCTTTCAATATAGAATTACTAACGCTATCCTACGCCAACTAATTGGTACAGATTCAAGGTAAGCCTGAATATGAATAAACAAATGTATTTTCATCGAGTATTCGATGGGCACGTGAGGTTGCCACAACTTAAACGTACACACATTTGATGGACGTAGTGTTGATCAACATAGAGTACTATAGGCTGATCACCTAGAAGTGCTCGTAAGATATGCCGGACTTACGGACTTCGTGCCAGGTTGTCCTTTTCAAAGAGACTATAAGACGTTCATGTCTTGAACCAGAATTGATGAATTACAGATTATTGTTATTGAAAAATGTTTTGAAGGAAAAGAAAACGCTATTTTAAGTTATTGATAGTACTTCGTAACTATCATCCAGTTATTGAAGATATACGATTCCTATGTTTCAAGCATGCTTTTAAAATGAAATTGTTATATTTGTTGAGCTTGTTATGCTCACACTTGCTTGAACCATATGATTGCAGCTTAGACGATATGACCAATGGATTCGACAAGGATAAAGTGAAGGCTAAAGCGAACTTGTAGCGTACCTATGTAATAGTATAGGTTTGTAATGATAATATTTGATATTATGACAAGAACAAATGTAACGGTTATAAAGAACCTGGGGAATGGTAGTATTGTTTTGGAATATATATAAGACAGATTCATTCTTTTGAGGATTTTTCAATTGAATGTTTGTGTGAACTGTAGCACCGTGGAGCACCATCTGTCGGGTTGAAAGAGACCCGGATTTGGGGGCGTCACAGTTGGTATCAAAACATTAGGTTATAAAACTTAAGGGGGGGGGGGGAAACCTTAGGCTAATAACCTCGTTAAGGAAGAGAAGTCCGAAGGAAGTAAACTCGAGCTTTACTTAAGTTGAATGAGTCAATAAGGTATTGAGGAAACTCAGTACAAAAAGATTTAAAAGATGGAAAGTAACCCTAAATAAATTAAATGTGATTTGTGCTTATACTATTTTGTGTTATGTACTAATCAACATGTTATGTGTATTGTAGGATGTCAATTATAGCTTGATGTATAGAGATATACATGCGGTGAGCGAAGAGCTTTTGAACCGAGTAGAGCCTGTACCTATGTCAGTGGCGGAGGTACCAATAGTGATTCTAGAGGAATCGGAGGCAGAGGAGTACTTTTCTGAGGAAGACTACTCTAAGGGAGAGATGGATATATCATCATACCTTAGTACGATAAACGATGTGGAGGAAGGAATGGAGGTAACATCGGTTGAAACGGTGGTACCTGCACTAGAGTCATCACCTTCAGATGCAATGGAAGCATTGTATTTGGCAGCGCTTGACAGGAATGTGCAACTGGGTACAGTTGTGCAGAATCAGAGTGAAGAGATCAGTTATCTCCAAGAAGCTAAGATGTCTGCAGAAGCATATTTTGAGTTAGAACACGATAAGCAGGTGCTTATGGCAGAGTAGGCTAGGAATTATAAGGCAGAGGCTGATGAGCTTCGTAGAGAACTGGGGGAGAAGGACCGGAAGATGGCACATATGTCTTACATCCATGAGAGTGCTCATAAGGATTTCAAGCTGAAAGTTGCTTGTTATTCCAATGAGTCAGGACAAACCCGTCATATGATTAGTCGGGATACTGTAGTAATGATTGCGAATGAGAAACACGAGGATGCTGTTATGCATTATTAGAAGTCTAGAGTTATAAATTTGTGAGTAGTGACGTAAAACCCTCTTTTAAAGGGTAGTCTTTTTGTAAATCCCAACTTTTGTGAAGTTCAATTGTGGGATAGAAAATGTAATAGCTTTTGTCTATGAAAACAAATTGTAAATAGTTTCAAACTATGAAGAAGCATATGACTATAATGAAGTTTTCATGGAAATGATTTGTTATGATGCGATTTGGTATGTGGCGATTAATAACGAAGTAAGTAAATAGATAATAATGAAATTTTATTTTATCTAAAAATGTCGCCAAGGAGAAGATAACGTAATAAGGAAGCGGAATCACATAATGATAATTAATGGGGTCAAAACAACCCTATGCAAGATTTCGTTAAGTTATTAACGGCTGTATTTACCCAAACCGGGGGTAGAGTACCCGCGAAACCTAAGGTAGCTAGAACGATTACCTTTAAAGAGTTTAAAAGCATAGGTCCGCCAGAGTTCAAAGGAACGACGGACCCAATCGAGGCCCATACCGGGGTAAAAGAAATAAAGAAGGCGTTTGTTATTACAAGCGTAGGTGAGATGCAGAAGTTTTCTTTTGTGACTTACACGAGGAAGAGTGAAGCCAAATTTTGGTAGAAGGCTCACCAGGGTGGGGTTAGAACAGATGCAGTAATGTGGAAACAATTCAAGAAGGTTTTCTTTGAGAATTATTTCCGTACAAATATGTGAGGGAGGATAGAGATTGAATTCTTAGAACTTAAGCAAGGGGATATGATATTTCCCCAGTACGCGACCAAATTCAAATGAATTGGCAAGGTTTGTTTCACATCAAGTGGACACGGAGGAGGTGAAGGCTTGTAGATTGGAGCAGGGCCTGAGACCCTAGCTCTATAGTGGGATTTTGGTGATCTAGAGTGTTTCCTATGGGATCATTCTGGAGAAGGTGATTATAGCATAAGGTGATAGTGAGTTGTAGACTCAATACCACAAAGAGGGAAAAGATGAGAGCAAGAGAGAGGGAGGAACCAAGGTAGAGAATGGTAGTGGCAGTATGCCAAAGAGACATAAATTTTTAACTCCGAGAATACTGAAGTGGGACAAGGGGATCCTAAGTAAAGGATCGAGGTGTGTAAGACATGTGGAAAGACTCATCTAGGAGTCTGTCTGAAAGGGATTATAAGTACCTTTAAACATTAAGGTAGAGGAGGAGGAAATAACTTTCGTTAATTTATCCATGGAAAATTTGTTTCATGAATAATTCAGGTAAGCAGGTATCAGTAGATAAGCACTGTTAATGCTGAGAGAATTTGAAGAAATTCTCGATATAAATGGGTGGATTAACCATATAGCTATAATAAATAGTTATAAGAAAAGTATGATTTTTCAGTTTTTTTTTTCAGAAAACCCAAGGTAGTAATTTATGATAATAAAACACCGAGACGCCTTGTCGTCTAACCTGGACGTAAGTTAGTAGGATGTTAAAGAAGAGGATGAGTCGTTGCGATTACGTATCGACTATCGTAATAGGAGTAAGTTGGTGATTAAGGATAAATACCCATGGCCCAGGATCGATGATTTATTTGATCAGTTGAAGAGGGACAACGAATTTTTCTAAGATAGATTTGCGTATGGGGTATAGTCGGTTGAAAGTAAAGAAGAAGGAGGAGGGACCTAAGATGACGTTCAGAATTCGTTATAGTTATGACGAGTTTCTGGTTATGTCATTTAGGTTGAATAATATGCAGAAGTTAGACTTTCCGTAAGGGGCACCGAGCAAGACGGTGGTAAGCTGATAAGTTCTCTTGTGAGGTGCTATGGTTAAATGTACCATTAGCGTCACAGGATTTAAGAAAAGATTAAGTAAGGCACATGTATTATCTTTTATGGGATGATACGGGGAATTTTGTAGTGTTCTCGATGTTTCGCATAGATGACATGATTGTGTGCTCTTATAGCATGACAATATCATTGTGTATGCATCTCGCCAGTTAAGGATTTTGAGAAGGTTTATCCTACTTCTGATCTAGAATTGGCAGTTGTAGTTTTGAATTAATAAATCGGAAGACAGTATTTATACGGAGAAGTGTGAGATATACACGGACTCTAATAGTCTGAAATATATCTCCACACAGAAGGAGTTGAAAATACAGTAGAGAGAGGACTGTGATATCTTATATCATTCAGGAAGGTAAACGCGTAGTGAAAAATAGCGCTAAGTAGTAGGAAGGGTAGGAAAGCTATCGATGTTAACAACTCAGAAGGAGTTAATAATGGAGATGGCAAGAGTGGAGTTAGAAGTTAAATTATAGAATGAAGGGGTAGAATTGTTATTCAAAACGTTGACTCAATCCACGATAATGGAACGAGTTAAGTAAGTACAACTAAGTAACGAGGGATACAAGCGAATGAAGAAGATGATGCAGGATAAGAAGAAGACTAAGTATAGTCTTATTTTTGAGGGAGGAATTTGAGTTCCATATAAATACGAGTTAAAAGCATAACTGAGATGATATAGAGATCGTGTAATGTGTAAATAAGTGTTTAACTTCCAACTCAGGTTATTGATAGGAAGTGATAAGTCATGTGAATTAAAATAATACCTTCGATGAAGGTGAAATGGAAGAACCCCAATGTCGAAGAAGCATTGTGGGAACTCGAGATTAAAATAAAGGAAAATTATCCTCTGTGGTGTAGGTATTATTAGCGAGATTCTGGGGACAGAATCCTTATAAGGAGGGAAGAATGTAACGCCCGAGAAAAATCAAATTTTTAGAGGAATTAAAATTTTATTTAATTATAATGATTAAATGAATTTAATTGATTATTTATGGAGCAAGCTAATCGAAGGTCGTTCTATGACCTAGAAATGTCAGAACATCGTAGGATTTTGGCTACGTAGTAGAATTAAAGTGTTTGAATTTCCAAGACGAAAATAAAAGCTTTCGAGAAATTTTCCAAAAACACTATTCACGATTTTTACGCTCGAATTATTTTTGAATTATTTTTAATTTCAGATGATAGAATATCGAGGTGAGATAGAATATCTAATAATATTTCGATTATGGCAAACGTAATTTTTCTTTCTTGAACTTAAAACCTAACGATTAGGGAAAATGAATTTAGAAAGGAATTTAAATGTATGTAATGAATTAAATGATGATGATATTATACATATATACGTATGTATTGTACTTTATAAGGAATACTGAATACTATATGAGTTATTATACTGAGTATGTATGAATAATGGTATATCGTATATGTTGACTAAGTATACGAATTAGAGTACGAGAATTATACGTATAATATATGTTATAAGGCTTTAAGCCATGTGTATTGAATTTATAGAATTAGGTAAGAAATTGTAAAGTCCAATAAGATATTGATAAGCCCAAGTGGTTGATTAATGAGAAGCCCAAAGTAACTTAATGCAAGCCCAAAGAATTGTTAATGCAAGCCCAATGTATAAGTTAGGTTAATTAAACCTTAAGCCCAAAGTAAGAATCCAATGGATTAGGAGGATCCATGGGGCAACCCATGATTATATGGGTGAATTAGTGATCAAGAATTAAATGTGTTGAGCAAGTAGACTTAAGTGTTAAGCAAAGGATAAGTTAAGTAACTTAAATACTAAGTAAAGTGCTTTTGCTTGGTGGCTAAGCAAGAGATAAGTTATGTGATGACCAAGTAACTTAAAAGCTAAGTAAATGATAAGTTTTGTGGGGAGCAAGCAAGAGATAAAAGTTGTGGAGGCCAAGTAAACTTGGTGAGCAAATAAGGAATGGTAAGGAGGTGGAATTAAGGAGGTGGAGTGGCTTAATGACCCTTATGCCCTAATCTAGGAATTTCTATAAATAGGGAGCTTGTGCATTCATTTGGAGGTTGTTTCATTTCATCCCACTTATAAGTTGAGAGCATATTTGGTTGAGAGAATAAGTTAGCATAAGTTAGTCTTTCATTATTCACATAAGCAAGAAGGAAGAAGAAGAGTTAGCAAGAAGAAGATTAAGACTTAGCAAGAGATCATCAAAGAGTAAGTGTTCTTAAACCATGTTTCTCTTTCTATTCTTTTGTTAGAGAAGGGGGTATTGGTAGAACAAGCATGCTAAGAAGAGGTTGGAATAATGAATCAAAGGGCTTAAGTCTTAATAAGTTTATAAGTCATGAATAAGAAATTCATTCATAAATAAGTTATGAACTTATAATGAAAGTATAAGAATTTGTTAGAATTTGTAACATGTTTACATTAATAAAATTAGTATGATTAATGAGATGTAAGAATAATGATTAAAGGACTTAACTCATTAATAAGTCATATGAAAATAAGACATAAGTCATGAAATGGAAATATAAGTATTTTATACTTTAATAAGTTACAAATTTATCAAGAATAAGTAATAACTTATCATGTTATGAGTTAATGAATCATGTATGTTAAGATGTTAGTATAATGGATTGAATCCAATTGAAACGGTTTAAAAATCTCAAGTAACGAAGTTTCGCCGGAATTCACACGATTAGACGACGATCGTCGAATTCATCAAATTCCCGGAATGGAAGTCGAATTTTGATATTGAGCTTGGAAACATTGGTTTTCAATGGAGACAAGTCATATTTGTCATTATAGAGTTGCGGACTCGAAAATGGTCGAATTCCGAATTAGAACGAAGAAACGAGCGTTGAACGTTCACGAACGTTTATCGTTTTCGTTAAAAATGGACTAATGGGTGAATTTTTAGCAAACGAAGACGAATAGATAAAATTCTTGCATGAACGCATAGAGTATGAAATTTGTGAACCGTAGGATCTTGAACGAGCCAATTCGGACTTATAACGAAGAGGTTACGAGGCCGGGAATTTCACAAGTGTAAAAAGTCTGTCAAATTTTCTAGTGCCGAGTCTGTCAGGGCTGCATGCTGACTGCAACTCAAAGCAAAGTCCTTGCATGCGCCGCCAAGCATGGCAAAGCAAAGATGAAACCTTACGAGAGTGGCAGCATGCAAACATTGGCAGAATAAAAAGACTCTTCATGGCAGCAGTGACGAAGTCCGGTCTTCAAGCCCTAATAAGGCGATTGCGCAGCAACGCTAACAAACAAAAATTTCTTGGTGCATGAGCCATACAACCTTTTAAAACTTAGACAATGAAGAATAGTTACAAGTGGAACATGAATGGGAATTGTTAACAATGGATTAAGGAACTTAATCAAACATTGTTAAGTTATAATTAAACCCCAAGTATGATCTCTTATGGTTAAAGTAAGTCAATTGAAGATGAACGCAAACAGTATGCAATAAGCGTATTTAACCATTGACGATCGAGTTTCGAACAATAACGTAATGACATTAGTATGCCGTGAGGAAGGATGTTTAACTCGAACCGAGTTGTATTAATGAAATAATTTCACTTAAGTGTTAGAAGAGAACGAAGTTAGTAAGAATGATGTAAAAGAATGACGAAAAGTCGGAACCCATAAATAACAAATCTAATACGGGATTAGATTGAGAAGCAGGGTAAGATTCTTTAGGAACCAAGTATGTTCATTCATGACCTAATGTGGTATGTTATTTGATTATGTGTTGTAGAGACTTTAAAGACTCAAAGGAAACGTAATTATTCGGTAGCAGACACTGAAGGCAAGTTTTTCCTAAACGCTTGTCTAACCTTCGTGTTAGCCAGGTTTTCAAATGATTCAAGTTATGAGATGCATATATGGTTTTAAAGAAAGAGTCGATGCCAGTTTTAGCTCGGCTAAACTAATCTTGATAGATTGATTGATTTATTTACAAGTCTTTCAGTATAGAATTGCTAACGCTATCCTACGCCAACTAATTGGTACGGATTCAAGGTAAGCCTGAATATGAATAAATAAATGTATTTTCATCGAGTATTCGACGGGCACGTGACGTTGCCACAACTTAAACGTACACATGTTTAATGGATGTAGTGTTGATCAACATAGAGTACTATAGGCTGATCACCTAGAAGTGCTCGTAAGATATGCCAGACTTACGAACTTCGTGCCGGGTTGTCCTTTTCAAAGAGACTATAAGACGTTCACGTCTTGAACCAGAATTGATGAATTCCAGATTATTGTTATTGAAAAAGGTTTTGAAGGAAAAGAAACGCTATTTTAAGTTATTGATAGTACTTCGTAACTATTATCCAGTTATTGAAGATATACGATTCCTATGTTTCAAGCATGCTTTTAAAATGAAATTGTTGTATTTGTTGAGCTTGTTATGCTCACACTTGCTTGAACCATATGATTGCAGCTTAGACGATATGACCAATGGATTCGACAAGGATAAAGTGAAGGCTAAAGCGAACTTGTAGCGTACCTATGTAATAGTATAGGTTTGTAATGATAATATTTGATATTATGACAAGAACAAATGTAACGGTTATAAAGAACATGGGGAATGGTAGTATTTTTTTGGAATATTTATAAGACAGATTCGTTCTTTTGAGGCTTTTTCAATTGAATGTTTGTGTGAACTGTAGCACCGTGGAGCACCATCTGTCAGGTTGAAAGAGACCCGGATTTGGGGGCGTCACATATTATGTCGCATGTGTTGTGACATAGTATTTTTGTTAGATTATACCATAGGATATACCTGAGCTATAACCACCTGTGGGGGTACCACATGCATGTCGTCTTGGCACGAGAGGCATGACACTTTTCGTGGCGGTGTGATTAGTCCATGTCGTCTCCGTTTTGGGCTCCGGAGGAAGTGGGCCATTTGGTGTTTTATTGTGGGAGGCGTATGGGTTAACCCTAGTTTTCTGTTCTGCAGATTTGTGATGTTGTGCCAAACACACCTATCCGATTTGCATACATTTGGATTCACAATCCAATGTGTGATTTGCCTGTGTGGCATTATTTTGGTTGCTTGTGTGGCATTATTTTGACTTGCCTGTGTGGCATTATTTTGACTTGCCTGTGTGGCATTGTGTTGACTTGCCTGTGTGGCATTGTTTTGACTTGCCTGTGTGGTAATGTATATTTCTGAGCTCACTCGGTATCAAATAACACCCAGCCATTTGATTCAGCCTATTATTTCATTGTATTAGTTTTGTTTGTTTATGTTCAGTTTAATTAATTGAGTTAGTTACTTTAGTTCATTCTTCACTCTTCTACTTGTCTCGTTAAATCTGTTGATTTGGATATATTCTATTCAGACGTTGGATATCATATTTTCGTTAGTCTTTAAGCTTGAGGCTTTGTTAAGTATATTGCTTCAGTTGATTTTGTATTTCAGGTATACATCTTTGTATTATCTATATCCGTACTAGGCAATTGGCTCATGCTGTGTTTTTCTTCCGGCAGGTTTGCAGGGGTGATTTAGGGCTAGTGTGATGAGAGAGTTGTCTTTGACCATCTAGGTTGATTCAATTTTTTTTAGTTTTGATTATTTTGACTCTAGTTGGAGAATTGTATTTAGTACTTCATTGATGGATATCATTATTAATATTTTGAAGTTGTTAGTGCTCTGTTTACTTATTTTGAGGTTTGTTGTGCTTTGCACATGACCTCTCTTTCCTTTTCGGGAAGGGGGTGTTACAGAGTTGGTATTAAAGCCGACTCTCGAAAGCTCGGGTCGGGTCATCCGATCGAGTTGCCGGAGGTGGGGACACGAAGGCTGGTGGTATTATCCCGCAATGGAGAGATGGAGGTCCTGGAGGTGGGGACACGGAGCCAAGTAGATTATCCCACAATGGCTAGAGAGGCAAAGATCTTTGGGCCCGTGTGTGTTTTGATCGGTTCAAGCGGGGACGTCATAAATTTAAGTGGGGGAGTTTGTAACACCCCAGTCCCACATCGAAATATAGGGGAAAAATTTGTCTCCATATAAGGAAATAAGTTACTACCAATAGTACCTTCAAGTCATTACCTTTTGGGAGCCTGTGGTGGGCTAAGATGACCCAAGATGATTCTATTGGGCCAGTAGTTTGAGGCCTTATTTTGATGGATTTGATTCGATTCGGACTTGGGATTTGACCCGAGATTTATTCCGGACTCGGGATTTGACCCGGGTTGTTTCATGAAGTACCGGGATTTGGGGGTGTCACAAGTTGGTATCAAAGCCTTAGGTTATGAACCTTAGGTGGGGAAAAGCCTTAGGAAGTAACCTTTGAAAAGATAGTGGTGATTAACTCTTATCGAGTTTTAAGGAAGGAGTAATAAAACACTTATGTGCTTATGTGTTTATAACTTATGTGCTCGTGAGTGTCGAGTTGTAGTGATTAATGATTAAAAACTTAAAAATTTTGTTGTCAGGACGACTAATGTTGGACAATCCAGTCAGGCTAGGGAGGATAGACCTCAGGTGCCTACAGAGGAGGAGCCTTGTGACATTCATGTTATTTGGGAACAACTACTACCGTTGGTCACAGTGGTTGAGGATGATGATGATGATGTGGAGACGGATGATGAAGATCCCGTTGAGCTGCCACAGGAGGGTGAGGATGACGAGGACGAGGAGACTCCACTAACCTCGATAGCTGCTCGAATGTACGATGAAGTCTACGACCATAACGTGGAACTTCAGGATACAGTCGAGGAATTGCAAGAGATATTAGCTGAACAACAGACAACAATGACATAGAAAGACGATGAGATCCAGGATCGTGAGGAACGACTGACTAATGTCGAGGAGAAGCTAGAACAGACTGAAGGGGAGAAAGAACAACTGATCGAGGAGGTCGCTGAATTGAAGAATAAGCTAAGGGAAGAAGCTACGAAGAGGGCAAGAGCCGAGGACGCATATGAGGAAATGTTCCAACGAGCCGAGATAGCAGTGAAGGACACACATGCAAAGAGAATGAAGATGGAAGAGATGAATAGAGTATCCAACACCGTGGTTAATCGATCTCAAGATCGGGTCATGAGTTATCCGATTCAGTTCGAGACGATGCCATCGTACGTATTAGATCGCAGATCAATGTTCCAGATCATGGAGGAAGAGCGTAGTAAGGCTAAGCAGCATCTTAGTAGAACATTGTAGTGTTGCACAATTAATAAAATGTTAAATAAATTGTAAATCCCAAGTGTTATGTAACCTATGGGATATGACGATGATGTTGTCTTGAAACTTTTGTAGCTCAGGAAAGTAATGTAAATAGCAGTGATGCTATTGTTTTATGTTTTTAGAGAGGTTTTAAATAAATAAAAGTTGTTATTTTATTCAAAGTGTTACGTGCTTATGTGGTTATTTCTTTTGTGGAGGCAAGTTAAGTAGAAACTACTTAAAAGAGTGGAATAATAACCTAATGAGTTTTTTTAAACAGAAAATGCCTCCCAGACGTCAACCACCACGACAGAGAACCACCGAAGGAACCAACAATAACGACAATGTTAATGCTAACCCAGTTCAGCAATTAGTGACGTTACTAACAGGAGCGTTGCAGAATCAACCACAGAACCAAGGAACAACGTTTAAGGAGTTCAAAGCAGTTGGGCAACCTGAATTTCGAGGGTCCGTGAATCCAGTCGAGGCACATACTTGGATTATAGAGATAGAAAAGGTATTCGATGTTGCTAAGGTAGGGGATGATCAGAAGACTGCTTTCGCAACATTCATGTTGAAAGCAGAGGCTAGTTATTGGTGGCAGGCCAATAAAACTCGAGATGGACCAGGGATGATGACCTGGGATAGGTTTAAGGAGATATTCTTCGAGACCTATTTTCTTAAGAGTTCAAAGGACAAATTGGAAGTCTTTGTTTAGGAATGAAGCAGGAACGATGATTAGATATCGAGTATATCGCTAAATTCAACGAGTTGGTGAGGTTTGCGCCTTATCAAGTCAGCACGGATGAACGCAAGACGAAGAGATTTGAACAAGGACTGAAGCCCTGGTTGTACAGTAAGGTTTCCCTATTTCAATTGAAGACTTTCACAGTAGTGATGGAGAAAGCAACACTTGCTGAAGGTGGAGGCGAGGCAGTGACAAAGTTCAATCAGGAACAGAAGAAGAAGAAGAAGAAGAAGAAGAAGAAGAAGAAGAAGAAGAATGAGGTAGAAATCAAGAATAGAGGTGGTAGTGGTGGAAATAACAACAACAACTTGAAGAGGAAGTGGAATGGAAATGTGGGTGCTGGAAACCAGCAGAGTAACCAGCAAAATAAGAAGTTTGAAGCATGTGCTATATGCGGGAAGTTTCATAAGGGTGTGTGCTTGATGGGGAAACGAGTATGCTTCAATTGTGGCTAGGAGGGTCACATCACCCCAAATTGCACTCAACCTAAGAAGAACGTGTGCTTCACGTGCGGGTCCAAGGATCATTTTACTCGTGAATGCCCTAAGAAGAAGGATGGAGTGACAACCAGAAGCAATGGAGGTAACAATGGAGGTACAACATCAAACAAACCCACAGCTAGAACCTTGACATGGTACCGCGAAGATCTTTGTGTAATCAAAAGACGTGGTGTCAGGTATTATCCCAATCAATGATATAAATGCTTATGTATTATTTGATTCGGGTGATACTTGCTCGTTTATCTCTGATGAATTTTCTAAGAGGTTAGAATTGACTAGAGAAGAACTGTAGGGTGAACATTAAGAGGAATATCTTGATGGTAGATTTGATTCCGATTAGACTTGGAGAGTTTGATGTTATTTTGGGAATGGATTGGCTGTTCAAATATGGAGCGGTAATTGATTGCCAAAAGAAGTGTGTAAACCTTATGACCTCGTCAAAGATAGTATTTTATGGTAGCAAGACACCTAGACAAATGAAATGTCTGACAATTATGCAGGCCAAGAAATTGTTGAGTCAAGGATGTGTGGGCTATTTAGCTTACATAGTCGATACTCAGAAGAAGAATGTGAAACTGGAAGAGATACCAGTGGTGAGGGAATTTGAGGATGTGTTTTCAGAGGATTTTCCAGGACTTTCGCATGACAGAGAAATTGAGTTCGTGATCGACTTAGTGCCGGGGACAACACCGATATCGAAAGCCCCGTACATAATGGCTCCAGTTGAAATGAGGGAACTGATGGTACAGTTGCAAGAATTGCTAGACAAGAAGTATATTCAACCAAGCGTATCACCGTGGGGAGCGCCAGTGTTATTCGTGAAGAAGAAGGACGGGTCAATGCGTCTTTGCATTGATTATAGAGAATTAAACAAGGTCACTATTAAAAACAAATATCCATTGCCAAGAATAGATGATTTGTTTGATCAGTTGAAGGGTGCTAAATACTTCTCGAAAATAGATTTGAGAAGTGGGTATTACCAGTTGAAAGTGAGGAAGGAGGATATACCTCAAACGACATTCAGAACTCGGTATGGACATTACGAGTTTCTGGTGATGTCTTTTGGGTTAACCAATGCACCTGCTGCATTCATGGATTTGATGAATAGGTTGTTTAAACCATTCTTAGACAAGTTTGTAGTGGTATTCATAGATGACATTCTGGTGTATTCCAAAACTCAGGAAGAACACGTGGAACACTTACGTTTGACATTAGAAACACTAAGAAAGGAAAAGTTGTACGCGAAATTCTCTAAGAGCGAATTTTGGCTAGATCGTGTGAAATTTCTTGGGCACGTGATTGACAAAGATGTGATTTCAGTGGATCCATCAAAAGTGGAAGCTGTAATAAATTGGGAGCAACCAAGAACACCGTCGGAAGTGAGGAGTTTGTTGGGACTAGCCGGTTATTACAGACGATTTATTCAAGATTTTTCTAAGATAGCCACTCCATTAACAAATTTGACAAGGAAAACTGTGAAATTTGTTTGGACGGAGAAGTGTGAAGAATGTTTCCTGGACTTGAAGAAGAAATTAAGCATGGCACCTGTGTTGTCATTACCAGATAGCACATGAAATTTTGTGGTGTATAGTGATGCCTCACATAAAGGGTTGGGATGTGTTCTTATGTAGAACGACAAAGTTATTGCGTATGCATCAAGACAACTGAATGATTATGAAAAAGGTTATTCGACTCATGATTTGGAATTGGCTGCAGTAGTATTTTCTCTCAAAATATGGAGACACTATCTCTATGGAGAGAAATGTGAAATCTACACAAACCATAAAAGTCTGAAGTATATTTTCACACAGAAGGACCTGAATATGCGTCAAAGGAGATGGATGGAATTGATAAAGGATTACGATTGTGAGATCTTTTATCATCCGGGCAAAGCGAATGTGGTTGCAAATGCTTTGAGTAGGAGGAAAGGTTGGGAAAAGTTGATGCTGATAACTACTCAGGAGGAGTTTATTTCAGCAATGGCAAAGCTAGAGTTGGAAATCAAATTTCCAAAGGAATACGATGAATGACTATTTCAGATAGATGTCAGTCCAACTTTGGTGGACAAAGTGAAGAATGCTCAACTACAAGATAAAGAATGCGAAACAATCAAAGAGAAAGTGATTGACGGTAGTGATGTAAAATACAAGATCGATACCGAAGGACTACTACGATTCGAAGAAAGAATTTGGGTTCCAGTAGTGCCAGAGCTTAAAGATGAAATCTTAACCGAAGCACACAACACAAGATATTCGATTCATCCAGGAAGTACAAAGATGTATCAAGATTTGCGGCAACATTTTTGGTGGCCAAATATGAAAAGAGACGTTGCAGAATGCGTTGCAAAATGCTTGACATGTCAGAAGGTGAAAGCTGAACATCAACGACCAAGCGGGTTACTTCAACCGTTGGAAATACCAGAATAGAAGTGGGAGCATATCACAATGGATTTTGTGGTAGGACTTCCAACGACTCAGAAAGGATACGATGCGATATGGGCTATAGTGGACAGACTAACAAAATCTGCACACTTTTTGCCAATAAAGATTAGATTTAATCTTGATCAGCTAGCAAAACTGTACGTTAAAGAGATCGTGTCAAGACATGGAGTTCCAATATCAATTGTGTCAGATAGAGATCCGAGGTTCACATCAAATTTCTGGAAGAGACTACAAGAATGCATAGGAAGGCAATTGAAGATGAGCACAATGTATTATCCGCAAACCGATGAGCACAGCGAATAAACGATCCAGACACTTGAAGATATGCTCAGAGCGTGCATCATGGATTTCAAAGGAAACTGGGATGATCATCTACCGTTGGTAGAATTTGCATACAACAACAGTTACCACGCAAGCATTGGTATGTCGCCAACGAAGCATTATATGGCAAGAAATGCAGAACTCCACTATGCTGGGATGAAATTGGTGAACGTCAACTACTAGGACCTGAACTGGTTCAAAAAACAGCTAAAGTGGTCAAACTAATCAGAGAAAGATTGGTAGCTGCTCAGGATCGACAGAAAAAGTATGCTGATCAACACAGGCAGAGTCGTGAATTTGAAATAGGGAATTTTGTATTCCTGAAAGTTTCTCCTTGACAAGAAAGGAAAGCTCATCCCGAGGTTTATTGGACCTTTCGAAATATTAACAAGAGTAAGAGAGGTGGCTTACGAAGTAGCTTTACCTCCAGAATTAGAGCATGTGCACAACGTTTTTCATGTGTCGGTATTGCGACCGTATAAACCCGATTACAAGCATGTGATTGAGTATGAACCGTTGCAGTTCAGTAAAGATTTAACTTATGAAGAGATTCCTATCCAGATAGTCAACATGAAAGAACAAGTGCTCAGGAAAAAAGTGATACCTTCTGTGAAGGTGATATGGATGAACCACAATGGCGAAGAGGCTATGTGGGAACTTGAAGCTGATATGATAAAGAATTACCCTGAGTTATTTGTTTAGTCTGTGTCTTCGATTCTGGGGACATAATCTTTGTAAGTAGGGGAGAATGTGATGATTTGATTGTTTGAATTATGATTCCGGGGGACAGAATCCTTGTAAGGAGGGAAGGATGTAACGATCCAAAATTTTAATTTGTAATTTAAATATTTATTGAGTTATATAAATATTATTGGAGGTGTTTATTGTTAAATAAATATTATATTGATGTGATGGTTGATAAATGTATTAGAGAATTTTCTAAATTAAATTAATTTATAATTTAGAGGTTTGTATTATTACGTGAGGTGTTATGTTGTTGTGTTGATTTAATAATTTAGATGATATATTAAATTATTAAATAAAGTTATAATGAAAATTATAATTTGGTGATATTTGCTAAAAGGCTATATTTAATTAAAATATAGTATGTGATTAATTTAATGGGTTATTGTGGGATATGAAAAT
This sequence comes from Panax quinquefolius, assembly GCA_020205615.1. NCBI lineage: Eukaryota > Viridiplantae > Streptophyta > Magnoliopsida > Apiales > Araliaceae > Panax > Panax quinquefolius. Next base: position 53,901,235 of record CM035170.1, read on the forward strand.
AATATGTGATTATAGTTTATAAACTAAAGTGTTTATTAAAATAATTAAAAAGGATTTAAATTAGTTTTTTTCAAACAAGGCTTAAGTATTTTAATTCTTTAAAATTTAAATGGTTGCCAAACAAGCCTTATGGCTTTTGATATTTCTAATTTTGAAATTTAAATTTAGTAATATAAATAATAAACAAAATAATAAATAAAATATATTTATATTATATACGTTTATGTTGGTAACGAATATATTTAATATATGTATTAAGGCCATATCAGTTTCTCATTTTGGTTATTACGCATACTGGCTATCAAAGCATCATTCTAACTTTGCTAGTCTAGAGGCAATAAAGAGAACTGAGAGTTGAGAGAAATTGAGAGAAAGCTTAGGATTTTCAACAATTCCAGTAATCGTAGCAAGAATTACACACTAATTGAAGGTATGTTCACAACCTTAGAGTTATATATGTGTGTATATACGTGTATATGTATTTCACGGCAAGAATTTTCTCATGTTCTGTTATAATCAATTGTTGAATTATGGACATATAAAGTTGATAATTGTGGTTATACATGTTTGTAACGCTTGAGTAATGCTCAAACAAGGAGATTGCATGCTAAATTGTTCGACAGTACAGTAGAAATTTTGTCAGTGTTTATATTCTTCATATAGTCTGAGTCAGTATCAATTTTAATGGTTAATTTGTATGTGAAAGTATAAATTGAAGCTTGTAGATGTTAGTTCATTGAGATATGAACATAGTGTAATTTAAATGAAAAACATGAAATTTGAGAAATTACAGTAGTGTAATTGCTGTTAAGTTGTTCTATATTGATATATAAGTGAGGAAACATGTTGTAATGGTGTTGTATCATTTGTATGTGTTAATTTTACTGTTTGATGGGTGAAATTCGTGTTAGTTGGCTTAAGAAAAGTGTCGTGGATCATTACTTAAGAAAACTGGGTTCTGCAAGTCGCATGACGGGCAGCAGCCTTTTGTCATTGCCATGCTATGACATCCCCATACAAAACTTCGGCGTGGTATGCAGTGCCCATTCGGAACAATCAAGTGCCTTGTCATGCAGAGACTTTGGTTGTTCTTTGTGGTTTAGCCTAATGTTATGGTAATATGAGAATCATATAACAACAAGGTTAAGTAGAGTCTTGTGTTGTGGATTATGAGTTCAAAATTGTAAAAAAAATGATTAGTAAATCAAAGACGTGTTATGTGGTGATTTAGTATGCATAATGAAAGTTAGACAAGTGTTGCGAAGTAAAACACTTAGAGTTTCTGAAATGTAAATGGTAATGATTATGTTATGGTATGTTAGCATATCTAATAGGTATTGTGGTTCTAAAATTACGTGTAGGTGATCGTGAGTTAATTTTATAGCTTACGCTTAAGGCAAGTTTCTAAACTCTATCTTTTACATTGAGAAAGTTTCCTAATTCTTTACTTTCGTTGAGCTAATTCCATTATTACATTATGAAGCTTTATTCTTTGATTGAGCAAGCTTTCTATTTCAACTGTTGATTGAATAAGTCAATCGTCCTAGTTTATTCGAACTAACTTTAACTCTAATGTTATTTGAATTCTCATTTTGTTGATTCATTCTAACTTGTTTATAGTTAAGCAAGTTTCTTAAGTTACATTCTTGTATAATGAACACAGTTTGAACTCTCGTTTTTATTTTTGTACTGTTTTTATTCCTTGCTTGAATTTAATACCATATTGGGCAAGTTTATAGTTTCTAGCTTGCTACCAGTTAATGTATGTTCAGTAATTTCATTTCTAATGTTATAAGACTCTAACCTTAGCTTATTTTACTGTTCAAGCAAAGGTTAACCATTTTATTCATTTATTGAATGCTTATGCTCTATAGTTATTTCAAGCATGAGTTAGATATGTAGAATAAGTTCATTGATGATTCTCAAATGTTCTAAGTTATGTTGTTATTAAACAACTGCTGTATTATCAAGCATTGTTGATTCAACTAGTTCCCTAGTTGATGATCATTAAACTTCAATTACCCTTGAAAGCTTATCCAAACCAAACTTTCTTTGGTGCGGACTTTTATTCTAAATACTGAGATGAACAACCCTATGTTTAGGGGTTTACGTTTAGCGTTGAAATGGTTGTGCACAATACACTGTACGAAGGATTGACCCCCTCCTAAGTACGTAGAGTCCTTATAGTCATATGACTGTTAAAGTTAAAGTTGAAAGATTACTTATAACTGTGGACATGGTTCATGGTCATTTGACCCTCAATTGTATATTTAAGAATGTTAATAGAACATATCATTTAGTTCTATTGAGCCTATGAGTTGGCAAATGTTAAAATGTTAATAGAACATATCATTCGGTTCTATTGAGCCTATTATTTGGCAAATGTTGTAAAGTTATTTATTCTTGTTTCAAGTGAGCTTTGTTTGCACACTCTTGCATATTTATACACTTGTTGCAGCTATGGTTGAGAAGGTAGATAAACCTATAACTAGCTAAGGAAAGGAAAAAATGTACAAGTGATGAAGACTTGTAATTTTGCTTTATCGTTATGATGATAAACTTTTAATAATGACGTGATGTAATAATTTTAAATTCCGCACTTGAATGATTGTATTAAAGGTTAGAGAACATGGGAGATAATGTTTTTATTACTGTAATCCTGTATGGGCAGGTTTTATTATTCAATTTATTATGATTGGGTAGTTAGATATGAATGTTTTGATTACGTGAACACCAAATCTTGAGGTAATGAAGTACCGGGATTTGGGGGTGTCACAAGGACAAACTGTCATACCACAATCATAAAGAAGATGCCACCAATACTGGTGGGGTATGCTCAATCCGGCTAGCTATGGATGAAGACATCTATAGGGCTGTGTCATAAGACCATCCAGGGGTCAATACTAAACTCATCTCAGGAAATGCATGTCCATGACATAATGCATGCATAATAAATAACAGATGACAATATGATGTAGGGAATAGAAAATAGTATACATATATTGCTAAGTACATCATCATCTAAAATACATCAGCTCTGTATACGAATGAAAATACAGGGAAATGGGGCACAACCGCCCAATAACTAACAGAGGCCTATCAAAAGATATAACGAGAATGGGGCATAGCCGCCCAGTATCTAATAGAGGCCTATCAAAAGATATATCGAGAAATGCATCAGAAGAAGTCAATAGTGTTGATGTCCACATCATCCAACCTATCCATCTGATGTAACTCCTCATGAGTCACTGAATCTCTGCCAGAAGAGATATCAGGCCGATACAATGGAGGATCTGCGCCAGCAAAACCATCTGAATATGGGCCACCTAAAGGGCCAACCCCAGAGCTGGAAGGATCAAAAGTGTCTGCCTCTAAAAGATCTCTGCCCAAATGCAGGATAAAGAAATGTGCCCGGTCCAATTGTTGGGTCAACTATCAATCTGCATCAGATGAGTAGGCTCTCAAACACATTCAATCCAATCCGTCATCATGATGGAGCCAGGAACCATAACCCCCATAAACTGTGTGGCGTGGGTCTGGGCTATAATAGTTCGAGGGAACCACCACCGGTAGAAAGCCTCCTGAGTGAAAGTTCCTTATGACAAAGTAAAGCCATCAACACCCATCAATGGGACCTCAATGATCGGCTGCAACAAAGGCTAATGATGCCTGGTAGGAGGAAAGATCGGAATGCGAATCTCTTTTGTGGTGCTCCTAATACCATGTTATCCTAAATAGAGCTCCCAACCTCCATCTGTAAAGAGAGGAATCCGACGAGTGGATAATACTTACTTGACACCAGTCGAGAAACCTCCCTCGAAGCCAACTGTCAAGTGGTCCTCAGAGTAAGGAACCCATGTAATGACATCAACTGTAGCAATTAAATTACAAAAATAGCGGAAGCAAAGTAAAATCAGATTTTAAAATTTTCACAAACCAATTACCTGGATCATCCTTTATGCATATTATTAATTAAAACGAAGAACAAGAAGTTATGGAATCATACCTGTGACGCCCCCAAATCCGGGTCTCTTTCAACCCGACAGATGGTGCTACAGTTCACACAAACATTCAATTGAAAAGCCTCAAAAGAACGAAATTATACATGCATCTCATAACGTGAATCATTTTGAAAACCTGGCTAACACGAAGGTTAGACAAGCGTTTAAGAAAAACTTGCCTTCAAATATTCTTTCATGATAATTATGTTTCCTTTGAGCCTTTACAGTTTCTACAACACATAAGCACATAACATACCACATTAGGTCATGAATGAACATACTTAGTTCCTAAATAATCTTAACCTCCTTCTAAATCTAATCCCGTATTAGATTTGTTATTTATTGGTTCTGGCTTTTCGTCGTTCTTTTACATCATTTTTACTAACTTCGTTCTCTTATACTTAAGTGAAATTATTTCATTAATACAACTCAGTTCGAGTTAATTATCCTTTCTCATGGCTTACTAACGTCAGTACTTTATTAATCGAAACTCGATCGTCATTTGGTGAAGTATTAACATTGAATATCATTTATGCTCATCTTCAATTGACTTTCTTTTAACCCTAAGTGATCATACTTGGGGTTCAATTATGACTTGATAATGTTTAATTAAGTTCATTAGTTCGTTACTCAACAATTTCCTTCATCTTCTACTTGTAAACATTTCTTTATTGTCTAGCTTTTAAGACAAAGTGACTGCTGGCCACGGTGATCCTTTTTGTCAGTTGTACATGTACGCCTATTAGGGCTTGGAGATCGACTCGTACGGGCGCGAGTCCTTTGTTAACTATCGTACGCAGCCATGAGTTTTGCAGGTGGTCTGAAGCTCACTTTGGCACTGCGGCGCCGGTCATTTAAGCTTGGAGTCGCGTCGCGGTGCGGACTCTGAGCCACAGATAGTTTTGACAGATTTTTAACTTTGCGAGATTCCCGGACTCGTAACTTCTTCGTTATAAGTCTGAATTGGCTCGTTCAAGAGCCTACGGTTCACAAATTACGTACTCTATGTGTTCATGCAAGAATTTTATCTATTCAACTTCGTTTGCTAAAATTTCACCTATTAGTCTATTTTTAACGAAAAAGATAAACGTTCATGAACGTTTAACTATCGTTTCTTCATTCTAAGTCGGAATCTGGCCATTTTCGAGTCCACAACTGTATAATGACAAATACGACTTGTCTCCATTGAAAACCAATTTTTCCAAGCTCAATATCAAAATTCGACTTCCATTCCGAGAATTTCACGAATTCGACGATTGTCGTCTAATCGTGTGAATTTCGGTAAAACTTCGTTACTTGAGATTTATAGACCATTTCACTTGGATTTAATCCATCATATTAATATCTTGACCTTCATGCTTCAGTAACTTATAAATATGATAAGTTATTACTAGTTCATTGTGAATTTGTAACTTATGAAAATATAAACTACTTATATTTCCACTTCTCATAACTTATGACTTCTTTTCTCATGATTTCTTATGGCTTCAATCTTTTAACCACCATCCTTGCTTCTTATTATCATACCATCTTTTTAAGAAAACATATGAGAAGTTCATATAAGTTCCTTATGAATTCATAACTTATTCTTGGTTTGGATTTCTTATTTATTACGTAAACAGTTTATTAAGACTTAAGCCATTTGATTCGTCATTTCAACCCCTTCTTATCATGCTTGCTCTACCAATACCCCCTTCTCTATCAATGGAAGAGAGAAAGAAACATGGTTTAAGATCACTTACTTTTGAATAACACTTGGTAAATCTTTAATCTCCTTCTTGATTTTTGAACTTCAAAGGTTAACTTGCTAGCTTATTCTCACTTACTCTCTCTAACCAATAAGCTATAAGTTATAGGTGGGAAGGCTAACAAAGAAAGTCTAACTTTATAAGTGCTTATTCTCTCAACCAAATAAGTTGTTTAGCTTGAGAGGAGTTGGATGAATTTTGAACAACCAACAAATGAATGCAAAGCTCTCTATTTATAGGCATCTCAAAGTGAGGGTAGATTAGTCATTAAATCCTCCACCTCTTTACTATTCATTACCTAGCCCTTAAGTAAACTTGGCTACCACAACACTTAGCCTCTAAGTTATCTTGCTCCCACTTAAAATACTTGGTCATTACAACATATATCCAATACTTGATCACCACATTTACTTAACCCTTAAGTATTCTTGCTAATCACATAACTTAGCCACTAAGTTATTTGTTCATCACTTTGAATCACCCATGGGTTGCTCCATGATTCTTACCCATTGGATATTTACTTTAGGCCTTAGCTTAATTAACTTACTTAATCATTGGGCTTGCACATTAAATTACCTTGGGCTTATAATTAAACAAACATTGGGCTTACATTAATAAATTCACATTGGACTTAACCATTCAATACTTGGGCTCACATAATACTTAACAAATCCTACCAATTCTACAAATTCAATACATTGAGCTTAAAGCCTTATAACGTATAATCACGTATTCATCTCAGATTCCCTCAGATATTTATTCAATATATATGATATACCATCATTCATATACGTATCAGATAATACCTCGATCATACTCAGATTCTCTACCTCGCATAATACCTACGTATTATAAAATCATCGCTTAATTCATTAATCGCATTACATTTCCTTCTCGTAAATCATTTTCCTTAAACGTTAGGTTTTAAGTCCACAGGCGAAATATTACATTTTCCATAACTGAAATATTATTGGATATTCCATCTCACCTCGATATTCTATCGTTACGTATTTCTCGTTAGTTCAAAAATAATTCCCGAGCAGAAATGCGTGAATAGTGTTTTTCGAAAAATTTCTCGGAAAGCTTTTATTTTCGTTTTGGAAATTCAAACACTTTAATTCTACCATGTAGCCAAAATCCTACGATGTTCTGACATTTATAGGTCAGAGAACGACGTTCTATTAGCTTGCTCCATAAATAATTAATTAAATTCATTTAATAAAAATAAAAATTAAATTCTCAAAAATCCGATTTTCTCGGGCGTTACACTCTTCCCTCCTTATAAGGATTCTGTCCCCAGAATCTCGCTAATAATACCTACACCACAGAGGAAAATTTTCCTTTATTTTAATCTCGAGTTCCCACAATGCTTCTTCGACATTGGGGTTCTTTTATTTCACCTTCATCGAAGGTATTATCTTTTTACACACGATCTATCACTTCCTATCAATAATCTGAGTTGGAAGTTAAACATTTATTAACACATTACGCGATCTTTCTTTTATTAATTCTTCTTTTAACTCGTACTTATCTGGAACTCAAATTCCTCCCTCAAAATAAGACTATACTTAGTCTTCTACTTATCATGCGTCATCTTCTTCATTTGCTTACATTCCTCATTACCTAGTTGTACTTCATTAACTAGTTTCATTATTGTGAATTGAGTCTACGTTTTAAATAACAATTCTACCCCTTCATTCCGTAATTTAACTTCTAACTCTGATCTTACCATTTCCGTTATTAACTCATTCTGAGTCGTTAGCATCGATAGCTTTCCCTACCCCTCCTACTTAATGCGTCGGCTACAACGTTTACCTTCCCTGAATGATATAAGATATCACAGTCCTCTCTCTACTACATATTCAACTCTTCTATGTGGAGATTTATTTCAGACTCTTAGAGTCTGTGTATATCTCACGCTTCTCTCCGTATAAATACTATCTTCATATTTTTAATTCAAAAACTATTGCTGCCAATTATAAATCATAAGTAGGATAGACCTCCTCATAACCCTTTAATTGGCGAGATGCATACACAATGACATTGCCATGCTATAAGAGCACGCAATCATAACATCTATGCAAACATCGAGATACACTACAAAACTTCCTCGTATCATCTGATAAAGATAATACAGGTGCCCTAATCAACCTTTCTTTTAAATCCTGTGACGCTAATGGTACCTTCAACCATAGCATCCCACAAGGGTAACTATCAAATTGGCCACCGACTTGATTGGCGCCCCTTACGGAAAAACCTACTTTCGCACATTAGTCAACCTAAATGACATAACCAGAAACTTGTCATAACTATAACGAGTTTTGAACGTCATCTTAGGTACCTCCTCCTTCTTCCTTACTTCCAACCGACTATACCCCATACATACATCTATCTTTATAAAAATTCTTTGCCCCTCTCAACTGACCAAATAGATCATCGATCCTGGGCCATGGGTATTTATCCTTAACCGCTATCTTACTCCTATTACGATAGTCGATATGCAACCGTAACAACTCATCCTCTTCCTTAACACCAAACTAACTTGTGTCATGCTTCGACAATAATAATGTCGCGGTATTTTATTACCGTAAATTACTACCTTAGATTTTCTGAGAAAACTAAAGTTTCACACTTTTCTTATAACAATTTGTTATAGCTCTATGGTTAATCAACCCATTCATACCGAGACATTCCTCAAATTCTCTCAACATGAACAGTACTTATCTACTGATACCTACTTACTTCTATTATCCATGAAATAATTTTCACGAATATAATTTAACGAAAGTTATTTCCTACTTCTCTACCTTAATGTTTTAAAGGTATTTATAATCCCTTCCAGACAGACTCCTAGATGAGTCTTTCCACTTGTCTTACACTCTTCAATCTTACGCTTAGGGTCCCCTTGTCCCACTCCAGTATTTCTAGAGTTAAAATTTTTTTGTTTTGCCATACTGCCGCTGGCATTCTCTGCCTTGATCCCTCCCTCTCTCTTGCTCTCATTCTTTTCCTCTTTGTGGTATTGAGTCAACGACTCACTACCACCCCCTGGTATAATCACCTTCTCCAGAATGATCCCATAGGAAACACTCTAGAACACCAAAATCCCACTATAGAGTTAGGGTTTCAGGCCCTGCTCAAACCTACGAGCCTTCCTCTCCTCAGTGTCCACTTAGTGTGGAGCAAAACCTTGCCCGATCGTTGAAATTGTTCGCGTACTGGGGAAATATCATGTCCCCTTGCTTAAGTTCTAAGAACTCAGTGTCTATCCTCCCTCACATGTCTTATAGGGAAAATAATTCTCGAAGAAAACCTTCTTGAATTGTTCCCACGTTACTACCTCTGTTCCAGCCCCACCCTGGTGAGCCTCCCACCAAAAGTTGGCTTTACTCTTCCTTAGGTAAGTCACAAAAGAAAACTTATGCGGCTCACCTACGTTTGTAATAACAAAATGCCTTCTCTATTACTTTTACCCATGTCTGGGACTCTATTAGGTCCGTCGTTCCTTTGAACTCCGGCGGACCTACGCTTTTAAACTATTTAATGGTAATCGTTCTAGCTACCCTAGGTTTCGCAGGTATTCTACCCCCGGTTCGGTTAATTCTGCCGTTAATAAATGAACGAACTCTTGCATAGGGTTGTGTTGACCCCATTAATTATCATTATGTGATCCTGCTTCCTGATTACGTTATCTTTTCCTTAGCGGCATTTCCTGATTAAATAAATAAAATTTCATTATTATCTATTTACTTACTTCGTTATTAATCGCCACATACCAACTCGCACCAGAACAAATCATCTCAATGAAAACTTATTTATATTCATATGCTATTTCATAGTTTGAAACTATTTAAAACTTGTTCTCTATAGCCAAAAGCTATTACATTTTCTATCCCATAATTGAACTTCACAAAAGTTGGGATTTACAAAAAGACTACCCTTTAAAAGAGGGTTTTACGTCACTACACACATACTTAAAATCTTAGATTTCTAATAATGCATAACAGCTTCCACGTGTTTCTCATTCGCAATCGCCACTACAGTACCCCGACTAATAGTATGACGGGTTTGTCCTGACTCATTGGAATAACAAGCAACTTTCAGCTTGAAATCCTTATGAGCGCTCTCATGGATGTAAGACATCCGGGCAATCTTCCGATCGTTCTCCCCCAGCTCCCTACGAAGCTCGTCTACCACCGCCTTAAAATCCCTAGCTGTATTTATCATGAGCACCTTCTCATCATGCTCTGACTCAAATCTGCTTCTGCCGACTCCTTCGCTACATAAAGAGCACTAATCTCTTCATTCTGTTTCTGCACAACTGCACTCAATTGCGCATTCCTGTCAAGCGCTTCCAGATACAATGCTTCCATTGCATCTGGAGGCGATGACTCCAGTGTAGGTACCACCGTAGTAACCGTTGTTACCTCTCTTTTTGCCTCCATCTCATTGATCATACTAAGGTATGACGTTATATCCATCTCTCCCTCGGAGTAGTCTTCCTTAGAAAAGTACTCCTCCGCCTCCGACTCCTCTAGAATCACTATTAGTACCTCCGCCACCGGTATAGGAACAGGCTCTACTTGGTTCACAAGCTCTTTGCTCACCGCGTGTATATCTCTATACATCAAGCTATCGACCGACATCCTACAATAAAACATATGTTGATTAGTACATAACACAGAATCGTATAAGCATAAATCACATTTAATTTATTTAGGGTTACTTTCCATCTTTTAAATCTTTTGATACTAAGTTTCCTCAATACCTTATTGACTCATTTAACTCAAGTAAAGCTCAAGTTTTTCTTCCTTTGAACTTCTCTTCCTTAACGAGGTTATGAGCCTAAGGTTCTTCCCCCCTAAAGTTTTATAACCTAATGCTTTGATACCAACTGTGACGCCCCCAAATCCGGGTCTCTTTCAACCCTATATATGGTGCTCCACGGTGCTACAGTTCACACAAACATTCAATTGAAAAGCCTCAAAAGAACGAATCTGTCTTATATATATATATATATATATATATTCTAAAACAATACTACCATTCCCCAGGTTCGTTATAACCGTTACATTTGCTTTTGTCATAATATCAAATATTATCATTACAAACCTATACTATTACATAGGTAAGCTACAAACTTGCTTTAGCCTTCGCTTTATCCTTGTCGAATCTCTTGGTCATATCGTCTAAGCTGCATTCATATGGTTCAAGCAAGAATGAGCATAACAAGCTCAGCAAGTACAACAATTTCATTTTAAAAGCATGCTTGAAACATAGGAATCATATATCTTCAATAACTGGATGATAGTTACGAAGTACTATCAATAATTCAAAATAGCTTTCCTTTTTTTTCCTTCAAAACGCTTTTTCAATAACAATATTCCATGAATCATCAATTCTAGTTCAAGACGTGAACCTCTTATAGTTTCTTTTTGAAAGGACAACCCGACACAAAAGTCCGTAAGTCCCAAGATAGCTTACGAGTACATCTAGGTGATCACTTATATAGTACCTATGTTGATCAACACTACATCCATTAAACGTGTGTACGCTTTAAGTTGTGGCAACCTCACGTGCCCATCGAATACTCGATGAAAATACATTTGTTTATACATATTCAAAGCTTACCTTGAATCCGCACTAAAAGAGTTGGCATAGGATAGCGTTAGCAATTCTATATTGAAAGACTTATAAAGAAATTAGTAAATCTATCAAGATTAGTCTAGCCGAGTTAAAACTGGCTTCGACCCTTTCTTTGAAATCATACATGCATCTCATAATGTGAATCATTTTAAAAACCTGGCTAACACGAAGGTTAGACAAGCGTTTAAGAAAAACTTGCCTTCAGCGTCTGCTACAGTATAATTACATTTCCTTTGAGCCTTTACAGTTTCTACAACACATAAGCACACAACATACCACATTAGGTCATGAATGAACATACTTAGTTCCTAAATAATCTTACCCTCCTTCTCAATCTAATCCCGTATTAGATTTGTTATTTATTGGTTCCAGCATTCCGTCGTTCTTTTACATTATTCTTACTAACTTCGTTCTCTTACACTTAAGTGAAATTATTTCATTAATACAACTCAGTTCGAGTTAATTATCCTTCCTCATGGCTTACTAACGTCCGTACTTTATTAATCGAAACTCGATCGTCACTGGTGAAGTATTAACATTGAATATCATTTGCGTTCATCTTCAATTGACTTTCTTTTAACCCTAAGTGATCATACTTGGGGTTCAATTATGACTTGTTAATGTTTAATTAAGTTCATTAGTTCGTTACTCAAAAATTTCCCTTCATCTTCTACTTGTAAACATTTCTTTATTGTCTAGCTTTTAAGACAAAGCGTTATACACGCCGGTGATCCTTTGTTATGCTCATATGCTGCATCTTCCATTGTGGCTTGGAGGCCGGACTTCGTGCTGCACACAGTCCCTTTGTTAACTATCGTATCGTACTGCTGAGTTTGCGGTGGTCTGAAGCTCACTTTGGCAATTACTTGGCTACCGATCATTTAAGCTTGGAGTCGCATTGCGGCGCGAACTCTGAGCCACAGATAGTTTTGACAGATTTTCAACTTTGCGAGATTCCCGGACTCGTAACTTCTTCGTTATAAGTACGAATTGGCTCGTTCAAGAGCCTACGGTTCACAAATTACGTACTCTGTGCGTTCATGCAAGAATTTTATCTATTCAATTTCGTTTGCTAAAATGTCACCTATTAGTCTATTTTTAACGAAAAAGATAAACGTTCGTGAACGTTTAACGCTCGTTTCTTCATTCTAAGTCGGAATCCGGCCATTTTTGAGTCCGCAACTGTATAATGACAAATACGACTTGTCTCCTTTGAAAACCAATTTTTCCAAGCTCAATATCAAAATTCGACTTCCATTCCGAGAATTTCACGAATTCGACGATTGTCGTCTAATCGTGTGAATTCCGGTGAAACTTCGTTACTTGAGATTTATAGACCATTTCACTTGGATTCAATCCATCATATTAATATCTTGACCTTCATTCTTCATTAACTTATAAATATGATAAGTTATTACTAGTTCATTGTGAATTTATAACTTATGAAAATATAAACTACTTATATTTCCATTTCTCATAACTTATGACTTCTTTTCTCATGATTTCTTATGGCTTCAATCTTTTAACCACCATCCTTGCTTCTTATTATCATACCATCTTTTTAAGAAAACATATGAAAAGTTCATATAATTTCCTTATGAATTCATAACTTATTCTTGGTTTGGATTTCTTATTCATTACGTATACGGTTTATTAAGACTTAAGCCATTTGATTCGTCATTTCAACCCCTTCTTATCATGCTTGCTCTACCAATACCCCCTTCTCTATCAATGGAAGAGAGAAAGAAACATGGTTTAAGATCACTTACTTTTGAATAACACTTGGTAAATCTTTAATCTCCTTCTTGATTCTTGAACTTCAAAGGTTAACTTGCTAGCTTATTCTCACTTACTCTCTCTAACCAATAAGCATTTTGGTCTTTGATCTTGTAATTTTAATGGCTTGATTGTCAATTGTCCAAACCCTTAGGGTTTAACCCTAAGGTTCTAACCCTTAGGTTTTAAAAATCTATAATTTTAGAATTTTCTAATTAGGGTTTCTAAAAAGAAAAATTAATATTTCTAAAATAAAATTAGGGTTTTAAATAGAAATTAATATTTCTAAAGTATAATTAGGGTTTCCTAATTATATTAACATTTACTAATCACTTTAGGCTTGCTAATTAGGATTCCCGAATTTAAAATTAGGGTTTCCTGACATACGATTAGGGTTTCTAATGGTACGCTAGGGTTTCTAATCCTGAGATTAAGGTTTCTAATCCCATATTAGGGTTTACTAATTTTAAACTTTATCCGATCAATCATTTATCAATAACTCTATACAGTACAAACACGTACTTATTAATATAATTATTTTAATTATATTTTCTATCGAATCCCTATCCGAATTTAGGGTTAGGGTTTGAAATTCTTAGTTAAGCACAACTCCATTCTTATTTTCTCAGTCAATACCCAAATTGACTATTCTCGAGACTCGTGTCACAGATACACAACATAATATTGATAATTAATATTAATATTAAATAAAAAAAAATTATTCAAAAAATTTAGATTATTCGAAATCCCGGGTTGTTACAGTTAATATGTTTAAATACGAAAGCAATGCATGTTATACGAACTGATTTAATCAAGAAACGAATCTGTGGTGAGATGATTCGCTAAGGATGTCTAAAAATGGGGTTTTTAGCAAGAACATGACTTTAAAGGGTTAAATGTGATGAATATAGGTGTTTTGCTGTTTAAAATCAATGTATACATGCTTGGTGACAATTATGTGAAGTTTATGTCTTTTGGGTTTGTTAAATTTACTGGTTGTATGTGAAATAAGTGAGTTTTGGGCTGAAGAACAGTCCAGTCGCGAGCTGCAGAATTCAATCCTAGGAAATATCGCCTCGGCGGGTTTTCCCAGTTCAAGTTGTGCCGCCCTGGCGGTATGCCGCCATAGCGGAATTCTTCAGTGCAAAATGCCACCCCGGTAGGTAGTGTTCAGAGTTGAGCTATTTTGGTTTTCTTTGTGTTCAGTCCATTGTATGCTAGTCTAACCTAGTCTAATGAGCATTATAATGTGTTGGACATGTAATAAGATGTTATATCAGATTGTTAACGTACATGTGGTGAAATTGCATGATGATTTGATAAGTTGTATAAGGGCTAAAACGTGATGTTCATGAGAGGATGTAATGTTGTTTAAACTTAAGATTTGAGACTTCAGTCTTGTAATATGTGATTGATGGTAATGCGCAGAACTTAAACTAAGTTAACAAGTTGTACTTAAAGTGGGAACTAAACCTACAAGATTAATATTAGTGTAACTAATGAATGTTGTGAATACATATGGTATGTGTGTAGGATTTGTGGTGAACGTGAATAGTAATCGTTTAACTTACGCATGATGCAAGTTTCTTTACCTTAACTTGATTATTATTACGCAAGTTCCCTAACTCTAAACTTTCATTAAGCAAGTTCTTAATTCTAATTCTTTATTGAGCAAAAATATAACTTTAGCTTATCGTTATTCAAGCAAGGTTTATAATTGTATTCGAATACTTATGTCAAATTAAAGCTTTCTATTATTACGAAAGTAATACCAGAATGTATGAGATTTATATCTATTTTCCAATGTTATTGAAATCTCATATTGCAAAGACTAGATCATTGTTGTTATAAGACTAGAGATCTTTTGTTGATTCAACTTATCCTTAGTTGATGAATGTTGAACTCTAAATTACCCTTGATGTTAATCCAAACCAAACTTACTTTGGTATGGACTCTAATGTTAAGTTAAGATGAACAACCCTAATATAGGGGATTATATTACACAAAAGCGTTAAAATGTGTGTGCACAATACATTGTACAAAGGGATGATCCCCCTGAGTACGAGAAGAAAGGTCCATATATACAGTCTTATGACTGATAAAGGTTTAAGTAGAGATACTCAATAACCAAGGACATAGTTCATGGTCTTGTGATACTCGGATGTAATTTTGATTCCTGTTCAAATCTTGATTCAAAAGACAAGCTTTCTTTTGTTCAGTATCTATTGTTTACTCGCATGTTATTATTATTACTATTGTTAAATTTGTGGGCAATTATTGCTCACTCTTGCATAATAACATTGCAACTAAGGTTGAAAGAGTTGATGAGTCATCTACTAGTAATGGCAAAGGCAAGACAAACAAGTGATGAAGAATTGTTTATTTATTAAATGATGTTTATGTATAAGACTTATGTTGATTATGTTAAGTTTCCGCATTTGATGTATTAAGGTTAGATAACCCGGGAAATCATTATTAATGAGTTTTATGTATGTGTGGGTAGTTAGATGTGTTATTCTGGAGAGTGAACACCAAATCTGTGAGAAATTTGAGTACCAAGATTTAGGGGTGTCACACGAAGAACATCAAGAGATATATACTGACCGAAAATTCTCAAAATATAAAGACGTGCTCAAGTCGTTAACACCGACCTAAGTGAGATCGAAACATATAGGAACAATCCAAAACGGGCACTATTTGAGATTCACTCATACTAAGTGTATCTCAAATGTGTTTCTAAGCTTCCTAAACTATATGAAAATATGCACATGTTTATAAATTTCTTGACCCACCATCGAATGGGGAAAAAACAAATAAATTAAGAATTCGAAGATGCTTGCAGTTGAATGGACCGTCTATATGTTACATGTTACATATAAATTGGTTAAACTCAAATCAAATCTCTCCACAACAAACTAATATTCGTCTGTATGTCAAGAGAGGGCATGCAGATATAGATGGAAAAACATATTTCAACTTCAACCAGAAATATACAGTTTTTAGCCAAAACCACAAAGTTGATCATTTTGATGTTTTCCCCCAAGTCAACTACTATTACCTTTCTTCAACTATCATGTTAGTCCAAGTATTAATGCATTTACATTACCTTTATGCTTTGGTGCTTGAGCATTTCACATTTATTACATATTATGCTCTTTGATTTTAATTCCATTTATTTTTCTTCACAATCCAAAGGATGAATCTATAAACTCATGCTTTGGTGCTTGAGCATTTCATATATTTGTACTCATTACCGACAGCTTAGCCATCGACAATGGGGTCATTTGCGACGGCGTGAATCCCGTCGACATTGGACTCGTCGGCTATGACTTGATTTTTTGTAGTGTATATTGATAAGTACGTATATCCTTTTAGCTTGTATAACTCTTTTTTTTCCTCAAGGAAATGAGGTAATTCTTGGTTATGAATTAGGATTAGAAAAAATTCGCAAAAATAACTCACCAAGTACAAATAAAGTTCTTTAAAAGACCAGATAACCAACTATAAGTTTTCACAATGGTTTCCTGTTTCCACATTAAAAGCCTTTTTCAACCCAAAATTCTTGGGACCTTAAAAACATAGAAAAAGGCTTATTTACATTTAAAACCTAAGAAAAAGAAAATGGCAGATACTCCTTCAGTCCCAACTCCTAACTCCTAGGGACAAAGATATTAACACTCAACTAAATATTTCTCCATCCCAACTCCAAAGAGTGATTTTGAGATTAAAAAATAATGTTGAAGGAGCATCCCATGCTAATAGGTTAATAGCTAACTAAAAAATTAAGGTAACTATGAAAATACCATAGAAAGACTCTTCTCACATATCTAGTGAATGGGCCCCACATTTATGTGAGATACCCTTATAAAAATATCAATTCCCAAAATTAAACTTGCACCAAATCAAATTAAAACAATTATATTACTTTCACTGTTTCATGGCCTTGGTACAATTAGTAAATAAAGGAAATAGAAAAGAAAAACTATGAGCAAAGCTTTCATATGGAAAAACCATATACCTGTTTACATACTCTAAATGGATGAACAAACTAAACTACTTCAAGTTTTATAGTCTATGCCCTAAACTAATAATAAGAATTGAATGAAAATCATAATATGAATCAACATGTTGTTATAGAAACTGAAAAGTATTGCATTATATGAATATCATACCCACATCAAGTTCATCTATTCAACCCACTTAAATAACCCCCAATGTGAAATCAAAGTTAACACTGATAGAAGTTTATGTTCATAATATAAACTAGGAGCAATAAATCAAACAGTGGCGATTAAGATAAGAAACTGTCAGGAATAAACATGAGAATGATATTCCTATTTACATATGATTTGGTTATGATATATATATATATATATATATATATATATATGAATATGCAAGTATGCTTGCATTAAGAAAAGTTGTAAAGTCCTTTGATAGATAATAGAAACATGTGTACAAGGACTTAGAATAAATTGATCAAATATGTTAGGTTGATCCTACATTAGCAAAACAATTATGTAAAGGCCTTGAAAAGAAATGATGTACAAGGACTATAAATATAGAAAGATCAAGCATGTTAGGTTGATCTTATAATGTAATAGTTAGGCTTGTCTGATCGTCGAGCACTGTACCAGATATCGTAGTCTGCCAGGAGAGTCAAGGTAAACTCGAGAGCTATCGAGGCAGAATCGTAGTCTGCAAGATAGTAGATCTCGAAGTTCGTAGACTGCCAGGAGAGACGAGGAAGGATCGTAGTGTGTCGAGTAGAACTTCCTCGGAGCCGTTGTCTGCTGAGGAAGTCATATTCAGAATCGTAGATACAACTCGCCACGAAAGCCGTAGAAGGCATCTGTCGAAGCCAAGTCGAACGAAGACTACACTCGTCAGTCGTAGAGTCTCGATCATAAAGCCAAGTCGAGGATCGTAGCCTACACTCTAAGTCGTAGAGTCTACTGATTACATGCAGAGATCGTAGTCGAGCAAGATCAGATGAAGACAACGAGCACAAAGTCTGAAATCGTAGAGTGTCAAGATCTGATCTCGGAGTCGTAGTGTCTGCACAGCCAAAGCTGAATCGTAAAGTGCAGAACTAAGACTTCAATAGATGTGCTCACAACGCCGAGGCTAAATCGTAGAGCAAACATGATTCTCAGCAAATGAGCACTCCTAGAATATCCAAATGAATGAAGCCTCTGGTTGGCACTGCAAAAATACATCCCACCTGAAGGAAACCAGAGAGCACTCAACTAATGGCATGAAAGCTAACAGAAGATCTAAGCATCAATCCAATCAGCATCTAGATTGAGTTGTGAAGCCATTCAAGATGAAGTCTTCCACAAGATAATCATAAAAAGACTTCAGTAGCTGACTAAGGAAAGTCAGCAGGTGCAGTAGCTGTTGTGACGCCCCCAAAATAGGTCCATTCCATCCAACCCATTCTGAGTCGCCAAATACATGGTACAGAAATAACTACAACTTTATTATTATAACATATAAACTGTGAGTTTAAATACAGATATTGCCATCTAGACAATATCCACACGCAAATAAATCCCCATCATAATTATTGATACATTATTTTACAAAAATGGTGAGGACTACTAAACAACTCTCTCTAGAACCTTCATTCCATACCCCGACTAGTACTCGCTACATTCTCTCCTCCCGAGAAGAAAAATGGAACAACAAGGAAAAGGGTGAGCTCAACTAGCCCAAAGAAGAATATTATGACTAAGATAATATACAACAAATTATCGTTAGTCTTCAACAGGAAAAATCTAATAGAATACAATAGACAACAAATTTTAAATCAATTTTCGCACATGAAATAATAATTCATTAGAAGAGTTAAGTAAAGAATGCAAACTACTATCTTCTATATATGAATTTAAAAGTTCATCATCGATATTTTATCCTCGTAACATCAATCAATATATATCCGGAATCAAATATTCATCTTTGCTCTACAGCCAAAGATATTCATCGATTAGGTCATGTTCATCTAAACACTGCTCATCTTTGTACTACGGGCCAAAGATATTAATCGATCGATCGTGTTCATCTCTCAACACTGCTCATCTTTGCTCTACGGCCAAAGATATTCCATAATATCATCATTTAAGATTGAAGATGATGAAAAATATTTTAAAGAAACGAATCCAAAGAAACAAAATGACAAGGATTAAGGATTAAGGATTCGTACTTTGTTTTATCCATGTCCAACAATACCTCAAAAATAATCATAGTGGTGTAAAATTCAAGAATGATCAAAACATGGATACAATCAAAGCTAGTATCCGAGATAGATATTTTGGACGAAAAGAAGAAATTTCATTTTTCTATGAATAGTGCCGTATTCGTGAATAATCAGATATGAATGAATAGTCATACACACATGAATAAGTAACTCAACACCAAAGATAGAAATTTCACAAAAACATCTTCACGCTTCATGAATAGTACTGTGAATAGTAACTCGTGAATAAGAACTCGTGAATAAGAACCCCGACATGGAAAAGTTCCAAATTTGATAAAAAGTTTCAACCAATATTTTAGCATAATGATATTGAAGAAATAATATCATTTGAGAAGAAAATAACATCCCTTACCTCGAAAGACAGTACTTCTAGTTGAAACACCGGATATAAAGCTATGACTTGAACTTGCAGACCAGATAGCAATACTCAAAGTATACTCAAAATACTCACAAGAATACGCTCGATAATATAGAGAGAGAAAACTTCAGTTTCGGTGTGATTTTCAATTCTAACATAAGCACCCTATTTATAGGAAATTGCTTAGAACACCAAAGCAAAAAATTGAATATAATAATATTATATATAAACAAAATTCATACGCCCACATCTTGAATCTGAATTCAGCCACCATGCACATGTTAAATATGCCCACAACATATAAAAAACGTTTTTATTAATAAAAATAAATAAAACTTCCAAAAATCAATTATTTCGGAACTTCAGAACTTCAATAATTCATAATAAATAGTCATTTTATCAGAAAATTCGAATCTAGCGATTTTTTATAGGAAATTAATTCTCTACAACTTTCCGGAAGAAAGTTTTTCCAAATTCAAAATGAAATTGACCAAAATCTACATACGGACAATTTTAAATTTATAATCAAATTTCAATCAAGAAATGGGATCCAATGACATGTTTAACATGTTTTAAACATTTATTGCAACAAAAATACTCTTCCTCCTCGTATACTCATATATCCCACATTCGTTGTAAAAATATCACCGTTAATATATTATTAAAATAATATATTTAAATGAATTATTTTATCGAGAAAAGATAAAATATTAATTTTCAACAATTGTCATTTTAAAAATTTCTCCATCTATATCCACATAAAATCATTTTCCTCATCATATAAATCAATAATTAATTATTCACAAATAATATTACGTAATCACATTATTGACAACCAGTGCGCTTCGAGAGAGGGGCTTTCCAATAAGAATTTCTCTCATCAGCCGCATTAGGTGACCAAACCTCTCCTTAAGATGAACTTTCTAGACATTGCCAATAATGTTATCTAATAATATTATTCGATAATATGAATTATTGTTTCGATAATAAAAATACTGTGTAATGACAATTATTGAAACAATGAATATAAAATATCAACGCAACAATTATTGAATCAATAAAATAAAATCTTCGAATAAGAATTACTCGTAACAATTATTGAGTAATGCCTTCACGTAATAATCAATAATTGGTGCAATACCATGTCTTCTTTGTCAACAACGCGTATTAGTGTGTTTTAACCAACGGTATTCTAACAAGATTAATCTGTAACAACTACGTCGTTATTTATAAACAACTTATATTTGTCGCTTTTCTTCATCCAATCGCTTTCAGTTATGGGGCCCACAAAAGATCGCATTAAATCAGATACGAATATTCCCAAACAGCATTGAATATTCCACGACCAAAACGAATATTCCCGAAGCGATAAATGAATATTTTATAACCACTTGCTTATTCAAATATTTAATGTATTTTACCCATAACTATCCACATTAATCAAATCAACCCTTACTATTTCAAAATAATAAATAGAGGAAAATAAATTTCATTTATTAATCATTTGGGGTCTTACAGCTGTCATGTGATAAGATGACAACGATCTTGTAAGTATCTAGGATCGTAGTGTTTGCCAAACAAACAAAGAACTGATGGAGTGTACACAGAGATACTGGTCAGCTTCTGAAGAAAAAGGCTAAAGTGATTAAGCATTGGGTCAGTCCATTGATGATAAGTGAACGGGAGATCACACCGAGAAAGTGAGCTGGATATGCCACAAATCTGAAGTGTCTTGCTATTCAAAAGGGACCAGAACAAGGAGTCAAGCCATCAGTATCTAAGAACAGTCGAGCCAAACAAAAGTGTTGAAGCACTGCATTGTAAGAAGGAAGAGATGTTCTACATTAAAGATTTAATGAACACTCTTCATGATCGTAGTGTTGACTCTACCAGTCAATGGGCAACACTCAACCAGACACTACGATCAGGTCCAAGAGGATATGCATCAGAATCGTAGAGTTCGGTCAACTGAAGATTGAAGCATTGGCAACGGTTCAATTTGAAGATTAATATTAAGACAAGGGCTTATTGAGAGCATCGATACAAAAGGACAACCTTTGATCGAGAAATCAGAAGAAGGAAATAAAGTCGTCGACCTACCCAAGACATAAAAGTAACATATCTGCCGGGGTAGGTGAAATAGTAGACTGCAGTGTCAAAAAAGGAGATGTCATGTCACATCTGTAGTCTACACCAAATAACTCGAGATCTGCGAAGCATTTCAAAGAACTTTTAACGGCTACTTCTCAACGAGAAGATTGGGAAGGAGTATAAATAAGCCAGAGCTTCAACAATCAAAAGTTGCTGATAATTGTTATGTTGCAAAATCTTTGAGTTGGTAGAATGCTAACGTTGACTCTACGAATTCCACATGAGCTTAACAGAACAAGTTTTAGTGACTGTGAGACTACGAAGGTGGAAGTGAAGCAGCTTTGAAGAAGAACATAAACAAACCAAAGCTTCACTCAACAAAGATGAGAATGCCACTTGAATTGGCATCTAAGCTAAGTGCCGAGAAGGACAAGAATATAGCATTCAGAAGAATGGCAAAGCACAAGGCAGATCCTGAGAGCCACTCTACGATTCACCATGAACCTAAAGCTGAAAAAGAGCAAGTGCAGAACCATGTCTGCCAACCGATTAAGAAGGGTTTAGGAAATAGTGATGGTGCACAGCTGATACTATATGAAGATGAGCAGAACAGAAGAAGATCAGATGCACCAAAGAATATGTGGTCCAGACTCGAAGCAGAATGCAAAGAAGACCACACCAAGCTATTAAGTACAAAAGATGATTAAGCTTAAAGACATCTTAGCAGCTAAGCACCAACAACAACAACAAACAACAATAACAAGAAGCCAGGGCCTGAGGGGCCCTTGTCCGGAGAGACTAAATGAAGTTCCAAGCCTGCTGGGCTTGAAGAGTTCCTAGGGAACCTGAGAAGTTCTAAGGCTGCTGGCCTTGAAGAGTTCTTAGTGAACTGAAGTCCTAAGGCTGCTGGCCTTGAAGGAATCTTTGTGATTCAGGGTGCTGCCCTTCCTTAGTGGAAATCCTGCTAGTTGAAAGCAGAAGAGTGGATTAGGAGCTTGAGTCTCTGAACCACTTAAAGCCCCTTGTGTCTTTTACTTTATGTCATTTATATTATGTACATTAACTGCTATAACTGCTATGTATGTTTTAACTGCTTACAACCAAACTAACTCTTAGAACAATGTATGTATGATTATGAATATATCAATGAAGGGGATCTTTTACTTATTCCGCTGTGCTTGAAAAGATTTTTATGTTTGTCATATGCTAAATCATTAGTTATACAAAATAAAATAGAAAAGTATTTGGAATTAAAAAGGATCTATTCAACACCCCCCCCCCTTCTAGATCTATATTGTGCCTACTGGGAACTAACAATTGGTATCAGAGCTGGTTCTCATGCTATATTCAAAAGCTACTCGCTTTGAGTCTGATCCTAGGCACAAACATTGTTCTAAACTTAGTTTAGTAGTAAGTCACTTGTTATATGCAGATGAGCTCACACGTTGGAAATATTGTGAACAGGCAAATGTGTATAGACACTTGAAGCTGCTCAGATTGGTCCATGTTTTTGATTTCCATATCCACAAGACCAATTCTTGCTCGCGGTCAATCTTGTAGTCTAAAGACTAGGCTAGAAAGCTCAAGAGACATCAACAGAAAAGAGTCAAACATCCACCAGCCTGAAAAAGATGAAAAGGTCATACATGCTAAGAAATGCTTATCTAGAGAAGAAAGAAGAACTTCTCAAACATGTGTCCGGCCAACCAGCAGCTGGATGTAAACCTTGTGAACTCAAGGATGTCTAAGAACTAAAGATGTTGAGACTCTCTTAGCTTGCATCTTCAAAACCACGACTGATTGATTGAAGGTCAACTAGAGCAACAAGTTGTCAGGAGCTAATGAGAAACTATGCACATCAATGCCTAACCTCAGTATATCTAAGATAAATGACTGTTATGAAACTGACAGCAGAAAGGTACGGTTCCTCACTAATATAATTGTGTACTTCATGTTGCATCTTCTTATGAACTATAACAGTATTCTTTCAAGGAATCATAATATACCTAAAACGGTGAAGAGAAAAAGCATACTGAGGATGAAAACTCAAATGGTTACAAACTTTTTCTCCATCCAAGTTTTAGGTTGAAGATGACATCTTGAAAGAAATCTGAAATGGGTCATAAGAGCATCACAGGTTAAATTTATTTTATGTGAAGTAATCTTTGTTGATAGGTTAGTATGTATGTACAACCTATGTTCTAAGTGTTTAATAACACACAGAGTATAATCAGTTCGATAAAAGTATCTTAAAGATTCGTAGAAACTGATCACCTCCATGAATCAACCAGATACAAATAAATCGTAGAGTTGATTCTCACTCTGTGAACACTTAAACCCTGTAAACATAACCTAGCAAATGATGAAACCATCAAAAAAAAGAGTGTTTTATTAAAATAGCAAATCTTATACACACTCACCATCATGCATCTCAAAATGTATTATCTAAATGTGTTACATGTATGAATATGATTGTTGGTGATAAATATGATGGTTATCCAAATGTATGAGTAACAGGAATTCAGAAAACTAACCTAGCAGGACCCGTTTAACCATGGGTACTAAAAATAGAAGTTTACAACCTGTAGGTACTTGGTCTATCTGGCCACACTAAGGAATCTTTGAAGCGAAGACTTGATCGAAGAAGATTCAACCAAAGAAGGCTTAAGATCGCTTGAAAATGACTCTGATAAAACTCCTATATGTCAAAGCATGTCCTTGAAGACTTGCTGAGCTGATCTGAATAAAGCTCACATGGCTGCTGATCTTTATATGGAAGCAGGCTATTCAACCAAAGATGAAAAAGGGTCTTAGATGCTCAATCATGCAAATCATATCATAAAAGAAGAATCCTCAAGGAAGCTCATCACAGAGGATCATCACGGGAGCAGAACTCAACGAGCACATGCTGACAAAGAAGACTACGTTCGTAATGCTAACAAATGATCGTAGAATGATCAGTCCTGGAGATATCCATGTCTATGATGAAAACAAATTTGACTGTTAGTGGTGATTCCAGTCAGAAAGAAGCATGCAAGGATGTCTCCTAACGCACATGAAGAAAAGGAAATCACATCTCACTGAGAAATTAGTGTGAACATGGGGAAGCAGTGATCTGTTAAGAACAACAGCACTGAGATATACTATGAAGCAGTGTACCAGCTACAGAGTCCCAAAACTTTGTTACTGATGAACCAAATGAAGAACCATAGAGTAGAAACTCGAAATTATCTGTACATCTATCACTAACATTGCAGGAGGACAGATTCATCTTTCAAGAGAGAACCCTGGAACACAGTTCATATCCATTCTGGATACTACCGGAAGTTCAACATCAACCTCGGAACACACACCGGGAGTAACAATTCCAACCTCGGAGATAACTCCGAGGTATCCAGTCTCAGTCCCAACCATGGGAATAGTTACTAACCTTGGTGATAACCCCAAGGAATGCAGTTCCGGAGATAACCCCGGAAATGCTTGTTTCAAATACAATCAGCTTCAATCTCGGCGCTCATAATGAGATACTCAGTACCAACCCAAAGATAACACCGGGAGGACAGGCACACCTCAGAGATGACACTGAGGACCTTCAACAATCGCAGCAGTCCAATCTCAATGAAGCCCTAAGCAACGTCTGCTTTATCAGCCCGAACCGGCGATAACACCGGTGAGGGGCAACATCATCATCTCGCCAACGCGATGCCACGTCACGTCATCTCAACATCACATTTCTACACAACAACGTCCCACAAGAGCCAATGAAAATCAATCCCGAGTGACTATTGCGCAGGATAACGGATAGAATTTGAAGCTGAAGACCGGAGGGCACTATCCCATCTTCATGACTTCGTACAAACTCTAATCCCATGACATTGCATAGCTCTCAACAACGGCGATCCGAAATAGGTCCTATATACCTTAGTCGAATGCTTGAATTACAATTCTAAAAGTTCAAGCGGACATTGCAGTGCCTGAGTGCACGTACTTCGAGACGACACAACCCGAGAAACCCGGGGCAACCCGGGTAGCCTCTGGTACACCTGCGGCCTAGACCCTCTATAAATAGAGGGCTTGGGGTGGCCATTTTACAAGAAAAAACGGCGAGGAAGCCCTACCCAATTTGCTCCATACTCACCCTATATTTAGTGCTTTCTCATTTGAAACACCTGTGAGATCACATATAGCTACTTTTGTACCTACAAAAGCTAGTGTTTACCTACTTTAAAGATATAGAAGTCTTCTTTGGCGTGCAATCATGCCTTCTCACACACTCACACACTTTAAAGCCTTTCTCTTCATCTCTCGCACACCCCCTTCTTTAAGTTGAGAGTCGTATTACGTGTGTTTGCGGGACTTGATTCTTATCTGGTTTTATTTCATCGATATATATATATATATATATATATATATATATATATATATATATATATATACATATATCGAACATTATCGAGTTATGCCTCGATTGAGCCTGAACTTGATGCTTAGCGTTTATTTATATTATATATATATATATATATATATATATATATATATATATATATATCCCACCGAGTTTACTTCAGTGTGGTTGATTGCTTTGTATAGCTTTATTTACATTTTGTCCCTTTGGAGTTTC
This sequence comes from Panax quinquefolius, assembly GCA_020205615.1. NCBI lineage: Eukaryota > Viridiplantae > Streptophyta > Magnoliopsida > Apiales > Araliaceae > Panax > Panax quinquefolius. The sequence continues at coordinate 53,927,735 of CM035170.1, forward strand.
CTCTATGGTGGTTGATAGCTTTCATTCCTTCCTACATCTTTATTTACGTTTATTCCCTTTGGAGTTTCCTCCGTGGAGGTTGATAGCTTTTACTTTACTTTATTTACATTTTCCGATCCCCCATGGAGGTGCTTTCATTAATCGGTGATCATGATCATGTATATATATATTATATTTACACTTTTATATATATACCGCTTATCGCTTTCATACAAATTATGATTATCATATGCTTAGGAATCATTTGATTCTGATTCACTTTATTGGATCTAGATTCGGTTCCGTGATGGACATTTTCAAATAGGCGACTTGTAAATTATTCTCATGATGTCTCGAATTTCCTCAAATGGTTTCAATACCCACGAGGAAGTGGGCATTATTTTGTATATTATTTTCGTACGGATGCCTCGCATCTGTAAAATAAAATCAATCCAGCGGAACACTTAATAAAATGGAATAGTAAAAGGTCTCAATTACTATTGAGCATCAGGGTTTGAAAAACCTTTTTTTATAAAACATCATTGCTATATCTTGCTAAACACTGAATTTTTACATAAATTCAAACCCTGTGTATATAGGTACGAACGATGCCTTGCACTACTTCCAAAATAACAACACATTGACCAACACACACACACATTCAGATAATCGTTTCTTGAAAAGAGGCGGTCACCGTGGTAACACGGATGTCGGGGGGTGCCTAACACCTTCCCTCCGCATAATCAAGTCCCCGGACTTTAATGAATCTCGGTTTCACCGACCCGTTTAACAGTGTCACATCACTGGGTCAATGTGCAAATATTTTCTAGGTTGTGTTGGTACAACGATTTAAAAAACTAACTAGCGACTCTTAACAGTCCATCGTCGACATTATACATGTTGGACCTTTTTCACTTGTTTTTTCAAACAAATCTCACCTAAAATGATAACACCAAAGAACAAGTAACAGAAAGGGACATCTATAAAATCCCGACGTCGACAGGTGGCGACTCTGCTGGGGACTCCAGTAAGAGGACTTAAGCCGCTATTATAATCTTTTCAAAACTGTTATCTGCTTGTGTGTGGATGTTGCATTTACATTTATGATGAATGTGTACGAATGCATTTACTTATTGCACTTAGTGCTTCGCACCATATCGACTTGTGATATTAGTGCTTCGCACCATATCTGCTTGTGATATTAGTGCTTCGCACATGTCATCATTTTTATACGGTGAGACGCGATGTATGTGAATGTATGTTGTGTGGTCCCTCCACCAGGAGGCTATCCCGTCGGTGTTTGATTACCAGACTCGTGGGAAGACTAATTCTCCGAGGTTCAGGAAAGGCACCACCCAAATTGCTCCAGTTGAAAGACCGGATTAACTTCCCGTTGAGTAAATTGCGATGATTTGGGAACCTTCATGCCAAAAAGCCGCTAGAGTAACCTAAGATAGGTCAGCCTCTAATAAACCCAAAACGGAGGAAAGTCTCTTCATGCTCTCTCATTTCAATTACTTGTAAACACAATTACTTGTAATTACATTCCATATATATCTCCATCTAATGAGAAATATGAAGAAATATGTAAACATACATAACATGTTATCCTGTGTTACAAAACAACTGACATCCGTTTTACAGGATAAAATTCCTAAGATGGACACATCATATAGCATGTTATTATACACACATTCCCTAAAGACTAAACTATGCAAGTCTTTTGTAGGGAACCAATCGGACCTACTACCCGGTCAAAATCCAAAAAGGCTGCAAGCCTACAGTCAATCATGTCGTCATCTGACAAGACTGACCTTAATCTAGTTTCTCGCAAAGAATTCGACGGGTTAAGCAAACAAATTACAGATTTAGCTGTTCTACTCAAAGAACTACACCAGTCTACTTAGGGTCCAAAAATACCCATACATGCTGAATCCTCTACACAAGGGGGAAACCATGTCATCATAATACCTGAACTGCAGTTGGATACGACCAACAAAACTCATGATGTTGCCCATCCCACTAGAAATCCAGACACCGGTGACATCAAAAAGAAAGTCCTCCAAATGGAAGAGACCCTTCGTGCCATCAAAGGAATTGGAGCACACATGAGTGTTTCATATGCTGACCTTTGTATATTCCCTAGTGTTCATTATCCAAAAAAATTTAAAACTCCTGACTTTGAAAAATATGATGGATTAGGAGATCCTTACACACATTTAAAGGTGTTCATTGGAGAACTTGGATCTTATGCAGAGGACGAAAAACTCAGAATGCAACTGTTCTATAAGAGTCTAACTGGAGAAGCTCGTTCGTGGTAAACAAGATTAGACAACTCAAAGATCCATAGTTGGAAAGAGCTAGCACACGCCTTCCTCACTCAATACAGCTTTTAGTCTCAGATGGCTCCTGATCGGTATCAAATTACCAAGATCAAGAAACAGTCTAACGAGTCTTTCAGAGAGTATGCTCAAAGGTGGAGACACCTGGCTGCCCAAGTTATTCCTTCCATGAAAGAATCAAAAATGGTAATGACCTTTATAGACATACAAGAAGCTCCTTTCTATGAGAGAGTGTTAGCCGGTATCGGTAAACCATTTTCTGAAATGATTAAACACGGGGAGATGGCTGAGATGGGATTGAAGTCGGAAAAGATTCAAGACCTAGCCGCCCCTTAAAGTCGCTATTTGAGCACATCCAATCTAGAAATTATGGAAACAACCCCCGGAGGGTCCATAAGAAGAAAGAGGAAGATGTTTCCCTAATACTACAGGGTCAAAAAGGCAATCAGAACATGCCTATTCAAAGGAGAAACTACACTCCCTTTCAAGCTCAGTCTTAGAATCCTCCAGTACCAAAAGGTGGAGAAGTTAGACGCCCTCAAGTGTTCACACCCTTGGGGGACTCACTCGAGAATATTCTCACGCTTCTAACAACACAGAAGAAAATCACGCATCTTCTTCCACCAGCAGCCTTAATGGACGGGGTTTCAATGCTACTAAGAAATGTGCATATCATGCCGGGGCACCCGGACATGATACTCAAGATTGTTGGGCCTTGAAACACAAAATCCAAGACCTGATAGATAACGGGGAAATCGTGGTCACCAAACCAGATCAACCTCACCTACAAGACAACCCTCTTCCTCAACACAAAGAAGAAGAGGTCAACATGATCAATTAGAGCAATGGACAAAGTTCCAATTTCAATGGAGAATCATCTCAGACCACTAGAGACGGAGTAGACAAATGGGATTGTGCCAAGTTCCAGTTTGCAATGGAACTTAAGATGAAAGCTCTATGCAAGCAGATCGAGCAATTGGCAGAACTGGTGACCTACCAGCATCAAGTTACACACCAGTTAGTAAGCCAGGAGCATGCTAGTCTCCTCCCTCTTGTCATGAATATTCCCACATTACCTACAGAAAGTGAAACTTTGGAGGACAAAGTGGCAAAGAGAGCGAATGCCGAGGCTTGTCGTGATTTTCCCAACAGAAGGGAATTCACATATCTGGGTTGACCTATGGAGGAAATCCTTCAGATGCTAATCAATGAAGGAAGAATTAATTCCCTTCTACCTCCGATCAATCCCCGTTCCGGACGGTACAATTCTGATGGAGTATGTCAATATCACTCCCATTCTCGCGGTCCAGCATAGAAGAATGTTGGGCACTCCTCCACCTTATCCGAAATCTCATCGACAAATGTATCCTCGCATTTAGCGAGAAGATGATACCGTGTTTTACGTGTGAGTGAGAATACATATCCTACTAAATGGAAGAGTTTGGTATCGATTATATCCACTCGAGGCGATGGGATTAACCAATCACTCACAATACCAACAATTCAACTCAGAGGAAGCAACAATCCTTTGAAAGTAGCCGCTCCCGAGCTAATTAACTTACCATGCAGAGCACAATATCCTATTGTTAGCTTGCACACAGTTCCATGGAATTATGGAGAAGGTGAAGGATCCACCTCACATACAACTGCTACAGTGTCAAAGGAAAATCCACTATATCTTCCCCAACGGGTGATGAAGCTTACCATCAAATCAAAGGGGAAAATACACATGGAGAAGATTGAAAAATTTCTCCGCACTATGGGTCATCACAAGGCCAAGGTGGTTTTAAGCTTAAGAGAAGCTCCACACCAGATTTCAATTTTGGACTCAGTCCTAACTTCCAAGGATCATCGGAAGATCTTGCTAAAGGTTTTGGAAGAAGCCTATCTACCAGAATCAGTGGATACAGAAAAGTTTCAACACTTGGTTAATCACATTTTCAACAACAATGTGATATCCTTTACTGATGATGATATACCGCCTCAAGGGACCGGGTCATTCTGTGCCGTTACACATTATCATGGTCTTGTCCTCCTGGATATATCTTTGGTTTGAGTCTTAATAGATGGAGGCTCATCTCTAAATATCTGTCCATACGCCACTTTGTTGAAGATGAATGTTAATCTCAACCGAATTCGGAGCAACCATACGATTATCAAATCTTTTGACGGATCCCGCCGGAATTCGGTCGGAGTAATTGAGCTGCCAATTGAAATTGGTCCCCACACATTCTGCGTATCTTTCCACGTACTCAAGATAGATTCGGGATATAACCTGCTCTTGGGAAGACCGTGGATTCATATGGTTGGGGCAGTCCCCTCCACCCTTCATCAGCAACTGAAATACATTATCAACAATAACCTGGTCACGGTCAACGTTGAACCAGAATGTCCTCAACACGGGGACATGCCATTCATCAACGCTAATGCAGATGTTGAATCGGTCAGTTTTTATGCCTTGGAAGTGAGCAATACCCAGTACCATGCAATTGGAACGCCATTTCCTGAACCCAAGATTTTTGCCGAAGTAATGTCACTACTACTCAAGAAATGATGTCATCATTGGGTCATCAATAGGACAAGGGTCAAGTAAAGATCACCAGGGTATCAAGCACCCAATTCAATTAGCTAGGCAGACTGGAACAGCTGGACTAGGTTATTCTGCCAATTTTAGTCAAAGGAATCCTCATAAACATTAACAGATTCCTTCAACTACAGTCATGCGACGTTTATCTTCGCCTTCAAACTCTGAGTCCGCACAACCTCCTGTAAAGGTGCCAGCCAATGTAATGCCTATGTTATTTCCCAAGCCGATACCAGTGAAGGAGAAAGAAATCTTTGTTTCAGATCCCGCAGTGGAAGAAGAGAAACAAAGAATCAAACAGAACGTTGTCCGGATAATGTCGGGCATGCGCATCATCGTCCATGATGAACATACAAACAGATACACCCCAGACGATGATTACCCAGACGTAATGGCCATCATTTGGGAGAAGGAGGACCATGACAACTCCTTCATCATCATGGTCCACCCGGACTTTGCCTCGCCAATTGGAGCAAAGACTCCTTGCATTGGTCGACAAGGGTAAAATGGGCGTAAACTCTTTTCTTCCCTCAGAGATATAATAACTGCTTATTTTTATGTACAGTATTAGCAGTTTATTTTGTCAGTACATGCTAACACTGTGTATGATCAAAACGTTTCATATATACTAAGTGAAAGCATATTTTGTTTCAGGACCCTAAATTTAGATGTGCCTGTACTTGCTGATACGGTGCCTCTTCTCCACAAGAATTGTACATTTGATGTAGAGATGAATTCAGCCTTGATGGATATACATGAGGACATTGAAGTGCCTCCAGAAATTCAAGAATGGATCAAGGACAAACCTAAATCCAACCTTGATCAAACCACTTCTTTCAATCTCGGAACCTTAGAAAGTCCTAAGTTAATCCAGATTGGTTCAGACCTTACCCCAAACCAAAGGAATGACATGGTTACGCTACTAACCCAATTCCAGTATGTGTTTGCATGGTCTCATGAAGACATGGTGGGTTTGTCCACTGACATTGTCCTTCATCGCCTTCCCATTAAAGAGGGATTTAAGCCAGTCAAGCAAAAGCTCAGGCGATTAAAACCTGAGTGGAGTTTAAAGGTAAAAGAAGAAATTATGAAACAATTTCAAGCTGGCATCATCATGGTGTCCACATATCCTGAGTGGATATCCAACATTGTTCCCGTGCCTAAACCCGGAGGAAAGGTGCGAGTTTGCGTGGATTACCGGGACTTGAACAAAGCTTGCTTAAAAGATAGCTTTCCTGTGCCATTTATCCACATTCTCATTGACAATACTGCGCAATACTGTATGTACTCCTTTGTTGATTGCTTTGCGGGGTACCATCTGATCATGGTTGCTCAGGAAGATCGTGAGAAAACTGCTTTCATCACGCCTTGGGGAACCTTTTGTTATAGACGGTTGTCATTTGGCCTCATCAATGCCGGAGCCACCTACCAGCGAGCTATGATGGCTCTCTTCCATGACTTAATACACAAAGAGATCGAGATCTACGTGGATGACATCATTGTCAAATCCCAGAATGAGGAAGACCATCTCAAAAAGCTATTCAACAGGTTGCGTAAGTACAACTTGAAGTTGAATCCAGCCAAATACGCCTTTGGCGTTAAATCAGGCAAGTTTCTAGGATTTCTAGTTAGCCACAAAGGGATTGAGCAAGATCCTACCAAAATCCAGGCCATCACAGAAATGCCCATTCCTCAGACAGAGAAGAAAATATGGGGATTTTTGGGAAGAATCAACTTCATTAGCAGGTTTATCTCTCAACTCACAACAACCTGTGAGCCAATCTTCAAGCTATTAAGGAAGAACTCCTCCATGAAATGGAATGATGAGTGCCAGAAGGCCTTCCTCATAATTAAAGAATAGTTAATCAAAGCTCCCATTTTGGTACCACCCAGGGATGATGTTCCCCTGTTCATGTACCTGTCCATAAGTGACAACACCATGGGCTGCATGCTGGGATAGAAGGACGATAGAGGCCAAGAATGAGCTATCTATTACCTCAGCAAAAGATTCAGCAGCAGTGAACACAAGTACACTCTGATTCAGAAGACTTGTTGCGCTTTAACATGGGCTTCCATGAGGTTACAGCATTACCTCCATGGTCACACAACCCATCTTATATCCCGCGTGGATCCTCTCAAGTACGTGTTCAACAACCCATGTCAAATTGCCGACTGTCTAGATGGCAGTTGATTCTACAATAATTTGTTATCGTGTACGTGACTCAAAAGTCCATCCCAGGTCAAGGAATTACGGATCAACTGGCCGTCGCACCTTCAGGGGATTTCAAACACTTGGAAACGTACTTCCCCGATGAAGGAGTCATGACAGTTCAGTAACACCATCAGTATGATACACGCCAAACATGGAAGATGTATTTTGATGGAGCTGTTAATATGGAAGGTTCTGGAGCTGGAGCAGTTCTAATATCCGCTACGGGGGAGCAGTATCCCGTCTTCATCAAATTGCAGTTTATCGGCACCAACAATACAAATTGAAAGTATGAAGGTCGCCTCATGGGCTAAAACTTGCCCGTTCAATGGACATCAGGCGGTTAACTGTCTTTGGAGATTCAGAGTTAGTGGTCAGACAATCCACAGGAATCTATCAAACCAAAGAGCTACATTTACTGCCTTACCATCGGCAGGTTTTTAAGATGGCTTTTGAGTTCGAAGAAATCTACTTTCTACACATTCCTCGTAATAGGAATGATTTTGCGGATGCATTAGTAACTTTAGCCTCCTTGATTCGCATATCAGACAATGAACATTTGCCAAGCGTCACAATTGCCCTGCACAAGGCACCAGCCTATGGGAATTACGTTGGAGAAGTATCAGATGAGCCACCTCCCATCCAACATCCTTGGTATCAGCATATCAGGGAATATCTACGAGATGGATCTACACCCGCTGAGGCGAGCCCGACTGAAAAAAGGCGAATCCATCGACTTGCTATGAAATTCTACCTGAGCGAAGATGCACTCTACAAAAGAGATGCAGGACAAGGTCTCCTCAGATGTTTAGACAAAGACCAAGATCAAAGGCTCGTGGATGAAATCCATGGTGGAGTCTGTGGCCCACATATGAGTGGCCCCCTCCTTGTCAAGAAGATTCTCAGGACAGGACATTACTGGCTATCTCTCAAAGCTGACTGTCATGACCACGTCAGGAGATGTTATCAATGCCAAATTCATGGGAATGCAATCCACGCCCCTCCACGGGAACTCCACAATATGAGTTCGCCTTGGCCCTTCACAATGTGGGGAATGGACGTGATTGGGCCCATTGAGCCTAAAGTCAGTAATGGTCACCGATTTATCTTCACCATGATCGACCACTTCACTAAGTGGGTAGAAGCAGCCTCCTTCCCCAGGGTTACCGAAGAAGTCATCATTGCTTTCATCAGAAACAATATCATTTGTCGATATAGACAACCAGAGGTGATTGTATCAGACAATGCTAAAAACCTCAATAACAAGATGATGGAGGAATTATGTAGTAAATTCCGCATCAAACATCTTAACTCCGTTATCTACCATCCAAAGATGAATGGTACTGTTGAAGCGGCTGACAAAAATATCAAGAAGATCATGCAAAAGATGTCTGCCAACCATAAAGGATGGCCTGACTTATTGCCTCTTACTCTGTTAGCCTACAGAACCTCAATGCGCATTTCAACTGGGGAAACCCCCTAGGCATTAACCTATGGGATGGAAGCAGTGCTCCCCATAGAAGTAGAAATGGAATCCCTCAGAGTGTTGATAGACGCTCAATTGGGTACATGACAGGTATCACCAATTGTCTCTAATAGATGAACGGTGAACCGCGGTTATCTTCCATGGTCAATTATACCAACAAAGGATCGCCAGATCCTACAATAGAAAAGTCCATCTTGGTTTTGAAGAAAATCATTGACAACCAAGATCAGTCTAAGGGAAAATTCGCTCCTAACTGGGAAGGCCCGTTTGTTGTCAAAGAAGTATTGACAGGAGGTGCTCTCAGATTACAAGAAATGGACGGCGATGAATTTCCGCAACTCATCAACTCGGACACCGTGAAACGGTACTATGTCTGAAGTTACCATCAAGTAAACATCCTGGTGTTGGATCATGAGATCACCAGTTATTTCGGTTCTCTAACCCCTTTACCACATACAACTTTCTTCCACACTTTGCCCCTCAGGGAAACATATTTTTCAAGCCAGCAGCCTGGCTTCTATGCGCTCATACAACTTAGGTCATCCCACTGTGGATTGAACCTCTCGCGTTTGTAGTTTGGCTACCCACACATAGGATCAAACTTTTCACCCGCAGTTTATCCTCAACCTAGGATCAAACTCTCTCTTCCCCGCAATCTGACCTACATATGGGATCACGCTTTTCAACTCGCCTTGAGGGGCGAACTACGCCGACCTGATATCCTCTTCAATAGAAGTACGTAGGCAACCATTTCATATGGCCCGGTCGCAATAAAACAAAAACATTTCCACCCTTTTCCTTACAAAAACACAAACAACAAAAATATTCCTACACCATTTCTGCCACATACAGCGTTGAACCTCTTACACCAGGTTCAAACTACGCAGACTTGATCTCCTCTTCAATAGGAGTACGTAGGCAGCCATTCATGGTGTGGTCTCACCCCCTACCAAAATACAAACCCTTGTTAGTTGGTACTGGGATCAAATATCAATCCACTACATTTCATTAGCTTCGGACCAAAGGGATGGGATTACTTGAACTCCTCCCAAATAAGAGATTCGGTGACCATCTAAGCTGCGGTCATACCTTGAAGAGCAACACCAATCCATAAGCAATGGAATTAACTAGGCTTCTCCTAAATAGAAGTACTGGCGACCATCTGTGGTGCGGTCAATCTCAGAGAGGAAAGCCACACTCCTCTCCACATTTCCATATAGAAACCAGTCCCAAGACACCAAAGATGGTAGGGATACACAAAGATCGATGATCCATTCTGAACTGTCCAGAGACAACTCAATGTCCATCCATCCAGGAGGAATTCAGAATAGATCAAGATCGCAAGCCCTGAAGTAGCATGCAAAATATCAAGCAAGTAGCAAAGCATATCTAAAAGGTAAGTGATCAAAAATGTATTTCCATGTCATATATATATATAATGATGTTTGATATACACAATGTAATCTGTACATGACAAAATGGCTAAGCTAGTCTGTTCAAGAAAATACAAGCCCATCTACAAGTCAAGGTATATGCGAGCTAACAAGCCCAACATGGCGTCCCTCTCAGAAGAAGGAGGTAAAGTTGTGGTCTCCTGTATGAGGATATCCACACGACCCAATAAATCTGCAGCCATCTGCATGGTGACCATATGATCATCAATATATGTGCTCATCTCTGTAATCATGCCAGTGGTAAGGGACCTCACTACAGTACTATCTGTGACGGCTACATCCCGTGCAGATATGGCACTATCCCGCTCAATTATCACTACATCTCTGGCTGATCTAGCCTCATCCCGCTCAACAACAGTGGCATTTCTGCGAGCTAATGCCTCGCCTCTCTCTAATAGATTTGCGTTTCTCCCATCAAGGGCAGTCAACATCATAGATCAAGCCTGATCTCTCTCAAAGGTCATCAAATGAAGACTCTACTCAAAGTAATGTGCTAAATGCTGAATCACAACAGTACAGGTACTAGGAGAATCTAAAAGAGATGCTGGCAACCCAGCACCTGGCTCCTCCTCGATGTGGGAATCAATGTCCTCCATGTGCTTTCCCTCATCTGTCTCACTATCCGATACTGTGGATACTTCCGCAGCCGATGCAATCTCTATCTCCATCCATACGGAATACTCTGCTGAACAACTCGGATGGCTCATAGAAAAATCAGCTATCTCACGCTGATCCCAACAAGCATACACACGGGATCGGTCCTCTGCTGAAAGATATCGAGAAGCTGAATGCTGACCTATCGGCACCTCAAAAAGATGAAAGTCCTGAAACTGGTCAAACTACGACATCACGGCCAGCGGGTGATAAGTAGTCACGCCCCTCAATCCAGCCAGAGGGAGGTAATCCATTCCCGGAGCATGAGTAATAAAGTTGTAAGGTGAGCTGAGCCCCGAACACGGCAATATGATAAATGGATCTCGGATATCTGCCAAGAACATAGACCAAGACATAGCATCTGTACACTCTGATGGCTGAAAGGAGTACGACATGGCTATATCATGGGTGACCCAATACCCATGCCGTCTAAGAGTGCCAATCGGTCTCAAGTGTGACATAAACCACACGTATAGCATGACCGAGCTGCCCGTGAACACTCCTGTCGGATAAGTACAGCAGTATGTGACTGACCTCAGAGTCTCTGCTATGATCATCGGTATGATGGTATGACCCTCCCTGAGAGCTCTCACTGCCATGATGACTGCAATGTCTATCTCATCCATGTACCGTGGCATGTAGACGTACGATAATGCACACAATAGCAGTACATCCACCCTGACAAGATGCCAATGATCCTCCGGTGTGGTGAAATCCCCGGAATGTCGTGTATAACTATCCTCAGAGCCAAATCTGTCGAACAGAAAACGTTGGGATATAACGTGGCTCGATGTAAGCTCATCCTGCACCACTCTGCGCCTCAATCCAGTGAGGGTCATGAACCGTCGACTCATGTCCCCCAAAGCCATATGCATGCAAGGCCTGTCCAGCGGCAGCATCGTCAACCGTGCATACTCCTCTAGAGTATGAGTTAACTCATGGGTCCCAAATCAAAAAACCTGTCTATCCAATACCCAATGCTCTACCATGCCATCCACAAATCCTGTGGGAACCTGAAACATTAACAGGGTCATAGTATGCTGCAACAAATGATCTACAGTCACCCTATCTGATGGTGACATGCTATCATACCACGATCGCATACCAGATGCCACCAATGATGGTGGGGTATGATCAATGCGGCTAACTATCAAAAAAGACATCTGTACGGGCCGTGTCATAAGACCATCCAGGGGTCAATGCTAAAAATCTCTGGACATACATACATATGCATAACATGATACATGCATAGCAGATAATAGATGGCAATATGATATAAGGAATAAAAAATTGTGCATACATTCCTAAGTATATCATCATTTAATACATCATCTCTGTACGGCTACAAATACAGGGAAATGGGGCATAGATGCCCTATTACTAACAGAGGCCTATCAAAAGATATAGCGAGAATGGGGCACAGCCACCCAATAGCTAACAGAGGCCTATTAAAAGAGATAACGAGAATACACATCAGAAGAAGACAATGGTATCGATGTTCACATCATCAATCTTGTCCGCCTTATGTAACTCCTCCTGAGTCACTGGATCTCTATCAATAGGGATGTCAGGCCTATACAAAGGAGCATCTGCGCCGGCAAAACTAAATGGGTCATCTGAGGGGCCAAATTGAAATGAAGGATCAAACGAACTCGCCCTCGCCGGATCTCTCCGCCCAAATGCCAGATAAATATATGTGCCTGATCCAACTATCGGGTCAAACTATCAATATGTGTCATATGAGTCGGATCTCAAACACAGGCTATCCAATCCGTCATCATCACGGATCCTGGAACCATATCCCCCATGAACTGAGTGGCGCGGGACTGGGGTCCAATAGTACGAGGCAACCACCAACGCTGAAACGTCTCCTGAGTACATGGACCCTCAGATAATGCAAAACCGTCAACCCCCAACAATGGTATATTAGTGACGGGTGACTGCGATACAGGCCAATAACGCCTGGCAGGAGGCAAGATCGGTATATGAATCTCCCATGTAGCACGCTCTCCTAAATAGAGCTCCCAGCCACCATCTGTGAAGAGAGGAACTCTCCTGGTGGAAATCACATACTCGACTCCAGTCGTGTATCCATCCTCAAAACCGATGGCCAAATGTTCCCCAGAATAGGGAATCCATGTGATAATCTCAGCTATCAACAACTCTAGCTGCAAGCGACAATGAGTGAAACCCTCAGCTACAGGGACCTCCGCCAATATAGAATGATGCCATCGTCGTCCTCTTGGATAGGTATCTAAACCTAACACACTCATAGGACCCAAGCATGGGAGCCTTTTACAGGCCCAAAACTACCAACATAATGGCAAAACATCTGTGGTCAGTAAATACTCTGAACCTATAAATGGGAAATGACAAGAGAAATACTCACCAGCAGAAATGGGTAAAATCCTAGCCAAGCCTCAGTCAAACCCTGTGAGCGCATACGCATGCCCCGGAGGAAATATGTGAAGGTGTAGGAGCCCCAATCATACTCTCCAATACGGTCCACATAACGCGTGGCGCTGATCAAAGCAAACGACACTGTAGAGGAATTATCTACTATGAAGCAGCCCCTAATGATCATCAGGAATAATCGTCGAAGAATGCGATCCCTGACTCTGACATCATCTGGCATGGGCTCGCTCAACATCCCACTCATAGCATCTATGCTCAAAGGACCTGAACGAACAGTCCTACCCTTGAGCGCCTCCACTGGAACTCCTAACAAGGATCTGACGGCAGTGGGGGTAATGTCTGCCATGCAAGGCACTGGTGCCCCTCCAAACTCCATACCTGTGATAAACCGCCAATCCATCGGCGTCATCATCATTTCACAGTCCAACAAATAGAGTGACTGAGTCTGATGAAACCATCTCTCAGACAATGCCTTGAGGTAACCCCAGGGACAACGACGGGGAAGGATGGAGAAGAATGCCCCAAATCCCCAATCATGCACTACTGCTCTATAGTCAGGATGAAGAGCCTGATATATGGAGTGTATGCTGAACTAATTCCCTCGAGGCTGTGTGAAGATCAATATCAAAATCCTTTACTCCTCATCAATAGGAAAGAAGGAAGATCAAAGTCTAAGGACATACCTCGTTAGCATGCAAGTTCATCGAGGGATGTCTGTTCAAATCACCTAGAAGCTCTGGGTTTGCCACCTGAATACTCGGGAGCTCCTTACGGGGAACATGTACAGCAGGAATGGGGTCCTAAATCGGAATATCCTCCTCCTCATCCTCAACGTCTGGCACGTCAGCCCAGACTGGACGAATCATAGCCTCCACCAATCGATGAGGCTGTCTCACAGAACGAGGATGGGGCACTTCAGAAGCCCTCCTCCGTACACCAGAAGTGGTCCTACGGGAACTACTCGGCTGATCCAGATCAATAATATCTGGACAACAAGTCTCCAAATCACCTCAAAAAGGGTGTGGTATTTTCTAACCTGGAGCTTTTCTAAATGCATCTTATGACTACATGCATGCATGTATTTACTTTAACATACAGTGGAGTTAGAATGCATGACTACCCAATGCCTACATTTTGGAAAAATTTTGCCATAGTCCCCTTTGCAAATAGGACTATCCATATGCACTTGGGCATGACTAGGTGGCCATTCAGTAGCACACCTGCCCCAAAGTCATATACAAAATATATGTATTACAAATCAAAACCATCACACATAAGGTTAACCTCAATGCCAGGAGTACTTTGCCTTCTCACCTTATGCTCATATGTCCTCAAATAGGATAAAAATAGCAGAAAAAAGGTGTCAATTTGACTGTCTTAGAAGTCAAATTTTTTCACATCATTATGTTCAGCATGGTTTAATACTAAATTTACTATGTTGAATATTTTTTATCAAGTAATTTATGCATACATAATCACTACTATGTGTTTAGATGCATTTCATGCGATAAGTCATTTTCCAACGGACAAAAACTGGAAAAAATACATATATACGTTACCAAGATAGTGCAGAACACTTATACGGTGATAGAATTTGCAGAAAATCGTCCGAACTCAGCAGATCTAAAGGAGGCTCTCGGATTTTCCTTTGCAAGACAAGTTGAAAGTGACTTGTGAGACCAACCTGCTGGATTATAACATCCACGGTTAGCCGCAGGCTCATCTGCAGCTGAAACAGGTGTACCTGCGGCACCCCTATGTGGGCCCCACCACTCCGGCTCGGTCCAGTTTGAGTTGCAAAGGAGTTTTCACAGACTGATAAAGTCAAATCAAGAATAAAAATGCTACGCAATTGAGCAAAATAACCTACAATCCTGGTCTTCTCAGATGGAACTTTGAGTTTGTACATCATTCATTGGTAGTCACCTGAACACGAGGTATACCCTGCCAATGATCTCATTTATTACAAATCACATCCGACAATACCTTGTACAGTTCCAATGCCGCCAACTTCATGTCATTACCCTAAAAGATCAACGTAAGTCCCCGACGGAGGTTACAACGTAGATCCCCGACGGGGGTTACAACATAGATCCCTGACTGGGGTTACAACGTAGATCCCCGATGGGGGTTACAACGTAGATCCCCGGCAGGGGTTACAACGCATGTTCATCCGTTGACATACAAATCAACGAAGGTCAAGCAGCCTTGACATCATTATAACCGTTGAAAGCAAATCCAACAGAGCATCGGAAGCCATCTGATGACCAGCCGTTGCTACACACATCACCGATGATCTCAACGTGGATCCCCGATAGGGGTTACAACGTGGAACCCTGGCGGGGGTCACGATGCATGCACATCCGTTGATACACACATCAACGAAGGTCAAGCAGCCTTGACATTATTTCAGCTGATGGTAAGTAAACCCATCAAAGCATCAGGAACTATTAGAGGATTTCATACTCTAGTACTCATATTCCCCAGCGGATCTCCAGCAGGGGTCACAACGTAATGTTCCATTGGCACACATGTCAACGAAGGTCAAACAACCTTGACAATCTGCCCATAGAGTATCAGCCTTTGATTCACACGTCAGCGAAGGTCAAGCAGCTTTGACAAATCAACGAAGGTCAGGCAATCCTGACGACATCTACTGTTGGCAGTAAATCCAAAAGAATCTTGACATATCCTGGCAATACAAACTACGAAAGGTCAACATCATCAAGGAGGATTGATGATGGAATATGTTATACACATCCTCAAACAGACAAAGCTTCATCCCCACAGATCTCTTACACATAAGAGGCACCTCTTCGGAATTAAGTATGTATCAAAGCTCCAGGACTTTGGTGATAACTCCAACATCAACATCCTAACAGATTTGGATCACACATCCGATCAGGTCATAGTTGCCAATCCTCGGTAAATGTCACAAGGATCCAGCAATCATCTCAAGCATGTTGGGCAACAACCCCGCATACATGCATCATGTTGCATTTTAAGTGTCTAGGATTCTTTATCCTACTCATGCATCGCATTGCATGAGTATGATAAAGAAGGGCATCTGTAGACACTCGAAATTTTCTGTACACCTGTCACTAATATTGTAGGAGGATATATTCGTCTTTCAAGAGAGAACCTTGGAAGACAGTTCATATCCATTCTGGAGACTACCAGAAATTCAGCATCAACCCTAGAACACACACCGGGAGTAACAATTCCAACCTCGGAGACAACCCCGAGGCATACAGATCCAATACCGGAACACACACCGGAGAAGACCGATTAATCTCGGAGATAACCCCGAGGTATCCAGTCTCAGTCCCAACCATGGGAATAGTTACCAACCTTGATGATAACCCCAAGGAATACAGTTCCCGAGATAACCTCGAAAATGCTTGTTTCAAATGCAATCAGCTTCAATCTCGACGCTCACAAAGAGATACTCAGTACCAACCCAGAGATAACACCGGGAGGACAGGCACACCTCAAAGATGACACTGAGGACCTTCAACAATTGCAGTAGTCCAATCTCAGCGAAGCCTTGAGCAACGTCTGCTTTATCAACCCGCATCGGCGATAACCCCGGTGAGGGGCAACATCGTCATCTCGCCAACGTGATGCCACGTCACGTCGTCTCAACATCACATTTCTACACAACGACGTCCCACAAGAGCCAAGGAAAATCAATCCCGAGTGACTATTGCGCAGGATAACGAATAGAATTTGAAGCTGAAGACCGAAGGGCACTGTCCCATCTTCATGACTTCGTACAAACTCTAATCCCAGGACATTGCGTAATTCTCGACAACAGTGGTCCGAAATAGGTCCTATATACCTCAGTCAAATGACCAAATTGCAATTCTGAAAGTTCGAGCGGACATTGCAGTGCCCGAGTGCATGTACTTCGAGTCGACAGAACCCAAGAAACCCGGGGCAACCCGGATAGCCTCTGGTATAAATAGAGGGCTTGGGGTGGCCATTTTTCAAGAGAAAACGGCGAGGAAGCCTGCCCAATTTGCTCCGTACTCACCCTATACTTAGTGCTTTCTCATTTTAAACACCTGTGAGCTCACATATAGCTACTTTTGTACCTACAAAAGCCCGTGTTTACCTACTTTAAAGATATAGAAGTCTTCTTTGGCAGCCCACTGTAAGCCTTCTCACACACTTTAAAGCCTTTCTCTTCATCTCTGCACACACCCTTCTTTAAGTTGAGAGTCGTGTTATAGTGTGTTTGCCGGACTTGATCCGTGGTTTTATTTCATTTGTATATATATATATATATATATATATATATATATATATATATATATATATATGGACTAACATTATCGAGTTATGCCTCGATTGAGCCTGAACTTTCGACACGGAGCATTTTTTTGCTTATATATATATATATATATATATATATATATATATATATATTTATATATTTAAGCATGTGTGTGGACTTTTGTTCGATGAGCCTGATTTTATATTTGGTGCGTTTATATATATATATATATATATATATATATAAGCAATATATATAAGTATATATATATATATATATATATATTTATTTTCGTCCCACTGAGTTTACTTAAGTGGTGGTTGATTGCTTTATATAGCTTTATTTACATTTTGTCCTACTTTGAGTTTCCTCTGTGGTGGTTGATAGCTTTACAACATTATTTACGTTTTCGTCCCTTTGGAGTTTCCTCCGTGGCGGTTGATAGCTTTTTACGACTTTATTTACATTTTCTCGATCCCCATGGAGGTGCTTCGTGATCATGATCATATATATATATATATTATAGCTTTTATATATATACCGCTATCGCTTTCATACAAATTATGCAGATCATGTGCGCCTAGAATCATGTGATCACAGATTCACTTTTGGATCTAGATTTGGTTCCGTGATGGACATTTTCAAATTATGGCGACTTGTAAATTATTCTCATGGTCGAATTTCCTCGATGGTTTCCATACCCACGAGGAAGTCGGCATTATTTTGTATATTATTTTCGTATATTGCGATGCCTCGCATCTCAGAAAATAAAATCAATCCAGCCGAACACTTAATAAAATGGAAGTGTAAAAGGTCTTAATTACTATTGAGCATCAGGGTTTGAAAAACCTTTTTTATAAAACATAATTGCTATATCTTGCTAAAACCTGAATTTTTACATAAATTCAAACCCTGTGTATATAGGTACGAACGAGGCCTCGCACTACTTCCAAAATAACAGCACATTGACCCACACACACACACATACATTCAGATAATCGTTTCTTGAAAAGAGGCGGTCACAGTGGTAACACGGATGTTGGGGGGTGCCTAACACCTTCCCTCCGCATAATCAAGTCCCCGGACCTTAATGAATCTCGGTTTCACCGACCTGTTTAAAAGTGTCACATCACTTGGTCAATGTGCAAACCTTTTCTCGGTTATGTTGGTACAACCATTTAAAAAACCAACTGGCGACTCTTAACAGTCCATCATCGACATTATACATGTCGGACCTTTTTCACTTGTTTTTTCAAACAAATCTCACCTAAAATTAGAACACCAAAGAACAAGTAACGGAAAGGGACATCTAAAAAATCCTGACGTCGACACATAGTCAGTAGGAACGTCTCAAAACATACTACTAATAACCTTTCAGCCACCCAACCCAAAATCGTGGAGTGCCTACGATCAAACATCTGATTGTAGTGTAAGAGCAGGAGGACACCACGATTATAGCAAATGCAATTGCATAAAGTTGGTAGAGTTCCTCCCCAGCAGAAAAAGGTCAAATGAGATATCAGTGTAAATCACTTCTAAAGTATTTCATCTGGAAAGCGCCTCAGGGACAAACCTAACCCTTAGCTCACTCTAAGAGGTTGGCCCTTCCTGAGCTACCTTAACCCAGAAGGATTGCTTAATCAAGCTCATCTCAAGGATCAAGACAGTCAATGATCGTCGAGCAGAGTTCAAAGAGAACTCAACGATCGTGATGCAACCTCAACGATCGTAGTACAACCTCAGCAATCGTAGAAGCATACTCGACGATCGCAGTCTTACAAGAGGTTACTCTAACTCATGAGGAGCTTAAAAGAATGGGACAATTGTTCAACCATTCAAATTATGAAGAAATAAGTTCGAATACAGGTCGGAAAGATATCATGCAAACGCATCTCAGAACTTAAGTGCCCAAACTGGCTCGGGGTACATCAGTGATCAAGCTATGCAGCATAAAGATGAGGATTAATGTCAAAACCATCCACTGCAACATCTCTTAAAAGTTGATCGTTGAGTCAACAAAGGAAAACGTAGAGTCCATAGCTGCCTTACTATGCTACTCTACGAACCTAAAAGGTCAACGGTCAATCCACGTCAATTAAACGTCTACCCTCCTAAAAGAGATATCTAACTGAAAATTTTATGGGGAGTTATAGCTCATTACTGGGCATCATGCAACTAATGGTTGGTTGACACATAACTGCTTATGCAAAGTCAGGGGAAACTGCCATAAAGACAAATTCAAAATCTGCAAATAGTTATCAGAAACTATCGAACCTCTCTCCCTCCCATTTTCAAACCCTAGAATCCTCTTCGAAGCTTAAATTAAGTAAACCTCCAGAACCCAAATCATAATCAGCCATCTCTCATAAATCTCTCTGAATCACATACCCATATACTTTGAACTCTTCAAATGGCAGAATGGCGAGTTATAACAGGAATCCAACTCGGCTTCAAAAAATTCGAAGAATCAGAAACAAAGTTCAAGGACATACTTGAGCTCGTAAAGAAGGCTGGGTTCTCTGAGTGCTTCAAGGCCGACACTCCAGTCTATACAGAGCTAGTGAAGCAGTTCTACTCAAATGCTTCAACGAATTCTGGGCTTCTGACCACTTAGGTGAAAGGATCAAGTCTGAAGATAAGAGCATCAGACATCAGTCAATGTCTATGGTTTACCAATCAAGGTCTGATAAACCTGGATGAAGTCAACATTGAAGAAGGCAAGAGGCTAATGCGGTACCAAAGAAACCCTAATCTGAAGGATATGAAGAAAAAGGAGTTTCCGGATGAATTCAAGTTCCTTGCTGAGATAGTGGGAAAGTGTATACTATGCAAGGATACTGCACATGACATTGTGCTTGATAAGCAGTTGAAAATCATGTCTGCTATAGTTCTGAAGAAGCGAATCAACTTTGGAGTTATCCTGTTTGATCAGATCTCCAAATGGGTAGAAAAGTCTGAGTTGAAGAAGTCTACAGAAAAACCCCAGACAAAGGTGTTTCATAGAAGACTGTTGAGTATAGTGCTAAAGAAGAAACTGGGAAGCAAAATCAAGAATGATGAAGGAGAACCTTTAAATGTTCACAAAGTAATGTCTCCACAACTGTTTGTGAACTGGAAGAAGAACCCAAAGGAAAATAGGAGGTTGACAATAACAGGGAGCAGCAGAAATAACTCTACGAAAAAGAGGAAGGCAAAAGAGGTAGAAAGCTCTGAGTCTGGTGACTCTGCACCAGCAGCAACCACACCAGCAAGGAAGAAATCCAATGGCGTGAAGAAAATTGAGTCCTTACCAAGAAGTCTCTCCACAGAAGACAAGGATGAAGATGAAAAGGTCTCAACTGCAGAGACCACAAAGAGGAGAAGTAACAGACTGCTTCAAGGGCCATCAAGGAAGAAAGCTTAAGGTGGTAGACAAGCAAGCCCCGGTTTCCCAAGAAAGTATATCTGATGAAAAAGAGAACGTAGAGTCAGAGGAAGAGAAGGAAACTGAAAGCCTCAACAATGTGTCCCCAAAGAACGAATCCAGTAATGAAGCTGAAGCTGGATTCTTGGAAGATAATGCAGATTCTAATGATGAAGAAGAATGCACAAGTCATGTGGCTAACTCTCAGAGTATTCACTCTGAAAATGAAGAAAGGTTGCAAGTCAACACACTTGCATCCCCTACTGATAATGCTCCAACAAGTTCACATGATGACTCAAAAGATGTTGAGTCCGAAGAAGAAGGAAATGCTCCCACTGTTGTTGAACATCAAGGAAGTCTGTCTGATGATACAGAAGCTTCGGAGTCTGACGAAGAAGAGGAGTCTGAAACTCCTATAGCTGAACCTCCAACAAGAAGAAAGAGCTATAGACTACTTGCTCATTCTGTCCCAAAGAAGCAAGGTAAACACATTACTGCAATCATTGAAGTGAGTGATGATAAATCTGGATCAAAGGAAGAGGATGCTGAAAATGGTACTAGTGATGAAAATGAGCAAGAAAAATTCACTGATAAATCTGATGAAAGATGTCAACATAAGTCAAGCTCAGAAGGTAAAGAAATAGAGGAAGATTCTAGTTCTACAAATCAGGAATCAGAGGAACCAGCAGACTATCATGTCCTCTCTCCAACAAGAATCAGCAGAGGAATAGTGGTGGAAGTTTTTGATGAACCAGCAGAACTACCAGTAGAAAGATGGGTAAGATATGGAAATGAATAACTAAAGGTTGTAATGATGACTGCACATGATGTGGTCAAAAAATTGGAACAACATGGAGTTAGACTGCACAACTATCCTCTACAATCCCAATGATCTGTTGATGAGATGGTTCTTCCCTTGGATGCCCTGGTTAAGGACATATACTGAGAAGGATGGAAGTTACGTCAACTGGTGTTACTCTCAGTTTCCAAGCTTGGAGCTGGTGTCACAGAACTTCCCAAGGGTGAAGAGATTTGCAACCTCAATGATCAAAGACCAGCGTCACTACAAAGTCTTCCGACATGCTAGCAACCATTATATTCCCTATGATCGTAGAGTGGGCTCTGACGGAAGAAGGATCATGACCAAGGACACGATCTTAAAGTCCCTTCTCTCTATCACTGAACATGATCAAGTTTAGTTTGAAGAGCTTCCCTCTGCTCAAGCACAGATGTCTAACAAACCTTCATCCTTAAACAACGATTGGCACTCAACGATTTTTCAGATTCTCACTACTTTTGAAAATCTGTCCAAGAATGAAAATTTGAGCCAATACACCTTTCTTCATGAAAAATCTTCTTCCTTGGTGGATCACCTCTAGAGGCCATACACTTGGGTGGTTTACATTGATCAAAGGAAGGAATCTACCTGGAGATTCAAGGAGATCGCGGAGAAGTAGGAGTTGAACTCGTACCTGTGGAAACACGTATCTACAAGGGTATGATTACATAACTTCTTGTTCTTCGTTTTAATTAATAATATGCATAAAGGATGATCCGGAATTGGTGGTTTGTGAAAATTTTAAAATCTGATTTTATTATGCTTATTATTTTTGCAATTTGATTGCTACTTTAATTTTCACAAAACTTAACAATTGGTATCGAGCCAAACTTTATGCTAATTATTAATTATTTTGATTCCATATATATATGGGTATATATTTTGAATAATTTATTGGGCACATAATTTGTTGTATAAAATTATTATTTTATAAAAAGAAAAAAAAAAGAATGCCGACAACTTTTGGCTTAACCTCATTTTGAATTCGGTAATCTTATTTTTTTTTTAAGTGAGTCCGTGTTTTTTTTGTGGTGTTCACGTTATATATATATATATATATATATATATATATATATATATATATATATATATAAACCTAAGCTTTAATCATACTCCATGGCTATCCGTATGTTTTCTTTTACAGGTTTATATATATATGGTATAAATATTATTATATATATAATGGTTGATGACGTGAATCATTCTAGAATTCAGATTCATGATTCTAGTTATTTAATATTATAATAGTTATATATATATTATGTATTTTACATCCTAATTCACTTGACTATTATATATATATAATAGTTATATATATTAATCTTAATAATTTTATAATTAAAATAAAAGAGTTTATTTTAATTTTGAAATTTGATTTCATGCAATATAATATTGCTCATTAAATGATATTCATATATATATATGGAATGATTTTATTTATTGATAAATATGGTGATATGTATGATAATTAATGGGATTGATTATGGACTATTGACCAATATGATTGGATTTATTTTAGTTGGATGTTTGAATGAATGGGTTTTATTAAATGAGGTCTGCGTACCTCGTCTTTTCTGGTTTTCTTCTTGATGTAAATTCTATCTCTCTCCTATGTACTTTCCTCGATCACGATCAAGGTTTCTATTTAAATTAAATAGTTTAATGTAATAGGATTAGTTAGAATTTTTTTGAAGAACCGAAGATCAAGGAGCAAGGAGCGCTTGAAGACCCGTTTGTAATGGAGCCCGGATTTAAATGTAATAGTTATATTTAAATGTTTATTCTTTGCACCCTAGGGTTTAACCTTTTGGTTCACTTGGTGGCTCTAGTGAACCAAACTAGAATAAAAGTCCATAATCAATCCGGATAGAATATAGTATTATATATGTGCATGCTAGTATTATATATATTATATATTATGCAAACATGCTTCGCATGTTTAATAATATGACGCGTATTTTATATATATAATTGCATGCGCGCTAAACAAGATGAGACAAATAATAACAAATCCCTCAAAGGTTTTATATATTAAGTCTTAAGCGTTCAAAGATATTTAGAATATCGAATATCGAACGTCGCCTTCTAGCATGATAAAATTAATAGAGTATTAAATATTTAATATGAGTTTGTTATGTCACCACAAGGCAAGTATTAAGTATTTAAGATGTTAATTTATCACATTTGATGCTTATAAAGAAAATTGAACAATATTATTTTGTTGTGTCACCACAAGGACAATATTTATCTTTTTTGAATATATGGAAGTACTAGGTTTGACTTAACTTAGACAATTTTGATTCGGATGTGCCACCACTTGATCAAAATAATCTAAGAGGAAAAATATAAGGAGTTACATGAGGATGTAATTGACAAGGAGTTGTCTACCTATTTATTTATATATAGTTTGTTGTGTCACCACAAGGCTATATATATTTGAAATCGGATCCTTATTCTCACTAGCAAAAACTTTAATTAGATTTTGTCGAACTATATAAATGAGGGTAATATAGTTTGAAGAAAATAGTGGGAGATACCAATATAAAATAAGACCTAATTTATTTTGATAATTAATTAAATAAATGTTTGCTAAAATATTGTCTTTTTACATGCGAATTTTGAAAATGTCACATTCACTAATTTCATCACAGTAAGTATAGTTGATGCTTAACAAACCCGAATTTGATCAACTACTACAGACCGGTTAAGGAATCTGAGAATTGTTCTCACCATTGAAAAAGATTTCTTATGTCCTAAATTACCCTGCACTGCAAAAGTTGCGTAGATGACCTCGAGGAAGAGATTGCTACTTTTAAACAGTGGCAAGATGATGCATCTGTGGCTCAATGCATCATGCTCACATCCATGAGTAACGAGCTTCAGCGTTAGCATGAAAACATGGATGCTCCTACTATGCTACTGCACCTTCGAGAGTTGTATGGTGAGCAAAGTAAGACTGCTAGATATAAAATATCTAAGGAGCTCTTCCGACCTCGGATGACCGAGGGCACTACCGTTGAGACTCATGTCTTAAAGATGATCAATCTGATTGAACGTCTTGGACAGCTTGGGTTTGTTATGGATGGGGAGTTGAGTCAAGATTTGATATTGCAGTCACTCCCTGACACCTTCTCACAATTTGTTGTGAATTTTCACATGAATAAGTTGGACGTCAGCTTGCCTGAGTTACTTAACATGTTGAAAACTGCTGAAGGTCACTTCCCATCCAAGAAGAACCATGTCTTACTGGTGGATGATTCTTCCAAGAAAAGGAAGAGGCCCAAGGTATCTTTTGAAAAGAAGAAATCCAAGAAGGCTAAGGGAAAGGCGAAAGTGAAGGATCAAAAGAAACCTGATCCAGCTAGCAAAGGAATTTGCTTCCATTACAACAAGCCGGACTGGAAGAGGAACTGCAAGGATTATCTTGAGGAAAAAAAAGCAGAAGAAGCTTGGAGAAGCTTGAATCCTAATCAAGGTTTGTTTATGATTGAAGTTAATTTTTAAAAGTCAATCTTCTACTTGGGTATTGGATACCTACCGTGGTTCTCACATATAATAATAATATGCGTGGACCGGTCAAGTAGAAAGTCGAAAGCAAGGATGAGGTCGCCCCTACGAGTGGGAAATGGTGCAAAGGTTGTTGCATTAACTGTAGGGACTTATTGTTAGGTTTGTAATATTCATGAAGCAATCAAATTGCACAAAAATGCGGAAGCGTGTAAAATCAGAGTTTAAAAAATTTACAAACCATATACCCGGATCACCCTTTATGCATAATTATTAATTAAACGAAAAGATAAAGAATAAAATCATACCCTTGAAGATCGAGCTTCCTCAGGTACAAGTTCACCTCCAATCCTTTTCGCGTTCAACTTGAATCCACCGGGTTTGGTTCCTTTTTTTGATCAACGTTAGCCACCCAAGTGTTTGGCCTCTAGAGGTGATCCACCAAGGAAGAATAGGAATTCAAGAAGAAAGGGTGGTTGGCTAAACCCTAGTTTTTCTATCTCTATAGAAAGGGTGTACTCTCCCAACAATTGGAATTATGTCGTATGTTGAAAAAGTCAACAACCCCCACCACCCATAATAAGACTCCTCTTATTTATAGATGTGGGCAACCCATCTTAACAATTAAGGAATTGAGTTTTATTTAATTAATTAAATTCTTTTAATTAATTAAGCTCCCTAATCTTATTAGGGATAATTAATTAAACTCTTTTAATTAATTTAACCTCCTAATCTTATTAGGAATAAATGAGAGTACTTATATTAAATTAATTCCTAAACTCTTTTAGAAATTAAAATAATAATAATTGTAATAATATTAATAAGACTCCTCTTATTAATTTATATTTAATATTTCTAAAATATTAAATAATAAATATTAAGCTATTTAATTTATTCTATCACCATAGATTAAATTAAATATACATAACATATTATTACGATTATGCCATTAACTTCTTAAATAATTATTCTTCCTTTTATGGTGTGACCCTTTAGGTTCTCCATATTAAACCGGGTTGTGAATAAATCAATTAGAACAATTCTAATCTTATTTAAATAAATAAATTAAACAATTAATTTATTTAAATAAATAATATTTATTCTACAATAGGGATAAGCCTCCTAGCGATCAACGACTTTCCGGATAATATAGATTTCAACATTAATCATAAAAGAACCTTTGAGTAAATAGTTCTGTCTGATTCAATCCTTCCACCATCTGATGTCCCAATTAAATATAAGACATGGAATTCTTGTCAAGTCTTATTTTATTTAATTATATGTATTTCGATCCTTAAATGCACAACTCCAAATAATGCAAATTAGAAACTCCTTTCTAATTTCATTCACGCTTTAACCAGGACTCTTTGGGTTGTCATTTATCGAATCACATAGGACATTTCTCTTCTTTTATTAGAAGTGGTAGATTCTTTATTGATCATACATTATCTCCATATACAACTTATTATACCCAAGCATACCCTTTGATATACCTAAGGGTCTTAAGGAATAAGTCAAAGTATAACTCATCATACACAAGATACTATGATGATCTCAAGTCCAAGGATCACTTGTCTTACTATCACTCTGAGAATTCCTATTGACGAGCAAATAAAACTCCATTAGGTATTCCTTAGCGAGCCACGTTCGATGAACTTATTCTCTAATAAGCACCTACATACTTGCTTTAGTGTCTCCACACAAATGATCATGAGATCAATCATCCTCATCCATGAAAGCAAGCAGCAGCGTATGTACAATCTATCCGGATTCACTAATCCCCAATTTAGTAATCCAACGATTGGGAACTATTTTAGTTTTAAGCTTTCTAAGAATTTAGATCTCATTAGAATGATCATCATCATTATTCTAAAAGCATTGCTTAAAACTATGGGTTTATCACATATTATAAAACGACATCATGTAGATAATTAAAAGCCTTTAATAAATTAATACTTTTTATTAATAAATGAATAAGATTGTTACAAAGTATATGCTTTATCATCAAACATGATTGGCTTGTGTGCATACTACTTTCAATCTCCCACTTGCACTAAAGCCAATCGTCATGGTATCTCATACTCTTCTTCTCTAAGTGATGATTATCCTGCTTTTTGGATAAGCTTTAGTTAATGGATATGTAATGTTGTTCATGAGAGTCCACTATCTCTATAGTGATTTCCCATCTTTCAATGATTCTAATAATCAAATGAAAGTGCCCTGACACTTGTTTAGATCCAAGATGAGACTTAGGAACTATTCCTAGTTACGTAATGAACTTTTAATCCAAACAATCAACTTGCGACTTCATTTATAGCTATATACTTTGTCTTTATCACTAAACCAACAACTCTTTCTTTGTTTGGAACCTTTCGATTCAACTTGCACCTTTGTTCAAGATAACGCTTTACCTTAAAGTGGATTTTTACGTCATCTTGGTGCATGCGAAAAACTTGAGTCATTAAGCCCTCTAGTTTTAATTTAGACCCACCATGAATATGATCACATCCTTAGTCTTGGGTTAAGAACTTTAAGATGTTTTCAACGACTCACAGTGAACTTCTTCTCCGAATATATGTGATCGACATCGGTCTCGTATATTTCATTGCATACATGATAGTTACTCATGTGATCTCTCTTTTTTGAGTCTGCATGGGGACTATTAAGAGAGATACACTCCATAGCTCATCGACATGAGACATCTCTTGGAGTTTGCCATGCTAAACGACTTTAGCATCAAATGAATATCGTTCCTTGGGTTAAGTCGAGCATCCTCTTGTATCTATCTATATAGATTTTATCCCCAATTAAGATACTCTTCCCAAATCATTCATGGAGGAATGTTTGAGACAACTTTATCTTTCTTGATTGTAGCATTGGTATGTCATTCCTCATCAAGTAGTATATCAACATATAATACTAGAAATTTCACGGCGCTCCCACCCCCCTTTTGTATACACTAGAACTCTTACCTCATCGTATGTAACTCTTTCGATCATCATCTTCTATGATCGTGTACCTCATCATCATCATCCATGATGAATCCATACCTCTCTAGGTATCTTCTTGTACTATTCCGTTTTACGATTAGGTTGTGGTACAATAGGTCTATCTCTGAGTTCCTCTTATTTGACTTATAGTGTTTTGTGGTTCTTGAACTCTTGAGATCTATAATCCTCCCACTAGCCCTTTGAATGATAAACACCTTTATCTTAGAAGGCGTGTGTTCGTAACAAACACCTTTTTGCTAAGTAGGATTATAGAACATATACCCTAAACTTACTTTAGGATGTCCCACAAATTGTACTTGTCAAATCTTGTCCCAAGCTTATCCTTTGAAACCTTTTCACATAAGTTGGACAACCCTTATCTTAACATACTTAAGATTAGGAATCCTCCTATCCATAACTTTTATGGAGTCTTGGGGCGGATTTTGAGGTTACCTTTTAAAGATGTCTGCGACCATTTCTAGGACATGATCCTGAGAGGATCTTTGGAATGTCGGTAAAATCATTATGGACCGCACCATGTCCAACAAGGGTATGATTTTTCATTCAGATATACATCAATCAATTATTACGTGTCGGGATGTGTCCATTATGAGAAAACCATTTGAGATGATCTAGAAACTTATTGCACAAGTATTTATTCCTTGATCTAATCAAAGAATCTTAATACATTGTCAATTTGTTTCACTTCTGAATTCTTTGAACCTTTCAAATAATTCACACTTGTATTTCAACAAATACATACATTCAACTCTTTGAATGATCATCTCCTTTTCTTATACTAATTTGTTCAATATGCAAAATTATTTTCATGTAAGTCAGTATACAAAATTTATTAAGTAATATTCGATTCTATACAAAACATTATTATTATAAATAGAACAACAATTGTTCTTAATTATAATACCAAAAATTTTATTGTCCAACAATAAAATGGAAATAATATTTCTAACAAGAATTGGAATACAATAACAACTTATTGACTTAATAGATTTGCCGTAGGCATTGCTAAACTATAAGTTTCTATGGCTAATGTGGCAACCTTTGCTTCATTTCCCACACATAGGATTACTTATATTTGTTTAGCTTTCTACTTCTGCTTGGTCCCTTCATAAATCTATATTTATGATAACCAAAGTCGGTATCCAATATCCAAGTAGAACCTTGACTTAAAGAAAAATTTATTTTAAATCATGAACAAATTTGTATTTGTAACCGAAACTTCACTAAGCTTCTTTGGTTAGCCTCTGCAAGATGTTTCTCGCGATTTCTTTCCGGTGTCGGGGCTTATTGCGGTGGAAGCAAACTCCTTTGCTATCCGTGTCGATTTTGTTCTTATTATCCTTTGTTTATGCCTTTCTATTTACCTTCTTTGAATCGTTCTTCTTTTTAGGAAGATCCTTTGGCCCCTACCCGGTAGACTTGATCTTTCTTGGTTGAAAAGTGACTCTCAACATTTTTCAATATGTTAAGCAAATCAATGAAGTGATATCTAGCTTGTTCATATGAAAAATTCACAACAATTGTGAAAGGAGTCCGGGGAGTGAGTGCAAGATCAAATCTTGGCTCAACTCTCCATCCATGACAAAACCTCGTTGTCCTAATTGATCAATCAAATTGATTATCATTAGGAACTTTTTTTTGCATCTTATAGTGCCATTGGCCATTCTAGATCGGAAGAGCTCCTTAGATATCGATATCTATCGGTCCTACTTTCCTCACCATCAACTACTTGATGTGCGGGAATATAGTAGAAGCATCCATAGTTTCATCTTGTGGCTGAAGCTTGTTACTCATGGATCGAGCATGATGCATTGAGCCAATGTGCATCATCTTGCCACTTTCTAAAAGTAGCAATCTCTTCCTCGAGGCATTATGCTGCAACCATTGCGAGGGATAGGCGTATTAAGGACATAAGATAGCTTTTTCAAACCATGAGAACTATTCTCAAATTCCTTAACCAATCCATTTAATTGATTACGTTAATTTAGCATCTAATATGCTTTCGCGATGATAGTAATTTTTTGACATTGTAAAATTACGTAAATGAATTTGTAATTAACAACATTTTAACATACATTCTTTTATTAATTACCAAAATAATTTAGGTCTTGTTTTAAATTGGTATCTCCCACTATTTTCTTCAAACTATATTACCCTCACTTATATAGTTCGGCAAAATCTAATTAAAGATTTGCTAGTGAGAATAAGGATCCCATTTCAAATGTATATAGCCTTGTGGTGACACAACAAACTATATATAAATAAATAGGTAGACAACTTTTGTCAATTACATCAACTATGCAACTCCTTGTATTTTGCCTCTTAGATTATTTTGATCAAGTGGTGGCTCATCCAGAATCAAAATTATCCAAGTTAAGTCCGACCTAGCACTCCATATATTCAAAAAGAAAAATATCATCCTTGTGGTGACACAACAAAACAATATTGTTCAATTTTCTTTATAAGCATCAAATGTGATAAATTAACATCTTAAATACTTAATACTTGCCTTGTGGTGACACAACAAACTCATATTAAATATTTAATACTCTATTAATTTTATCATGCTAGAAAGCGGCGTTCGATATTCCAAATATCTTTGAACGCTTAGGACTTAATATAAAAAAAATTGAGGGGTTTTGTTATTAATTTGTCTCATCTTGTTTAGCGCGCGCATACACATATATATATAAAATACGCGTCGTATTAATGAACATGCGAAGCATGTTTGCATAATATATAATATATATATATATAAGCATGCACATATAGAATACTATATTCTACGGATTGATTATGGACTTTTATTCTAGTTTGGTTCACTAGAGCCACCAAGTGAACCAAAAGGTCAAACCCCAGGGTGCGAAATAATATTTAAATATAACTATTACATTTAAACTTGGGCTCCATTACAAAGCGGGTCTTCAAGCGCTCCTTGTTCCTTGATCTCTAATTCTTCAAAATAATTCTAACTATTCCTATTACAAAACTATTTAAAATAAATAGAAACCTTGATCGTGATCGAGGGAAATACATAGGAGGAGATAGAATTTACATTAAGAAAAATTAGAGAAGGCAGTACGCAGAGACCCCATTTAATAAAACCCATACATTCATGCATCCAACTAAAATAAAATCCAATCGCATTGGTCGATAGTCCATAATCAATCCCATTTATTATCATACACATCACCATATGCATCAATAAATAACATTCATCTTATGAATAATAAACATTTAATATATATATTGATATCATTTAATGGGCAAATTTAGTTAGTATAAAATCTAATTTTGAATAAAAATAAACTCCTTTATTTTAATCCAAATTTAAATCAAAATAAAACTATTTTATTTTAATTTATCCTATTTTGAATAAAATAAACTATTTTATTTTAATCAAAATCTTTAATCAAAATAAACTCCTTTATTTTAATTAATTATGGAATCGATTCCATGTATATAAAAAAAAATTTAATTAAAATAAACTCTTTTATTTTAATTAATTATGAAATCATTCCATGTAAAAAAAATATTAAAGGAAATACGGATTTTCTTTCCTATTCACAAATAAACTTTTTATTTTGAATAATATGAAATCTTATTTCATATCTAAATAAACTCCTTTATTTAAGGAAACATGGATTTTCTTTCCTATTCACAAATAAACTCCTTTATTTTGAATAATATGAAATCTTATTTCATATTTAAATAAACTCTTTTATTTAAAGAAATTACGATTCTTTTTCCTATTCACAAATAAACTCTTTTATTTTTTTGAATAATATGAAATCTAATTTCATATCAAAATAAACTCCTTTATTTAAGGAAAAATAGAATCCAATTTCAACTCCAATTAGTTATCATGGAATCAAATTCCAACTCTAATTAGTTAGCATGAAATTTAATTTTAAAATTAAAATAAATTTTTTTATTTTAAGATTAAAATAAACTTTTATTTTAAAATTAAAATAAATATTTTATTTTAAGTATAAAATTATTATATATATATATATATATATATTATATATATATATATATATATATATATATATATAATTTATATATATATATATATATATATATATATATATATATAATATATATATATATATATATATTTCCTTGCTAATCCGTATAATCCCATTTTTTAATTATAATAATCTATAAAATAACTTTTGAATAGATCACATGCTTCATGAAAATATAAACCGTAATTCTCAAAATAAAAAAATAAAATAAACCGCATTTAAATCAATTTTAAAAAAGGAACATGGAAAGTCGGTAGGATTCTGTTTGGTATCCATCCAATCAAAAGTGGTCAAGGTTGCATGAGCACTTAAAAAAAAAAAATTTCCTAACTTCCGTGTTTATTCATATTTATTTTTTTTTTTTTTTTTTTTTTATTAAATTTTATACTAAAAAAATTATGCCCAATTAAATTGTTCTAAACACATATCAATATACATATCAAATCTGAACAATTAATAATTAGCATAAAGGTTTGGCTCGATGCCGCTTTATTAGGTTTGTAATATTCATGAAACCTTGATCAAATTGCAAAAAATGCGGAGCGTGTAAAATCGAGTTTAAAAATTTACAAACCATATACGGATCACCCTTTATGCATAATTATTAATTAAGCGAAAAGATAAAGAATAAAATCATACCCTTGAAGATCGAGCTTCCTCGGTACAAGTTCACCTCCAATCCTTTTCGCGTTCAACTTGAATCCACCGGGTTTGGTTCCTTCCTTTGATCAACGTTAGCCACCCAAGTGTTTGGCCTCTGGGGTGATCCACGAGGAAGAATAAAATTCAAGAAGAAAAAGGGTGGTTGGCTAAACCCTAGTTTTTCTATCTCTATAGAAAAGGTGTACTCTCCCAACAATTGGAATTATGTAGTATGTTGAAAAAATCAACAACCCCCACCACCCATAATAAGACTCCTCTTATTTATAGATGTGGGCAACCCATCTTAACAATTAAGGAATTGGGTTTTATTTAATTAATTAAATTCTTTTAATTAATTAAGCTCCCTAATCTTATTAGGGATAATTAATTAAACTCTTTTAATTAATTTTCCTCTCTAATCTTATTAGGAATAAATGAGAGTACTTATATTAAATTAATTCCTAAACTCTTTTAGAAATTAAAATAATAATAATTGTAATAATATTAATAAGACTCCTCTTATTAATTTATATTTAATATTTCTAAAATATTAAATAATAAATATTAAGCTATTTAATTTATTCTATCACCATAGATTAAATTAAATATACATAACTTATATTATTACGATTATGCCATTAACTTCTTAAATAATTATTCTTCCTTTTATGGTGTGACCCTTTAGGTTCTCCATATTAAACCGGTTGTGAATAAATCAATTAGAACAATTCTAATCTTATTTAAATAAATAAATTAAATAATTAATTTATTTAAATAAATAATATTTATTCTACAATAGGGATAAGCCTCCTAGCGATCAACGACTTTCCGGATAATATAGATTTCAACATTAATCATAAAAGAACCTTTGAGTAAATAGTTCTTGTACAATTCAATCCTTCCACCATCTGATGTCCCAATTAAATATAAGACATGGAATTCTTTGTCAAGTCTTATTTTATTTAATTATATGTATTTCGATCCTTAAATGCACACTCCAAATAATGCAAATTAGAAACTCCTTTCTAATTTCATTACCTTATTAACCAGGACTCTTTGGGTTGTCATTTATCGAATCACATAGGACATTTCTCTTCTTTTATTAGAAGTGGTAGATTCTTTATTGATCATACATTATCTCCATGTACAACTTATTATACCCAAGCATACCCTTTGATATACCCTAAGGGTCTTAAGGAATAAGTCAAAGTATAACTCATCATACACAAGATACTATGATGATCTCAAGTCCAAGGATCACTTGTCTTACTATCACTCTGAGAATTCCTATTGACGAGTGAATAAAACTCCATTAGGTATTCCTTAGCGAGCCACGTTCGATGAACTTATTCTCTAATAAGCACCTACATACTTGCTTTAGTGTCTCCACACAAATGATCATGAGATCAATCATCCTCATCCAATGAGCAAAGCAACGTATGTGCCCGATCTATCCGGATTCACTAATCCCCAATTTAGTAATCCAACGATTGGGAACTATTTTAGTTTTAAGCTTTCTAAGAATTTAGATCTCATTAGAATGATCATCATCATTATTCTAAAAGCATTGCTTAAAACTATGGGTTTATCACATATTATAAAAACGACATCATCATGTAGATAATTAAAAGCCTTTAATAAATTAATACTTTTTATTAATAAATGAATAAGATTGTTACAAAGTATATGCTTTATCATCAAACATGATTGGCTTGTGTGCATACTACTTTCAATCTCCCACTTGCACTAAAAAGATCGTCATGGTATCTCATACTCTTCTTCTCTAAGTGGCGATTATCCTGCTTTGTTGGATAAGCTTTAGTTAATGGATATGTAATGTTGTTCTGAGAGTCCACTATCTCTATAGTGATTTCCCATCTTTCATGATTCTAATAATCAAATGAAAGTGCCACAACACATGTTTAGATCCAAGATGAGACTTAGGAACTATTCCTAGTTACGTAATGAACTTTTAATCCAAACAATCAACTTGCGACTTCATTTATAGCTATATACTTTGTCTTTATCACTAAACCAACAACTCTTTCTTTGTTTGGAACCTTTCGAATTCACTTCACCACTTGTTCAAGATAACGCTTTACCTTAAAGTGGATTTTACATCATCTTAGTGCATGCGAAAAACTTGAGTGCATTAAGCCCTCTAGTTTTAATTTAGACCCACCATGAATATGATCACATCCTTAGTGCTTGGGTAAGAACTTTAAGATGTTTTCAGCGACTCACGATGAACTTCTCCGAAATATGGTGATCGAACATCGGGTCTCGTATATTTCATTGCATACATGATTGTTTTCATGCGATCTCTCTTTTTTGAGTCTGTGGGGACTATTAAGAGAGATACACTCCATAGCTCATCGACATGAGACATCTCTTGGAGTTTGCCATGCTAAACGACTTTAGCATCAAATGAATATCGTTCCTTGGGTTAAGTCGAGCATCCTCTTGTATCTATCTATATAGATTTTATCCCCAATTAAGATACTCTTCCCAAATCATTCATGGAGGAATGTTTAGACAACTTTATCTTTTGATGTAGCATTGGTATGTCATTCCTTATCCGTAGTATATCAACATATAATACTAGAAATTTCACGACGCTCCCATGACCCTTTTGTACACACTAGAACTCTTACCTCATCGTGATGTAACTCGGATCATCATCTTCTATGATGTGTACCTCATCATCATCATCCATGATGAATCCATACCTCCTAGGTATCTTGATGGTACTATTCGATTTTATGATTGGTTTGTGGTACAATAGAATTACATCTACGAGTTCCTCTTATTTGACTTATAGTGTTTTGTGGTTCTTGAACTCTTGAGATCTATTATCCTCCCACTAGCCCTTGAATGATAAACACCTTTATCTTAGAAGGCGTGTTTAATAACAAACACCTTTTGCTAAGTAGGATTATAGAACATATACCCTAAACTTACTTTAGGATGTCCCACAAATCACACTTGTCAAATCTTGTCCCAAAGCTTATCCTTTGAAACCTTTTTCACATAAGTTGGACAACCCTTATCTTAACATACTTAAGATTAGGAATCCTCCACATCCATAACTTTTATGGAGTCTTGGGGCGGATTTTGAGGTTACCTTTTTACGTAGATGTCTGCGACCATTTCTAGGACATGATCCTGAGAGGATCTTTGGAATGTCGGTAAAATCATTATGGACCGCACCATGTCCAACAAGGTATGATTTTTCATTTCGAGATACATCAATCAATTATTACGTATCGGGATGTGTCCATTATGAGAAAACCATTTGAGATGATCTAGAAACTTATTGCACAAGTATTTATTCCTTGATCTAATCAAAGAATCTTAATACTTTGTCAATTTGTTTCACTTCAATTCTTTGAACCTTTCAAATAATTCACACTTGTATTTCAACAAATACATACATTCAACTCTTTGAATGATCATCTCCTTTTCTTATACTAATTTGTTCAATATGCAAAATTATTTTCATGTAAGTCAGTATACAAAATTTATTAAGTAATATTCGATTCTATACAAAACATTATTATTATAAATAGAACAACAATTGTTCTTAATTATAATACCAAAAAGTTTATTGTCCAACAATAAAATGGAAATAATATTTCTAACAAGAATTGGAATACAATAACAACTTATTGACTTAATAGATTTGCCGTGTAGCATTGCTAAACTATAAGTTTCTATGGCTAATGTTGCAACCTTTGCTTCATTTCCCACACATAGGATTACTTATATTTGTTTAGCTTTCTACTTCTTCTTGGTCCTTCATAAATCTATATTTATGATAACCAAAGTCGATATCCAATACCAAGTAGAACCTTGACTTAAAGAAAAATTTATTTTAAATCATGAACAAAATTTATTATTTATAAAAACTTCACTAAGCTTCTTTGGTTAGCCTCTGCAAGATGCTTCTCGCGATTTCTTTTCGGTGTCGGGCTTATTGCGGTGGAAGCAAACTCCTTTGCTATCCGTATCGGTTTTGTTCTTATTATCCTTTGTTTATGCCTTTCTATTTACCTTCTTTGAATCGTTCTTCTTTTTTGGAAGATCCTTTGGCCCCTACCGATAAGACTTGATCTTTCTTGGTTGAAAAGTGACTCTCAACATTTTTCAATATGTTAAGCAAATCGGTGTGAGGCGATATCTAGCTTGTTCATATGAAAAATTCACAACAATTGTGAAAGAATTCCGGGAGTGAGTGCAAGATCAAATCTTGGCTCAACTCTCCATCCATGACAAAACTCGTTGTCCTAATTGATCAATCAAATTGATTATGTTTAGAACTTTTTATGCATCTTACTAATAGTGCCTTGGCCGTTCTAGATCGGAAGAGCTCCTTAGATATCCGATATCTATCGGTCCTACTTTCCTCACCATCAACTACTTGATGTGCGGGAATATAGTAGAAGTATCCATAGTTTCATCTTGTGCTGAAGCTCGTTACTCGTGGATCGAGCATGATGCGTTGAGCCAATGTGCATCATCTTGCCACTTTCTAAAAGTAGCAATCTCTTCCTCGGAGGCATTATCTCGCAACCATTGCGAGGATAGGCGTATTAAGGACATAAGATAGCTTTTCACCATGAGAACTATTCTCAAATTCCTTAACCAATCCATTTAATTCGTTCAGTTTAATTTAGCATCTAATATGCTTCATGATGATAGTAATTTTAGACATTGTAAAATTACGTAAATGAATTTGTAATTAACAACATTTTAACATACATTCTTTTATTAATTACCAAAATAATTTAGGTCTTGTTTTAAATTGGTATCTCCCACTATTTTCTTCAAACTATATTACCCTCACTTATATAGTTAAGCAAAATCTAATTAAAAGATTTGCTAGTGAGAATAAGGATCCCATTTCAAATGTATATAGCCTTGTGGTGACACAACAAACTATATATAAATAAATAGGTAGACAACTTTTGTCAATTACATCAACTATCTGACTCCTTGTATTTTGCCTCTTAGATTATTTTGATCAAGTGGTGGCTCATCCAGAATCAAAATTATCCAAGTTAAGTCCGACCTAGCACTCCATATATTCAAAAAAAAAGAAAATATCATCCTTGTGGTGACACAACAAAACAATATTGTTCAATTTTCTTTATAAGCATCAAATGTGATAAATTAACATCTTAAATACTTAATACTTGCCTTGTGGTGACACAACAAACTCATATTAAATATTTAATACTCTATTAATTTTATCATGCTAGATGAAAGCGACGTTCGATATTCCAAATATCTTTGAGCGCTTAGGACTTAATATAAAAAAATTGAGGGGTTTGTTATTAATTTGTCTCATCTTGTTTAAGCATTACATGCATATATATATATAAAATACGCGTCGTATTAATGAACATGCGAAGCATGTTTGCATAATATATAATATATATAGTATAAGCATGCACATATATAGAATACTATATTCTACACGGATTGATTATGGACTTTTATTCTAGTTTGGTTCACTAGAGCCACCAAGTGAACCAAAAGGTCAAACCCTAGGGGTGCAAGAAATAATATTTAAATATAACTATTACATTTAAACTTGGGCTCCATTACAAAGCGGGTTTTCAAGCGCTTCTTGTTCCTTGATCTCTAATTCTTCAAAATAATTCTAAATATTCCTATTACAAAACTATTTAAAATAAATAGAAACCTTGATCGTGATCGAGGGAAATACATAGGAGGAGATAGAATTTACATTAAGAAAAATTAGAGAAGGCAGTCATGCAGACCCCATTTAATAAAACCCATACATTCATGCATCCAACTAAAATAAAATCCAATCGCATTGGTCATAGTCCATAATCAATCCCATTTATTATCATACACATCACCATATGCATCAATAAATAACATTCATCTCATGAATAATAAACATTTAATATATATATTGATATCATTTAATGGGCAAATTTAGTTAGTATAAAATCTAATTTTGAATCAAAATAAACTCCTTTATTTTAATCCAAATTTAAATCAAAATAAAACTATTTTATTTTAATTTATCCTATTTTGAATAAAATAAACTATTTTATTTTAATCAAAATCTTTAATCAAAATAAACTCCTTTATTTTAATTAATTATGGAATCCAATTCCATGTATATAAAAAAAATCTTTAATTAAAATAAACTCTTTTATTTTAATTAATTATGAATCCAATTCCATGTAAAAAAAAATATTAAAGGAAATACGGATTTTCTTTCCTATTCACAAATAAACTTCTTTATTTTGAATAATATGAAATCTTATTTCATATCTAAATAAACTCCTTTATTTAAAGAAACATGGATTTTCTTTCCTATTCACAAATAAACTCCTTTATTTTGAATAATATGAAATCTTATTCCATATTTAAATAAACTCTTTTATTTAAAGAAATTACGATTCTTTTTCCTATTCACAAATAAACTCTTTTATTTTTGAATAATATGAAATCTAATTTCATATCAAAATAAACTCCTTTATTTAAGGAAAAATAGAATCCAATTTCAACTCCAATTAGTTATCATGGAATCAAATTCCAACTCTAATTAGTTAGCATGAAATTTAATTTTAAAATTAAAATAAATTCTTTTATTTTAAGATTAAAATAAACCTTTTATTTTAAAATTAAAATAAATATTTTATTTTAAGTATAAAATTATTATTATATATATATATATATATATATATATATATATATATATATATATATATAAATATATATAATTTATATATATATATATATATATATATATATATATATATATATATATATATATATAAATTACATATATATGCCCATTTCCTTGCTAATCAAATGCAATCCCATTTTTCTTTTTTATTCTGTAACTTTTGAATAGATCACATGCTTCATTAAAATAAAAATATATTTCTCAAAAAAAAAAAATAAATAAACCGCATTTAAATCAATTTTAAAAAAGGAACATGGAAAGTCGGTGTGAATTGATTTCTTTGGTGGCCATCCAATCACGTGGTCAAGGTTGTATGAAAAAAAAAAATAATTCCTAACTTCCGTGTTTATTCACGTTTTTTTTTTTTTTTTTTCTTTATTAAATTTTATCTGATAAAAAAATATGCCCAATTAAATTGTTCTAAACACATATCAATATACATATCAAATCGAACAATTAATAATTTGCATAAAGGTTTGGCTCGATGCCACTTATTAGGTTTGTAATATTCATGAAGCAATCAAATTGCATAAAAAAAGCGAGCGTGTAAAATCGAGTTTAAAAATTTACAAACCATATACCCGATCACCCTTTATGCATAATTATTAATTAAACGAAAAGATAAAGAATAAAATCATACCCTTGAAGATCGAGCTTCCTCGTGTACAAGTTCACCTCGAATCCTTTTTCAGCGTTCAACTTGAATCCACCGGGTTTGGTTCCTTTCCTTTGATCAACGTTAGCCACCCAAGTGTTTGGCCTCTGAGGTGATCCACCAAGGAAGAATAAAATTCAGAAGAAGAAAGGGTGGTTGGCTAAACCTAGTTTTCTATCTCTATAGAAAAGGTGTACTCTCCCAACAATTGGAATTATTACGTATGTTGAAAAAATCAACAACCCCACCACCCATAATAAGACTCCTCTTATTTATAGATGTGGGCAACACATCTTAACAATTAAGGAATTGAGTTTTATTTAATTAATTAAATTCTTTTAATTAATTAAGCTCCCTAATCTTATTAGGGATAATTAATTAAACTCTTTTAATTAATTTAACCTCCTAATCTTATTAGGGATAATTAATTAAACTCTTTTAATTAATTTAACCTCCTAATCTTATTAGGAATAAATGAGAGTACTTATATTAAATTAATTCCTAAACTCTTTTAGAAATTAAAATAATAATAATTGTAATAATATTAATAAGACTCCTCGTATTAATTTATATTTAATATTTCTAAAATATTAAATAATAAATATTAAGCTATTTAATTTATTCTATCACCATAGATTAAATTAAATATACATAACTATATTATTACGATTATGCCATTAACTTCTTAAATAATTATTCTTCCTTTTATGGTGTGACCCTTTAGGTTCTCCATATTAAACCGGTTGTGAATAAATCAATTAGAACAATTCTAATCTTATTTAAATAAATAAATTAAACAATTAATTTATTTAAATAAATAATATTTATTCTACAATAGGGATAAGCCTCCCCTAGCGATCAACGACTTTCCGGATAATATAGATTTCAACATTAATCATAAAAGAACCTTTGAGTAAATAGTTCTTAGTCTGATTCAATCCTTCCACCATCTGATGTCCCAATTAAATATAAGACATGGAATTCTTTGTCAAGTCTTATTTTATTTAATTATATGTATTTCGATCCTTAAATGCACAACTCCAAATAATGCAAATTAGAAACTCCTTTCTAATTTCATTACGCCTTAACCAAGGACTCTTTGGGTTGTCATTTATCGAATCACATAGGACATTTCTCTTCTTTTATTAGAAGTGGTAGATTCTTTATTGATCATACATTATCTCCATGTACAACTTATTATACCCAAGCATACCCTTTGATATACCCTAAGGGTCTTAAGGAATAAGTCAAAGTATAACTCATCATACACAAGATACTATGATGATCTCAAGTCCAAGGATCACTTGTCTTACTATCACTACTGAAATTCCTATTGACGAGTAAATAAAACTCCATTAGGTATTCCTTAGCGAGCCACGTTCGATGAACTTATTCTCTAATAAGCACCTACATACTTGCTTTAGTGTCTCCACACAAATGATCATGAGATCAATCATCCTCATCCATGAGCAAGCAACGTATGTACCAATCTATCCGGATTCACTAATCCCCAATTTAGTAATCCAACGATTGGGAACTATTTTAGTTTTAAGCTTTCTAAGAATTTAGATCTCATTAGAATGATCATCATCATTATTCTAAAAGCATTGCTTAAAACTATGGGTTTATCACATATTATAAAAAGCGACATCATGTAGATAATTAAAAGCCTTTAATAAATTAATACTTTTTATTAATAAATGAATAAGATTGTTAAAGTATATGCTTTATCATCAAACATGATTGGCTTGTATGCATACTACTTTCATTAATATTATAATAAAGAATAACATTGTTTCTATTTATAATGATAATGTTTTATATGGTGTTGGTAATTTGCGAAATAGACTTTATATACTTGACTTGCATAAGGAGAAAGAGTTACTGAGTTGTTAGCGTTGGTACACACGGATGTATGTGGACCTATGACAACGAACTTGCCGCGAGGAGGGTATTCTTATTTTATTACATTCAACGATTTATCACTCAAGATTTGGATATGTGTATTTAATGAAATACAAATCAATCATTTGAAAAGTTCAAAGAGTTCGAAGTGAAGTAGAGAAACAAACTAGTAAGAGTATTAAGATTCTTGATCGATCGAGGAGGAGAATACTTAAGTGGTGAGTTTCTCAATTGTCTCAAAGAAAATGGTATAATCTCACAATGGACTCCACCAGGGACGCCACAGATGAATGGTGTATCTGAAAGGAGAAATCGAACATTGTTGAACATGGTTAGATCCATGATGAGCTTTACCGACCTTCCAGTTTCCTTCTGAGGATATGCCCTAGAATCGACTGCATACCTACTTAACAAGGTACCTACAAAATCCGTCCCCAAGACCCCATATGAGTTATGGACAGGGAGGAAACCAAATCTTAAGCATGTTAAGACTTGGGGTTGTCCAGCTTATGTCAAAAAGTTTGAAAATGATAAGCTACGACTAGATCGACAAATGTAGATTTGTGGGATACCCTAAAGAAACATCGGGTATTATTTCTATCATCCAACCCGATCAAAAGGTGTTTGTTGCGAAACATCTTTGCGCTTCTTGGAAAAGGAGTTTATCCTTGAAGGGGTCGGTGGGAGTAAGATATATCTTGAAGATGTTCAAGAACCAGAAAATGCTACAGATCAAAGTGAGGTACCTAACCAAGTAGAGATTCCTTCTGTACCACACCCTATTCATAAATCTGAAAGAGTGCCAAAGATACCTGATAGGTATGGACTTGTCATAGAGGATGACGATGAGGTACGCATCATAGATGATGATGATCCATTGAATTACGAACAGGCTATGAGTAGTAAAGACTCGGAGAAGTGGCAAGATGCCATGAAATCCGAGATGGACTCCATGTATGAAAACCAAGTATGGACTTTGGTTTCACCACCTGAAGGAATTAAGCCTATTAGGTGTAAATGGGTCTTTAAAAGAAAGACTGGAACAGACGGCAAGGTAGAGACCTATAAGGCCCGACTGGTCGTAAAAGGTTTCAAATAAAGACAAGGAGTTGACTATGATGAAACCTTCTCACCAGTAGCAATGCTCAAGTCTATTCGGATTTTGCTTGCGATTGCAGCTTACCATGACTACGAAATCTGGTAGATGGACGTGAAAACGGCCTTCCTCAATGGGAGACTTGAGGAGGATGTGTATATGACACAGCCAAAGGGATTTGTTTCAAAGGTTGGAACAAATCAAGTCTCATAAGCTTCTAGAACGATCCATTTATGGATTGAAGCAAAGCTTCTCGTAGGTGGATCATCCGCTTTTGATGAGACAATCAAAGAGTTTGGTTTTATCAAAATGAGGATGAACCATGTGTGTACAAGAAGGTTAGTGGGAGTCTTTGTTTCATTCCTCGTATTATATGTTGATGATATATTCTTGATAGGGAATGATATTCCTATGCTACAATCAATCAAAATCTGGTTATCTAAACACTTCTCCATGAAGGACTTGGGAGAAGCATCCTATATTTTGGGGATAAAGATCTATAGAGATAGATCTAAAAGGATGCTTGGCTTGTCCCAAGGAACGTACATTGACTCGATGCTAAAAAGGTTTAGCATGGAAGATTCCAAAAGTGGTCTCATGCCGATGAGCCATGGAATACATCTCTCCAAGAAACAGGCCCCAAAGACACTTGAGGAGAGAGACCGTATGAGTAAGATTCCTTATTCTTCAGCAATAGGATCTATCATGTACGGTATGATATGTACTAGACCGGATGTCTCTCATGCACTTAGTGTAACAAGCAGATATCAGTCGAATCCGGAGAAGAAAGAGCACTAGAAAGGCAGTGAAAAATATCCTAAAGTACTTAAGAAGAACTAAGGATGTATTTCTTGTCTACGGTGGGTCTGAATTGAAACTAGAGGGCTTCACAGACTCAAGTTTTCAAACGG
Organism: Panax quinquefolius; assembly: GCA_020205615.1. Classification (NCBI taxonomy): domain Eukaryota; kingdom Viridiplantae; phylum Streptophyta; class Magnoliopsida; order Apiales; family Araliaceae; genus Panax; species Panax quinquefolius. Next base: position 53,971,866 of record CM035170.1, read on the forward strand.
ACCAAGATGACAGTAAATCCATTTCGGGGTATGTGTTTACCTTGAATGGTGGCGCAGTGAGTTTGAAAAGTTCCAAACGATGGCGATTCTTGATTCAGTGACAGAGGCAGGGTACATAGCTGCAAGTGAAACTGCAAAGGAAGCTGTTTGGATTAAGAAGTTCATTACCGAACTTGGTGTGGTTCCTAGCATTACAGGACCAGTACCTTTATTCTGTGACAACACTGGAGCTGTTGCGCAGGCTAAGGAACCTAGGTCTCATCAGAAATCCAAACACGTGTGGCGGCGGTTTCATTTGATCAAAGAGATCATTGAAAGAGGAGACGTCACCCTAGAGCGTGTGGACTCTCAAGATAATATTGCAGATCCATTTACTAAAGCGTTAACACAACAGCAGTTTGATCGTCACTTAGAGAAGATGGGTATGAGATACCATAGCGATTGGCTTTAGTGCAAGTGGGAGATTAAAAGTAGTATGCATACAAGCCAATCATGTATGATGATAAAGCATATACTTTGTAATCAATCTTATTTATTTATTAATAAAAGAATTATTTATTAAAGGCATTTATTATCTATATGGTGCTGTTTTAAATGTGATAAACCCATAGTTTTAAGCAATGCTTTTAGAATCATGATGAGATCATGCTAATGAGATCAAAATTCTTAGATAGCTTAAAACTAAAATGTTCCCAATCAATGGATTACTAAAAAGGGGATTAGTGAATTCGGATAGATTGGTACGTACGTTGCTTGCTCATTGGATAAGGATGATTGATCTCATGATCATTTGTGTGGGGACACTAAAGTAAGTATGTAGGTGCTTATTAGAGAATAAGTTCACTGAACGTGACTCGCTAAGGAATACCTAATGGAGTTTTACTTGTGCATCGATAGGAATTCTGTAGTGATAGTAGTACAAATGATCCTTAGACTTGAGATCATCATAGTATCTTATATATAATGAATTACACTTTGACTTATTCCTTAAGACTCTTAGAGTATATCAAAGGCTATGCTTGGGTGTAATAAGTTATATATGAAGATAATGAATGATCGATAAAGAATCTACCACTTCTAGTAAAGAAGAGAAATGTCTATGTGATTCGATAAATGACAACAGGAATCCTTGGCGAGTGGAATGAAATTAGAAAGTAGTTTCTAATTTGCATTTATTAGGAGTTGTGCATTTAGGAATCGAAATACATATAATTAAATAAAATAAGACTTGACATAATTTCATGTCTTATATTTAATTTGGACATTGTATGGTAGAAGGATTGAATTGTCTGAACTATTAACTCAAAAGGTTCTTTTATGATTAATGTTGAAATCTATATTATCTGGAAAGTCGTTGATCATTAGGGAGGCTTATCCCTATTGTAGAATAAATATTATTTATTTAAATAAATTAATCATTTTATTTATTTACTTAAATAAGATTAGAATTATTACAATTGATTTATTCACAACCTATTTAATATGGAGAACCTAAAGGGTCACACCATAAAAGGAAGAATAATTATTTAAGAAGTTAATGGCATAATCGTAATAATATATTAAGTATATTTAATTGAATCTATGGTGATAGAATAAATTAAATAGCTTAATATTTATTATTTAATATTTTAGAAATATTAAATATAAATTAATAAGAGAGTCTTATTAATATTATTACAATTATTATTATTTTAATTTCTAAAATGGTTTAGGAATTAATTTAATATAAGTACTCTCATTTATTCCTAATAGGATTAGGAGGGAAAATTATTTAAAGGAGTTTAATTAATTATCCCTAATAAGATTAGGGAGCCCATTTAATTAAAAGAGTTTAATTAACTAAATAATACCTTATTTTAATTAAATAGAGTTACCTGATATCTTTATAAGAGGAGTCTTATATCAGATATCAGATATACGTAATTTCAATAGTTGGAGAGTACGCCCCCTTTTCTATAGAGATAGAAAAAACTGGGTTTGAGCCAATACACCTTTCTTCATGAAAAATCTTCTTCCTTGGTGGATCACCTCTAGAGGCCATACACTTGGGTGGTTTACATTGATCAAAGGAAGGAATCTACACGGAGATTCGAGGAGATCATGAGAGAAGTAGGAGTTGAACTTCATACTGTGGAAACTTCGTATCTACAAGGGTATGATTACATAACTTCTTGTTCTTTGTTTTAATTAATAATATGCATAAAGGATGATCCGGGTAATTGGTTTGTGAAAAATTTTAAAATCTGATTTTATTATGCTTCCGCTATTTTTGCAATTTGATTGCTACTTTAATTTTCACAAAACTTAACAGTGGTATCAGAGCCAAACTTTATGCGAATTATTAATTATTTTGATTCCATATATATATGGGTATATATTTTGAATAATTTATTGGGTACATAATTTGTTGTATAAAATTATTATTTTATAAAAAGAAAAAAAAAGAATGCCGACAACTTTTGCGGAACTTGTTTTGAATTCGGTAATCTTATTTTTTTTTAGGCGGAGTCCGTGTTTTTTTTTGTGTTGTTCACGTTATATATATATTATATATATATATATATATATATATATATATATATATATATATATATATATAAACTAAGCTTTAATCATACTCCATGGCTATCCGTATGTTTTCTTTACGAGTTTTATATATATATATATATATATGGTATAAATATTATTATATATAATGGTTGATGACGTGAATCATTCTAGAATTGATTCATGATTCTAGTTATTTAATATTATAATAGTTATATATATATTATGTATTTTACATCCTGATTCACATAACTATTATATATATATATAATAGTTATATATATTAATCTTAATAATTTTATAATTAAAATAAAAGAGTTTATTTTAATTTTGAAATTTGATTTCATGTAATATAATATTGCTCATTAAATGATATTCATATATATAAGGAATGATTTTATTTATTGATACATATGGTGATATGTATGATAATAAATGGGATTGATTATGGACTATTGACCAATATGATTGGATTTATTTTAGTTGGATGTTTGAATGAATGGATTTTATTAAATGAGGTCTACGTACCTCGTCTTTTCTAGTTTTCTTCTTGATGTAAATTCTATCTCTCTCCTATGTACTTTCCCTTGACTGCTGATCAAGGTTTCTATTTAAATTAAATAGTTTAATGTAATAGGATTAGTTAGAATTTTTTGAAGAACCGAAGATCAAGGAGCAAGGAGCGCTTGAAGACCCGTTTGTAATGGAGCCCGGGTTTAAATGTAATAGTTATATTTAAATGTTTATTCTTTGCACCCTAGGGTTTGACCTTTTGGTTCACTTGGGGGCTCTAGTGAACCAAACTAGAATAAAAGTCCATAATCAATCCGGATAGAATATAGTATTATATATGTGCATGCTAGTATTATATATATTATATATTATGCAAACATGCTTCGCATGTTTAATAATATGACACATATTTTATATATATAGTTGCATGCGCGGTAAACAAGATGAGACAAATAATAACAAATCCCTCAAAGGTTTTATATATTAAGTCTTAAGCGTTCAAAGATATTTAGAATATCGAATATCGAACGTCGCCTTCTAGCATGATAAAATTAATAGAGTATTAAATATTTAATATGAGTTTGTTATGTCACCACAAGGCAAGTATTAAATATTTAAGATGTTAATTTATCACATTTGATGCTTATAAAGAAAATTGAACAATATTATTTTCTTCTTTTATATAGAGATAGGAAAAACTAGGGTTTGAGCCAATACACATTTCTTCTTGAAAAATCTTCTTCATTGGTGGATCACCTCTAGAGGCCATACACTTGGGTGGTTTACATTGATCAAAGGAAGGAATCTACCTGGAGATTCAAGGAGATCGCGGAGAAGTAGGAGTTGAACTCGTACCTGTGGAAGCACGTATATACAAGGGTATGATTACATAACTTCTTGTTCTTCGTTTTAATTAATAATATGCATAAAGGATGATCCGGGTAATTGGTTTGTGAAAAAATTTAAAATCTGATTTTATTATGCTTCCACTATTTTTGCAATTTGATTGCTACTTTGATTTTCACAAAACCTAACACTATGTATGTTTTAACTACTTACAACCGAACTAACTCTTAGAATAATGTATGTATAATTATGAATATATCAATGAAGGGGATCTTTTACTTATTCCGTTGTGCTTGAAAATATTCTTATGTTTGTCATATGCTAAATTATTAGCTATACAAAATAAAAGATAAAAGTATTTGAAATTAAAAGGATCTATTCAACCCCCCCCCCCCCCCTTCTAGATCTATATTGTGCCTACTGGGAACTAACAGAAACATTACCTTTACTCTTAATTTGACAATTGAAGTTCCAATTTCCTATTGTCAAAACCCTCTTGTGGCCGCCGGTGAAAAGAAAGAAGAACAGGGCGTGCGATCGCCCATGAACAGTGGCAAGGAAGAGGGAAAGAGAGGGAGAAGTAACAAACACAAGGAAGAGGGAGGAAAGGGGCGAACTGGGCAGTGGGGATAATGGAGCAAAATAGGTGAAATCAATTAAGCATTCCGACCTAGTTAAATCCAACAGAGTCTTCAGTTGAGAGGGAAATGGGGGAATTGAGAGGGAAGGAGAAAACTCAGACAGAGGGAAAAAAGGAAACGTTGTCGTCGTGAACTAGGATATTAAAATATATTACTCATTCTCGACGGCGTGTCTCGTCGCTCTATTCCCGTCGCCATTGAGTCAATAGTTACGGTGTTACCGTCGCCTTTGATATTTGTGTCCGTCGCCAATGAGTTTTCCCTCCACCGTTAAATTTTTGCACATATTTTCTCCTGGAAAATGGTATTATCGACGACACACATTTGTAACAGCATTCCGGTCGACAGTGACGTCATTCTCGATGGGACATTGGCCGTTGTCAATGACCAATTTCCTTATAGTGTCCATAGTTATGTAATGATCATTTCAGAACATATATACTTTCGTGAAATATTTTAATTAAATGATTCTCGTTTCTCACAGCAAAGTATAACTAGTTCGTAAAGGTATATCACAAAGCTATTCACATATTATATATTGTCCTAGTATTCATAATATAGTATCAGATGAAGCCACATTAAGTAGATATTTGACTCTTGAGAGAGAAATATATGTTTATATCTGTATGCATCAACTCATGTCACTTTGAAATTATCATATGGCTTCACGAATTTTGTGCATTTTGCAAGATTATTTTATAGATTAACAACAAAATCCACAATCAAGTTAAGGAGCTGATACTAGATCATGTGATCAAAGCAATAGAACATTTCATGTAAGTGCATGTAGGTCACAAATGAAACATTAATAAGCATGAAAGACTTAATTCACTTTATGATTTATCAGACATACTCAAGTAACACATAGGTTGATTAAAAAGCCTATGAAATATGCTAATGACTTGTATCGGAGACTACTTAACAAATTAACACTTATAAAATATTTGTTGGGTATGGGTCCTCACCCATGAGATAGAATCCAAGATAGAAAAGAATTAATTTTCTTTGTGAGCAAGTAAGTGGGTTTACTTGATATTAATCCAATTAGAAATTGGATTAATGGAAGCAATATTGGAATTGGAGATTCCATGAAAGGAATCCAAGTTGAAAAAAGATTTACTTGTTAGATTGTTTGGTGACCAAGATAAGGAGATGTGAACCTTAATTTGATTAGGAGAATAAAATGTTTCTAATCCATAATAGGAATGGATTAAGAAGAGTACTATAAATAAGGCTATGAGGGAGTCTTATTTGATACATGAGATAAGCTTGGTAGTAAGAAGATACCAAAAGAATAAATTGAGAGAATTACAGTTTGTTGTTCGTCGGTATCCACCATCATCTCCGTTCAATTGAAAGCTTGAAGACTTTATTGCTTGGGGTGTTTTTTGGGTGGTGAAGTTAATTAGGTTTCTCAACCTAATTAAAGGTAAATTTGTACTATCTCAATTTATTGTGTAACCTCAAGTTTTAGGGCATAAAACTTGAGAGGATTATTGTAAGCCCATTATTAGTGATATAGTGGAGATTCGGAGTTTGACCCGTGGTTTTTACCTCTTAATTTTAGAGGGTTTTCCACGTAAATTTGGTGTCTTGCTTGTGGATGGTTATTTGTTATTTTTGTTCTCATAATTGGTTTTGTTGATTTCATATTTAATTGCACAAAGACGGAAAAGTAATTCTTGGGATATAGATTATTTTTGGCGTACTTTTCCCAACAGTGGTATCAGAGCTTGGTTATTTTTGTGGTTTTCTTGTGCGAATTAAATGGAGGATTGGACAGCAAGTTGCATGATTAATCTCAAGGCTACAAATTATGCAATTTGGAAGCCAAGAATGGAGGATTTGCTTTACTGCAAGGATTTATACGAGCAACTTGAGAACGATGGAGTTAACCCCACAAACAAGAGTGACGCGCAGTGGAACAAGATGAACAGGAAGACTATTGGTCTGATCAGATCGTGGATTGATCAAAGTGTGTTTCATCATGTTGCCACAGAAACTAAAGCCTATGATCTCTGGCAAAAATTGGAGTCCATGTATGAAAGGAAGGCGGTATGAAAATAAAGTTTTTTAATTAGTAAGCTTGTGAATTCTAAATTCGAGGATGGAAACTCCGTTCTGCGAGAACACTTGAGTGATTTTGAGTTTGATAAATCAGTTGAGTACGATGAAGATGGTAATTGAAGATGAGATGCAGGCTTTGTTGTTGTTGAGCTCTTTGCCTGAGAGCTGGGAGACGCTAGTTATATCGTTGAGTAACTCCGCTCCTAATGGCAAGCTGACTATGGATACAGTTAAGGATAGTTTGTTTAACGAGGAACAGAGGCGAAGAGATACTATGGTGATTAGTGTTGATTCACAAGTTTTTGTCGCACAGAGTAGGGGCAAAAACAAAGGGAGAAACTCTCCTGAAGATGACAAATCCAGGGGAAGGTCAATAGATAGAAAAGAAGTAATTTGTTTTCACTGCCAAAAGCCATGTCACATAAGACGAGAGTGCAGATTTTTATAAAAGGAGCGGTCTAAAGAAAAAGATGAGGATAAAGATTCGATTGTGTATCTATCCGACGTTGCTGTAGCTATTGTTTGTGATGATAAACCCAAGTATCATGTTAATGATTGGATTATTGATTCAGGTGCTTCGTTCCATGCTACTTCGCGTGGTGAAATCTTCACATCCTACAGTAGTGGTGATTTTGGCCATGTGTGGATGGGAAATGGAAGTGCATCCAAGATTATAAGCATTGGAGATATTTGTTTGGAAACTAACAGTGGTTGCAAGTTGATGCTGAGAGGAGTCATACATGTTCCAGATATTCATTTTAATTTGATCTCTGTTGGTAAGCTTGATGAGAATGGTTATAAAAGTTACTTTGGTGAAAGTCAGTGGAAGCTCACCAAAGGGTCTCTAGTGGTCACTAGAGGTAAGAATGTAGACACTCTTTACACGATGCGGGCGCATATGAGAGGTGTTGAAGATGGGGAGTTAGGCAGAAAAAGATGTGGTACAAAGTCATGCGAGAGATGGGAGAAAGCCTTGCATGAGAACCACAAAAAGAAAGCTCTTCGCTTTAAATGGGTACCAAAAGTGAAGAAGGAAAGTGATAGCTCACAACCAGAGTACAAAGCGGTTGTGAATGAATTTGACAAGCAAAAATCTGTCAAGTTTGAGTTAGATCCTCCCATTGAGAAGAACCATGCCGATGAGACAAAGTCGGACATGAAGATATTTGAAAATTCCAAGAAACTTGAGTTGAGCCAAGACATCGTTGGAATTAACTCCGAGTAAGGAGTTGTGGTTGGTGAACCCTTCTCTCATGGGTTCAGAGGGGGAGATTGTTGGGTGTGGGTCCTCACCCATGAGATAGAATCCAAGATAGAAAAAATTAATTTTCTTTGTGAAAGCAAGTAAGTGGGTTTACTTGATATTAATCCAATTAGAAATTGGATTAATGGAAGCAATATTGGAATTGGAGATTCCATGAAAGGAATCCAAGTTGAAAAAGGATTTACTTGTTAGATTGTTTGGTGACCAAGATAAGGAGATGTGAACCCTAATTTGATTAGGAGAATAAATTGTTTCTAATCCATAATAGGAATGGATTAAGAAGAGTACTATAAATAAGGCTATGAGGGAGTCTTATTTGATACATGAGATAAGCTTGGTAGTAAGAAGATACCAAAAGAATAAATTGAGAGAATTACAGTTTGTTGTTCGTCGGTATCCACCATCATCTCCGTTCAATTGAAAGCTTGAAGACTTTATTGCTTGGGGTGTTTTTTGGGTGGTGAAGTTAATTAGGTTTCTCAACCTAATTAAAGGTAAATTTGTACTATCTCAATTTATTGTGTAACCTCAAGTTTTAGGGCATAAAACTTGAGAGGATTATTAATAAGCCCATTATTAGTGATATAGTGGAGATTCGGAGTTTGACCCGTGATTTTTACCTCTTAATTTTAGAGGGTTTTCCACGTAAATTTGGTGTCTTGCTTGTGGATGGTTATTTGTTATTTTGTTCTCATAATTGGTTTTGTTGATTTCATATTTAATTGCACAAAAGACGGAAAAAGTAATTCTTGGGATATAGATTATTTTTGGCGTACTTTTCCCAACAGTGGTATCAGAGCTTGGTTATTTTTGTGGTTTTCTTGTGCGAATTAAATGGAGGATTGGACAGCAAGTTGCATGATTAATCTCAAGGCTACAAATTATGCAATTTGGAAGCCAAGAATGGAGGATTTGCTTTACTGCAAGGATTTATACGAGCCACTTGAGAACGATGGAGTTAAGCCCACAAACAAGAGTGACGCGCAGTGGAACAAGATGAACAGGAAGACTATTAGTCTGATCAGATCGTGGATTGATCAAAGTGTGTTTCATCATGTTGCCACAGAAACTAAAGCCTATGATCTCTGGCAAAAATTGGAGTCCATGTATGAAAGGAAGACGGCGCAAAATAAAGTTTTTTTAATTAGTAAGCTTGTGAATTCTAAATTCAAGGATGGAAACTCCGTTGCAGAACACTTGAGTGATTTTCAGAGTTTGATAAATCAGTTGAGTACGATGAAGATGGTAATTGAAGATGAGATGCAGGCTTTGTTGTTGTTGAGCTCTTTGCCTGAGAGCTGGGAGACGCTAGTTGTATCGTTGAGTAACTCCGCTCCTAATGGCAAGCTGACTATGGATACAGTTAAGGATAGTTTGTTTAACGAGGAACAGAGGCGAAGAGATACTATGGTGATTAGTGTTGATTCACAAGTTTTTGTCGCACATAGTAGGGGCAAAAACAAAGGGAGAAACTCTCCTGAAGATGACAAATCCAGGGGAAGGTCAATAGATAGAAAAGAAGTAATTTGTTTTCACTGCCAAAAGCCATGTCACATAAGACGAGAGTGTAGATTTTTATAGAAGGAGCGGTCTAAAGAAAAAGATGAGGATAAAGATTCGATTGTGTATCTATCTGACATTGCTGTAGCTATTGTTTGTGATGATAAACCCAAGTATCATGTTAATGATTGGATTATTGATTCGGGTGCTTCGTTCCATGCTACTTCGCATGGTGAAATCTTCACATCCTACAGTAGTGGTGATTTTGGCCATGTGTGGATGGGAAATGGAAGTGCATCCAAGATTATAAGCATTGGAGATATTTGTTTGGAAACTAACAGTGGTTGCAAGTTGATGCTGAGAGGAGTCATACATGTTCCAGATATTCATTTTAATTTGATCTTATTTGGTAAGCTTGATGAGAATGGTTATAAAAGTTACTTTGGTGAAAGTCGGTGGAAGCTCACTGAAAAGGGTCTCTAAATAGTCACTAGAGGTAAGAATGTGAACACTCTTTTACACGATCTTGGTAGCGTATGAGAGGTGTTGAAGATGGGGAAGTTAAGCGAGAAAAGATGTGGTACAAAGTCTGTGCGAGATGGGAGGAAAGCCTTGCATAGAACCACAAAAAAAGCTCTTCACTTTAAATGGGTACCAAAAGTGAAGAAGGAAAGTGATAGCTCACAACCCGAGGTACAAAGCGGTTGTGAATGAATTTGACAAGCAAAAATCATCGAAGTTTGAGTTAGATCCTCCCATTGAGAAGAACCATGCAGATGAGACAAAGCCGGACATGAAGATATTTGAAAATTCCAAGAAACTTAAGTTGAGCCAAGACATCGTTGGAATTAACTCCGAGTAAGGAGTTGTGGTTGGTGATCCATCTTCTCATGGGTTCGGAGGGGGAGATTGTTGGGTGTGGGTCCTCACCCATGAGATAGAATCCAAGATATAAAAGAATTGATTTTCTTTGTGAGCAGGTAAGTGGGTTTACTTGATATTAATCCAATTAGAAATTGGATTAATGGAAGCAATATTGGAATTAGAGATTCCATGAAAGGAATCCAAGTTGAAAAAGGATTTACTTGTTAGATTGGTTGGTGACCAAGATAAGGAGATGTGATCCCTAATTTGATTAGGAGAATAAATTGTTTCTAATCCATAATAGGAATGGATTAAGAAGAGTACTATAAATAAGGCTATGAGGAGTCTTATTTGATACATGAGATAAGCTTGGTAGTAAGAAGATACCAAAAGAATAAATTGAGAGAATTACGGTTTGTTGTTAAATTGGGTATCCACCATCATCTCCGATTCGATTGAAAGCTTGAAGACTTTATTGCTTGGGGTGTTTTTGGGTGGTGAAGTTAATTAGGTTTCTCAACCTAATTAAAGGTAAATTTGTATATCTCAATTTATTGTGTAACCTCAAGTTTTAGGGCATAAAACTTGAGAGGATTATTAATAAGCCCATTATTAGTGATATAGTGGAGATTCGGAGTTTGACCGTGGTTTTTACCTCTTAATTTTAGAGGGTTTTCCACGTAAATTTGGTGTCTTGCTTGTGGATGGTTATTTGTTATTTTTGTTCTCATAATTGGTTTTGTTGATTTTATATTTAATTGCACAAAGACGGAAAAGTAATTCTTGGGATATAGATTATTTTTGGCGTACTTTTCCCAACAATTGGTATCGAGCTTGGTTATTTTGTGGTTTTTTCTTGTGCGAATTAAATGGAGGATTGGACAGCAAGTTGCATGATTAATCTCAAGGCTACAAATTATGCAATTTGGAAGCCAAGAATGGAGGATTTGCTTTCTTGCAAAGGATTTATCGAGCCACTTGAGAACGATGGAGTTAAGCCCACAAACAAGAGTGACGCGCATGGAACAAGATGAACAGGAAGACTATTGAATCCGATCGGATCGTGGATTGATCAAAGTGTGTTTCATCATGTTGCCACGAAACTAAAGCCTATGATCTCTGGCAAAAATTGGAGTCCATGTATGAAAGGAAGGCGAGCAAAAATAAAGTTTTTTAATTAGTAAGCTTGTGAATTCTAAATTCAAGGATGGAAACTCCGTTCTTGAGAACACTTGAGTGATTTTCGAGTTTGATAAATCAGTTGAGTCTGATGAATATGGTAATTGAAGATGAGATGCGAGCTTTGTTGTTGTTGAGCTCTTTGCACGATAGGTTGGGAGACGCTTAGTTGTATCGTTGAGTAACTCCGCTCCTAATGGCAAAAGTGACTATGGATATAGATTAAGGATAGTTTGTTTAACGAGGAATAGGCGGCGAAGAGATACTTATGGTGATTAGTATTGATTCACAAGTTTTTGTCGCATACAGTAGGGGCAAAAACAAAGGAAAACTCTCTGAAGATGACAAATCGAGGGAAGGTCAATAGATAGAAAAGAAGTAATTTGTTTTCACTGCCAAAAGCCATGTCACATAAGACGAGAGTGCAGATTTTTATAGAAGGAGCGGTCTAAAGAAAAAGATGAGGATAAAGATTCGATTGTGTATCTATCCGACGTTGCTGTAGCTATTGTTTGTGATGATAAACCCAAGTATCATGTTAATGATTGGATTATTTATTCGGGTGCTTCGTTCCATGCTACTTCGCATGGTGAAATCTTCACATCCTACAGTAGTGGTGATTTTGGCCATGTGTGGATGGGAAATGGAAGTGCATCCAAGATTATAAGCATTGGAGATATTTGTTTGGAAACTAACAGTGGTTGCAAGTTGATGCTGAGAGGAGTCATACATGTTCCAGATATTCATTTTAATTTGATCTTCGCTGGTAAGCTTGATGAGAATGGTTATAAAAGTTACTTTGGTGAAAGTCAGTGGAAGCTCACCAAAGGGTCTCTAGTGGTCACTAGAGGTAAGAATGTAGACACTCTTTACGATCTTGGCGCGCGTATGAGAGGTGTTGAAGATGGGGAGTTAGGCAGAAAAAGATGTGGTACAAAGCTGTGCGAGATGGGAGGAAAGCCTTGCATGAGAACCACAAAAAGAAAGCTCTTCGCTTTAAATGGGTACCAAAAGTGAAGAAGGAAAGTGATAGCTCACAACCAGAGTACAAAGCGGTTGTGAATGAATTTGACAAGCAAAAATCTGTCAAGTTTGAGTTAGATCCTCCCATTGAGAAGAACCATGCCGATGAGACAAAGTCGGACATGAAGATATTTGAAAATTCCAAGAAACTTGAGTTGAGCCAAGACATCGTTGGAATTAACTCCGAGTAAGGAGTTGTGGTTGGTGAACCCTTCTCTCATGGGTTCAGAGGGGGAGATTGTTGGGTGTGGGTCCTCACCCATGAGATAGAATCCAAGATAGAAAAGAATTAATTTTCTTTGTGAGCAAGTAAGTGGGTTTACTTGATATTAATCCAATTAGAAATTGGATTAATGGAAGCAATATTGGAATTGGAGATTCCATGAAAGGAATCCAAGTTGAAAAAGAATTTACTTGTTAGATTGTTTGGTGACCAAGATAAGGAGATGTGAACCCTAATTTGATTAGGAGAATAAATTGTTTCTAATCCATAATAGGAATGGATTAAGAAGAGTACTATAAATAAGGCTATGAGAGAGTCTTATTTGATACATGAGATAAGCTTGGTAGTAAGAAGATACCAAAAGAATAGATTGAGAGAATTATAGTTTGTTGTTCGTCGGTATCCACCATCATCTCCGTTCAATTGAAAGCTTGAAGACTTTATTGCTTGGGGTGTTTTTTGGGTGGTGAAGTTAATTAGGTTTCTCAACCTAATTAAAGGTAAATTTTTACTATCTCAATTTATTGCGTAACCTCAAGTTTTAGGGCATAAAACTTGAGAGGATTATTGTAAGCCCATTATTAGTGATATAGTGGAGATTCGAAGTTTGACCCATGGTTTTTACCTCTTAATTTTAGAGGGTTTTCCACGTAAATTTGGTGTCTTGCTTGTGGATGGTTATTTGTTATTTTTGTTCTCATAATTGGTTTTGTTGATTTCATATTTAATTGCACAAAGATGGAAAAGTAATTCCTGGGATATAGATTATTTTTGGCGTATTTTTTTACAACAATATTTTATCTAAATAAGTTTGGATTTATCAGATATATTTTAGCATACATGATAAACAAAATTTTTATCTCATGTAATTATCAATATCAATAGTTATCATTACAAGGGTTACAATAAACTAAGCAGTGAGATTTCAACTTTAACACATTTATTACTAAGTGTATATTTTAAAAGTGTTGTAAAATGTGATTACCTACTTGGGAGGAAACTCCCTCTCCTTTTCCTTTTCAGTAAGGGAATTCCCCTTTTCCTTCTTTCACACGGACCACTCCTCCTCTTCTCTTCCTATATAAAGGGAAGGATGCTGAAGGAAAAGAAATATGGAGAATTCTCTCTGAAGAATTTTCAGAAGAGTTTCTCTCTCTCCTTTTCTCTTGCTTATTCTCTCTAAATTTATGCAGCAATGATAAGAGTATATTTCTATACTTTGCTAAGGTTTTATAACACGTTATCAGCACGAAGCTCTAACCAACTGAGACGGTAAAATTAAATTCTTGCAATTTATTTTTATATTACCGGTTTGGCTATGTCACCAATAATATAATTTTATTCTTATAATTTCCTTTAAATTCTTTTAATTTATTATTATGTTGGAATAACTTTTGTTTATCAAATCTACCATACATGGTGAAATTCTTTTATTATTCCGTTATTTATTATTACGTTTAATATCACAATAGGTCGTATTCGCTTTGACACAGTTCCATTATTTATTATTCCGCATTTATTATTCTGCTGAGAATAACTTTATCATCTTGATCGGCTTATCGCGTGCATGGTGAAATTCTTACATTATTCCATTATTTATTATTACATTGGAATAACTTTGTCGATATGAATTACCATATGCATGGTGAATGATCCTTTATATTCATTCTTTATTAAATTATGAAAATGATCATACATGTGGATTCTGCATGGCGGGTGAAGATCCATTGCGATTTGTATATATATTTTTTATAATTGTATATATACATTAACGATTGCATATTCTTTTACTAAAATAATATGCTAATAATATAAATATAAGATTATTTATATTTGCATTTTATCACCACTTGAGGTTGTGGTATAGTTTATTTTTTCTATATTATACATGCAATTATTTATTGTTTTAATAAATAATAAAATTGTGTTTTAACCCAGAATAAATGACAAACTTGGCAAAAAATAGATTTTTCTATTTTGAAAATCTTTTGAGACAACTATTTGGCTTGGGAACTTGATGCAGAATTGCACCTTAGTGAAAATGAGTTAGAAAAGACAATTACGGAATATAGTTCTAATGTTTATAGAATAACATCTACTTTGGCTTTATGTGGAGATCCAATTTCTGAAACCCAAATGTTAGAAAAAAAAACGCTCTCAACTTTTCATCCCACCAACATGATTCTGTGACAGAGTAAGTTCACAAAATTCAGTGACTTATTGCCTATCCTCCTTGTTGCAGAAAAGAATAATGAATTGTTGTTGAAAAACTATCAAAATCTGACTAACGGGTGATACCCCATTGCCGGATATTAACAGCACGTCATTCCAGCAGAATAAACGTGACTATAGATGGCCATATAATAAGAAGCCTTGGGGGTGAAAGAATAAACGAGGCCATCATAACAACAAATTCTAGAACCACGACAACTCAGGCCACCAGAAGTGGCAAGTGTCTGAGTCGGGTAAAAATAAAGAAAATGCACCACCGATATAGAACAAACCAGATGTTTGTTTTAGGTGTGAAATGAAAGGGCATTGGTCGCGTACCTGTCGTACGCCGAGGCATCTGGTTAATTTATTCCAGGAGTCTCAAAAGAACAAAGTAATAGATGCAGAAACAAACTTTGTTAATCATCAATTAGATATTGTTGATGTTCCACCAATGACCAACAATGAGAAAAAGGTTGTTGATATTACTGAACCTTCTGAAAGTATCTTTTGGGATAACGTTTAATTTTTGTTTTAATTAAACACCCTGTATTTATAATATTATTAGTTTTCGTTTTATACGTGGTATGTGTTTTTCATGAATAATATTTCTTATTTATATTTTTACATGTGTCAGACCATCTTTAATGAAGATCTTCTCGTCAGTTTTACTATTTCTGAAAAATAGAATATCCTAGAAAAACTTCATTAAATTTCTTTTGGATTATATACTATGAAAATTAGAGCAATTGAGTCTCATACTCTTATGATTCCAAAAATCATAGATCCCAAATCATTTATGCTTTGGCATGAAAGACTCGGTCGTCATCCAGGTACTTCTATGATGCGTCGTATTATTGAAAATTCTACTGGTCATCCTCTCGTAAATAAAAAGGTTTTTCCTAGTAGTGAATTTCCTTGTGCTGCGTGTTCTCGAGGAAAGTTAATTGTTCGACCATCGCCAGTAAAAGTTTATAAAGAAGCCCCAAAATTCCTAGAGAGAATTCAAGGAGACATTTTTGGACCCCTTCACCCATTATGCGGTCCATTTCGATATTTCACGGTTTTAATAGATACTTCAACTAATTGCACGCCCATTGATGTTAAGGGCTAACTTACCTACCTCAGTTTGGGGTCATGCAATTCTTCATGCTGAAGTCATCATTCAAGTAAGACCAACGACTCTTCATAAATTTTCTCCTCTACAGTTAATTCTTGGATAGATACCCAACATATCACACTTTCGAGTTTTTAGAAGTGCATTATATGTTCTAATTGCACCTCCACAAAGAACTAAAATGGGAGCCCAACGAAGAATAGGTATTTATGTTGGTTTTGATTCTCCTTCTATTATCTGATTCTTGAGCCTTTAACTGGATATGTTTTTACTACATGTTATGTAGATTGTCATTTTTGATGAATCTGTATTTCCACCTTTAGGAGGAGGAAAGTTTTAAATAAAAACCCTCGACATATCATGGAATGCATCGAAATTAAATTCACTTGATCCGTATGCGGAGATGATGTGAAATTAAAGTTCAAAAAATTATTTGTTTATAAAATATTACAAATCAAATGCCAGATGCATTTAATGATGCTAGAAAAGTGATAAAGTCATATACACCTGCAGTGAATACTCCAGCAGAGATAGAAATACCTATTAAAAAATCAATTCCTGAAGAATTGACAAATAAGGTAATAGAAGAATCTAAACCACACCAGAAGCGTGGAAAGACAAGTTGGTGCAAAAGACACTGTACCACGATAATCAAAAGCAAATAAGGGAATCCTAGAAAGAATACCCACTCTAGAAGAAGCACGTATTCCAAGAGTGGGAATAACCCCAGAAGAAGTACAAACCGCTCCAGAAGCAGCACATATTCCAAGAGTGGGAATAACCCCAGAAGAGGTACAAATCGCTCCAGAAGAAGCACATATTCCAAGAGTGGGAATAGCCCCAGAAGAGGTTCAAAATCTCAGTAAAGGGATAAGAGATGAACACCAAAAGATCTTAATAAATTATGTACATGATGAGAAAATATGAGATCGAAGCAAAGTCATGGTTGACGATATATTTGCTTTCTTTATAGCATATGATATTACTTTGATTCCTGACATGGATCCTGAACCACAAAACATGGAAGAATGTCGAAAAAGAAAAGATTGACCAAAATATAAAGATGCTATTCAAACTGAACTACAATCTCTATTGAAAAGAGAAGTATTTGGACCAGTAGTTCAAACACCGCTGGGTGTAATCCCAGTTGGAAATAAAATCTCTATTGAAAAGGGAAGTATATATTTAGACCAGTAGTTCAAACACCGTTGGGTGTAATCCCGGTTGGAAACAAATGGGTATTTGTACGAAAGCGAAATGAGAAAAATGAAATTGTGAGATATAAACCCCGACTTGTAGCTCAAGGGTTTTCACAAAAATTTGATATTGATTATCAGGATACAGACTCTCCAGTACGTAATGGATGGAGTCACTTTTTGCTTTCCGATAGGTATGACAACCATGGAAGGTTTGAAAACACATCTGATGGATGTTGTAACAGCATACCTATATGGCTCACTTGAAGTGAGATTTATATGAGAATCCCTGAAGGATTGAAAATGGCTGAATCATAAAAGCCATGTCACATATATTCAATCGAGTTTCAACGCTCATTATATGGATTGAAATAGTCTGGTCATATGTGGTATAATCGACTTAGTGATTATTTAATAAAAGATGGATATATAAATGATCATGTATGTCCATGTGTTTTTATTAAGATATCACAAAGTGGTTTTTCCATCATTGTTGTATATGTGGATGATTTGAATTTTGTAGGTACTCCTGAAGAACTCACAAGAACTGCTACTTATCTAAAAGATGAATTTGAAATGAAAGATCTTGGAAAGACAAAATTCTATTTGGGAATACAAGTGGAGCATTTAGCATCTAGAATTTTTGTTCATAAATCTACATATACTGAAAAGATTCTCTGTTGTTTTCATATGGATAAAGCTCATCCTTTGACTACCCCGATGGTTGTTCGATCTTTAGAAATTGATAAAGATCCATTTCGACCTCTAGAAAGTAGGAAAGAAGTTCTTAGACCTGAAGTTCCATGCCTAAGTGCAATGGAAGAAGTTCTTGGACCTGAAGTTCCATGCCTAAGTACAATGGAAGAAGTTCTTAGACCTGAAGTTCCATGCCTAAGTGAAATGGAAAAAGTTCTTGGACCTGAAGTTCCATACCTAAGTGCAATAGGTGCTCTTATGTATCTTGCAAAGCGTACCTGACACGATTTTCTTTGTCGACTTGTTAGCAAGATACAATTCTTCTCCGACTAAGAGACATTGGGATGTGATCAAACACATTTTGAGACACCTCCGTGGAAGTATAGATCTTGGGTTATTTTATCCAAGAGATTCAATGTCGCGATTGGTTGGCTATGCCGATGCAGGATAATTATCAGATCCACACAATGAAAGATCACAAACAGGTTATGTATTTACATATTATGACACGGCTATATCCTGGAAATCCACAAAGCAAACCATGACAACTACATCTTCAAATCACTCAGAGATTCTCGCTATACATGTAGCAAGCAGAGAGTGTGTTTGGTTGAGATCAATTATTCATCATATTCAAGAATCATGTAGATTACCATCAATCAAAGACATTCCTACTGTGACGACCCCAAAATAGGTCCATTCCATCCAACCCATTCTGAGTCGCCAAATACATGGTACAGAAACAACTACAACTTTATTATCACAACAATAAAACTGTGAGTTTAAATACAAATATTATCTTCTAGACAATATTTATACTCAAATAAATCCTCATCACATTTATTGATACATTATTTTACAATAATGGTGAGGACTACTAAACAACTCTCTCTAGAACCTTCATTCCATACCCCAGAGCTAGTACTTCGCTACATTCTCGCCTCCCGAGAAGAAAATGGAACAACAAGGAAAGGGTGAGCTCAACTAGCCCAAAGAAGAATGTTATGACTAAGATAATATACAACAAATTATCGTTAGTCTCCAACGAGGAAAAATCGATAGAATACAATAGACAACAAGTTTCGGATCAATATTCGCGGTGAAATAATAATTCATAGAAGAGTTACGTAGAGAATGAAATCTACTATAATCTATGAATTTAACGATCCATCATCAATATTTTATCCTCAGTAACATCAATCAATATTCATCTCAAATCAAATATTCATCTTTGCACTACAGCCAAAGATATTCATCAATCGGTCATATTCATCTCAACACTGCTTCATCTTTGCACTAAAGGCCAAAGATATTCATCAATCGGTCCATGTTCATCTCAACACTGCTCATCTTTGCACTAAAGGCCAAAGATATTCATCGATCGATCATGTTTCATTTAAACACCTGCTCATCTTTGCACTACAGGCCAAAGATATTCAATAATATCATCATTTAAGACTGAGGATGATGAAAAATATTTTTAAAGAAACGAATCCAGTGAAACAAAATGACAAGTATTATGGATTCGTACTTTAAACAATCCGAGTTCAAAAATACTTCATAAATAATCATCTTGGTGTAAAATTCAAGAATGATCAAAACATGGATACAATCAAAGCTAGTATCCGAATAGATATTTTAGACGAAAAGAAAATTTTCATTTTTCGATTGAATAGTCTTAGATATCGTGAATAGTCTTGATATCGTGAATAGTAACTCAGACACCCAAAGATAGAAATTCCACAAAAAAACATCTTCACGCTTCATGAATAGTACTTCGTGAATAGTAACTCGTGAATAGTAACTCATGAATAGTAACTCCAGACATGAAAAAGTTCCAAATTTGATAAAACTTCGGATCAACATTTCAAAGATAATGATATTGAAGAAATAATATCATTACGGAAAAAAAATAATATCCCTTACCTCAAAGAATCGATTTCGGAAGGAAAGGTCGGAAGTGATCTTTGAATGAAACTTATCTTGAATAAAGAACTCTCAAAGTATCTAAATACTCACAAAATATGCTCAATAATATAGAGAGAAAAGAGAGAAACTTTGTTTACGGTGTGATTTTCAATTCTAACTTAGCCCTCTATTTATAGGAAGATGTTAGCCGTAGAAAGCGGACTTGACTGCGCTACACGATGGCTTTACACGCTACTATTGCCACCACCACATTTGAAATAAAATTCAGCACATTTCTTCACCAACCACAAGTGGGGCCCACTCAATTCTAGAATTTTCCACCAAAATCAATTATAAACCTAATTTAGAATCAAGCACCTCTTAAAATTCACAACAAATCATTCGTGCATTTTTAACGGTTCAAAATTTGTGGACATATACTCAACTTATGTATGTATAACATACCCAAAAATTACCACAATCCAACGGTCGGATTAAAAATTATAACCCCTTGATATATCTCAAAACCCCGATTTGATTTTAATACCTCCAATCAATACAAATAAAACATCTCAAAGATTAATTCCTTCATTAATAACCACATAAATAAATCCATCATTTATATTCATATAAAATAAATATTTCCTTATCATATGAATCAATAATTAATTATTCACAAATAATATTACGAATCACATTTATGACAACCAAATTTGTTCCCGGAAAGAGGGGCTTTCAGATAAGGATTTCTCCTTCTTGACGCCGATTAGGTGACCAAACCTCTCCTTGAGATGTAACTTTCTAGACATTGCCAATAATGTTATCTAATAATATTATTCAAATAATATGAATTATTGATCTGATAATGGGAAATACTGTGCAGTGACAATTATTGAACAACAATAATATAAAATATCAACGCAGCAATTATTGAATCAATAAAATAAAATATTGAACAGTAACTACTGTGAAAATTATTGAGTAGTGCCTTCTTACGTAAGGATCAATAATTCAACAATACATGCAATACCGCTGGTGTAATTCTTTATGCGACCACGCGTATTACTGTATTTTAACCACCGGGTATTCCAACAGTCTTAACGGTAACAACTACGCCGTTATTTTTAACCAACTTATATTTGTCGTTTTCTTCATCCAATCGCTTTCCGTTATGGGGCCCACACATGGTCGCTGTCAATCGCGAATATTCTGACGACGATCTTTAATATTCCACGACCAAACGAATATTCCCAAACAACAATGAATATTTTCTAACCACTTGCTTATTTTGAAATATTTGCGTATTTAACCCTAACTATCCACATTAATCAAATCAACCCTTACTATTTCAAAATAATAAATAAAGGAAATTCTTTTTATTTAAAAAAATTTGAGGTCTTACAACCTCCCTCCTTATGAAATTTCGTCCTCGAAATTGACGTACGTACTCGGTGTTTTTCAAAAGGTAAAGATACCTCGCTTTCATTTTCGTTTCCAACTCCCAGTCATTTCCTCAATAGCATGGTTTCGCCACAAAACTTTAACTTATGGTATAACCTCGGTACATAGGTCATGTTTTTTTTCCTCTACAAAATCTTGACAGTACCTCCTCGTCACGTTAAGTCTTGGCTATCTCGTCCTGGTTCTAACTCAATAACGTGTTTGAATTCGTCCACATATTTACGTAACATCGATCGTGAAAAACGTTATGAACACGCGTCATACTTGGTGGTAAAAGCGAGTCTATAGGCCACGGTTCCTATTCGATCGAGAATTTCAACTGGATTAATAAATCGAAGGTTTGAGCTTTCCTCACCTCACCGATTCTCGCTTTTGAAATAACAACTTCTTGCACCTCCTTCTTCAAATTCATCACCCGGTGTGTAGCTTGAGCGACTTTAACTTTATCGATTAAAGTTGATTATACTCAGATATCATCACGTGGGTACCTAGAGTTTTCATCTCCATCTCTATTATTTGTAAATTATACGAAATGAGTCTTTGACAATATCGTACTTTCGTTTCTTGTATCGATCTTCTACTCAACACGTCGGCTACCACGTTCGCTTTTCGAGGATGGCATGGTCGAACATGTCTTTGAAATGAGTCTCCTCTTGAGTTCTTCGAAGCTCTTACCACATTCCTTGCTCCATTTGAATTTTGTATCTCTATGAGTCAGCTACGTTAATGGAATAGCGATTCGAGAGTATCCTTCAACGAATCTCCGATAATAACCAACTAAGCCTGAAAGCTACGTATTTCGATTCTTGACTTAGGTTGTTCTCAATCGTGACTCATATCCCAACCTTGGATAGCACGTTACAATGACACCTATCGGTTTACTATCGCATCGAATATGACGTCCCCATATAGAGTTCTCGCTTAGGTGAATTCCACAAAGGAAGTCACAAGATAAAGGCTCGGTACCAAATTCTATAGTTGAATTTTTAACTCTGAAGTTCAATAGGAGCCATTCGATATGAGATTTTAGAAATGAGTTTTGTACTGGGGTTCAAAGTCGATACAAAATTTAATATCGATCTTTGGGAGTAAGCCAATAAATTCTTCAGAAATCGTCAGGGAAAAATCAATAACAACAAGAATATTATTCAAATCGGCGTGTCTTTATTCAAATCCATAACATGGACTAAGAAAACTTGACATCCGTAATAAACGAATGACTTCATGGCTTGATATGAAAATGTTTGACTACAATGGTTTGATCGCTTGAGTTCGAATAACGAGTTGCTTAGAATATGAAAACTAACAACCTTACAAAAGCAATCAATTTTGGCATGATGAGTAGTTAACCAATCAATCCCCAAAAGCAAGTATCTTTAAAGAGATAAGGTCAACAGTAAGGTAATGGTGCCAACTTGAATCAAACAAGATTTTTAAACAACGGATGTAATGAAAGTTTCTCTAACGGTCTCCATAAATAGGTCAAAGTCTAATTTCTCCGTAGTCAAGTTCAAACGTTGAGCGCAAGCAAGAGAGAAAAAGAATGGGTAGAACCCAGTATCTAGTAAGGTATAAACATCGCAAGAATTTATAATTAACTAACCTGTGCTAACTTCGTTCGGGTTCCTCGTATTTTATTGGAATTCCACGACAAACGCCTTCCGAAATCGTTGACTTTGACTTTTCTCGGGACATCCTTTTCGAGTCACCGCCCATAGCGCACTAGGTTTCGATATCGTATGATCTCGAGCGATATGTCCTTCTTTTCCACAATTATAGCATACCTTAAACTGTTGTGGGCGCCAATGATATATCCCCTCTTTCCGCATTTGTAACATACTGACCGATGGTCTTTCTCCTCCTTGGAACCGATTGCCCTTTGGCGCCGCGTCTTAACATGGTCGTTGTTGAATCTCCTCTTTTAAAATCTCCTCCCAACTCGCTTCTTCTATTTTCATGGCCACGATTACCACCGAGTGGTTACCGCCTTTGTCCGTATTCTTCTTTCTCCGTGGTTATCGTTATTCGATGATCGCTATTCTTCGGATATGATCCTCGGTTATGGTCCCTCGGTTGAACGTACTCGTTATCTCGCTCTAACAACCGAGCCTGTTGACAACAACATCTCGAATAGAGAGAAAATTTATGAGAATAAGATCTTGACGTATCTTGGGTTTCAAACCTCTCGAAACATCCGCGTCATACGTTCCTCATTCTCCACCAAATGAGGTGCAAACTCGATAACTCCGCGAACTTCGCCTCGTCTTTGGGACACCGCCATGTTATTCTCGCTCCATCTAATAAACTCCACTTCCTTCATATGGCGAACACTTTCGGAAAGTATTTGTCATTAAATAGTTTCTGAACGCGTCTCCCGAGACATCTTTGAAAGTACAATTTGGATGGATGCACGCTTCACGATTCCCACCAAGATGTCTGCCTCGCCACGGAACATAAAGGTAGCGAATGGAACTTTCTGTTCTCCGCATCCCAAGACATCGAATATCTTGGTAATTTGATTGACCCATGTTTCCGCCGCATGATCGGATCGGCTTTCCCCGCACTCGGTGGTCCCAACTCTTTGAATCGCTTGGCATTGTGACCACCCGTGAATTGCTATCATTTCCTCCTATATTTTGAACACGAGTCTCCTCGTCCGATTTT
Source organism: Panax quinquefolius (assembly GCA_020205615.1). Taxonomy (NCBI): domain Eukaryota; kingdom Viridiplantae; phylum Streptophyta; class Magnoliopsida; order Apiales; family Araliaceae; genus Panax; species Panax quinquefolius. The sequence continues at coordinate 53,995,786 of CM035170.1, forward strand.
GCATGAATCGCAAAAAACTTCTAAACATCCCTCGTTCATCATACGCTCGGTGGTGTTATTCACAGAGGTACATTGCCACTGTTTGTTGACGCTCTCCTCGTTGTTAAGTACAGCATCTCCACGGTCTCATTTACACCACATCATTAATATTCTCGAATGACATTCTCAAATCTTTGTCATAAAATAAGGGTTAATTAAGGAAATCAATATATCACATAATATCCCTATATATCGACCAACTAACAAATAAGCTTAGGTAGGACACACTAGCGAAAGGATTTACTCGTCTCTCCTTCCTAGTTCTATTCCCCGATCTCCGCCAGAGATCATATCCTAAGCTCGATATACAACCGTGATGCGACCCCAAAATAGGTCCATTCCATCCAACCCATTCTCGAGTCGCCAAATACATGGTATGAAACAACTACAACTTTATTATCACAACAATAAAAGCATGAGTTTAAATACAAATATTATCTTCTGTACAATATTTATACTCAAATAAATCCTCATCACATTTATTGATACATTATTTTACAATAATGGTGAGGACTACTAAACAACTCTCTCTAGAACCTTCATTCCATCCATACCCCGACTAGTACTCGCTACATTCTCGCCTCCAGAGAAGAAAATGGAACAACAAGGAAAAGGGTGAGCTCAACTAGCCCAAAGAAAGAATGTTATGACTAAGATAATATACAACAAATTATCGTTAGTCTCCAACGAGAAAAAATCGATAGAATACAATAGACAACAAGTTTCGGATCAATATTCGCGGTGAAATAATAATTCATAGAAGAGTTACGTAGAGAATGAAATCTACTATAATCTATGAATTTAACATCCATCATCAATATTTTATCCTCAGTAACATCAATCAATATTCATCTCAAATCAAATATTCATCTTTTACACTACAGCCAAAGATATTCATCAATCGGTCATGTTCATCTCAACACTGCTCATCTTTGCACTAAAGGCCAAAGATATTCATCAATCGGTCATGTTCATCTCAACACTGCTCATCTTTGCACTAAAGGCCAAAGATATTCATCGATCGGTCGTATTTCATTTAAACACCGCTCATCTTCTTTTACTACTGGGCCAAAGATATTCAATAATATCATCATTTAAGACCGAGGATGATGAAAAATATTTTTAAAGAAACGAATCCAAAGAAACAAAATGACAAGTATTATGGATTCGTACTTTAAACAATCCGAGTTCAAAAATACTTCATAAATAATCATTGGTGTAAAATTCAAGAATGATCAAAACATGGATACAATCAAAGCTAGTATCCGAATAGATATTTTAGACGAAAAGAAAAATTTTCATTTTTCTATGAATAGTCTTAGATATCGTGAATAGTCCGTGAGTATCGTGAATAAGAACTCTCGACACCCAAAGATAGAAATTCCACAAAAAACATCTTCACGCTTCATGAATAGTACTGCGTGAATAGTAACTCGTGAATAGTAACTCATGAATAGTAACTCAGAAGCATGAAAAAGTTCCAAATTTGATAAAACTTGGATCAACATTTCAAAGATAATGATATTGAAGAAATAATATCATTACGGAAAAAAATAATATCCCTTACCTCAAAGAATCGAAGATTTCTAAGGAAAGGTCGAAGTGATCTTTGAATGAAACTTATCTTTGAATAAAGACTCTCAAAGTATCTAAATACTCACAAAATATGCTCAATAATATAGAGAGAGAAGAGAAAACTTTGTTTCGGTGTGATTTTCAATTCTAACTTAGCCCTCTATTTATAGGAAGATGTTAGCCCTAAAGCGGACTTGACCCGCTACTGATGGCTTTACTCTACTACTATTGCCACCCACCACATTTGAAATAAAAAATTCAGCACATTTCTTCACCAACCACAAGTGGGGCCCACTCAATTCTAGAATTTTCCACCAAAATCAATTATAAACCTAATTTTCGAATCCGACACCTCTTAAAATTCACAACAAATCATTCGTGCATTTTTAACGGTTCAAAATTTGTGGACATATACTCAACTTATGTATGTATAACATACCCAAAAATTACCACAATCCAACTATCGGATTAAAAATTATAACCCCATGATATATCTCAAAACCCCGATTTGATTTTTAATACCTCCAATCAATACAAATAAAACATCTCAAATTAATTCCTTCATTAATAACCACATAAATAAATCCATCATTTATATTCATATAAAATAAATATTTCCTTATCATATGAATCAATAATTAATTATTCACAAATAATATTACGTAATCACATTTATGACAACCAGTACATTCCTCAGAAAGAGGGGCTTTCAGATAAGGATTTCTCCTTCTTGGCGCGCAATTAGGTGACCAAACCTCTCCTTAGATGTAACTTTCTAGACATTGCCAATAATGTTATCTAATAATATTATTCAAATAATATGAATTATTGATCCGATAATGGGAAATATCGTGTAGTGACAATTATTGAACAACAATAATATAAAATATCAACGCAACAATTATTGAATCAATAAAATAAAATATTGAATAAGAACTACTGTGAAAATTATTGAGTAAAGGCCTTCTTACGTAAGGATCAATAATTCAACAATCTTTGCAATCTGGTATGCTACTTCTTGTGCGACCACGCCAGATTCTTGTATTTTAACCACCGGTATTCCAATGATCTTAATTGTAATAACTACGCTGCTATTTTTAACCAACTTATATTTGTCGTTTTCTTCATCCAATCGCTTTTCAGTTATGGGGCCCACACATGGTGGTCGCTACTGGTAAATACGAATATTCCCCGACAGATTTAATATTCCACGACCAAACGAATATTCCCCGACAACAATGAATATTTTCTAACCACTTGCTTATTTTGAAATATTTGCGTATTTAACCCCTAACTATCCACATTAATCAAATCAACCCTTACTATTTCAAAATAATAAATAAAGGAAATTCTTTTTTATTTAAAAAAATTTCGGGGTCTTACACCTACAATTTTGTATGAGGATAACGCTGCATGCATTGCTCAACTTAGAGGAGGGTACATCAAGGGAGATAGAACAAAGCACATTTCACCTTCACACATAAGCTACAAAAGAAGGGTGATATAGATGTGCATCAAATTCGATTATGTGATAATATAGTCGATTTATTCACAAAGTCGCTACCAAATGCAACGTTTGCAAAACTTCGAAAAAGGATCGGAATGTGTCGACTGAAAGACTTATGACAACATTTCATCAAGGAGTAATGAAATCCTTTCGAGGAGAAGACTGTACTCTTTTTTCTTAGTCACGGTTTTTATCCCAATGGGTTTTTCCTGACAAGGTTTTAACGAGGCAGTCAATTAAGATATTTATGTAAAAGATATGTACTCTTTTTTCCTTTGTTAAGTTTTTCCCACTGGGTTTTCTTAACAAGATTTTTAATGAGACATAATCTTCTATCGTAGGAAATCAGAGTAAGTGTTGTAAAATGTGATTACCTACTTGAGAGGCAACTCCCTCTCCTTTTCCTTTTCAGTAAGGGAATTCCCCTTTTCCTTCTTTCACACGGACCACTCCTCCTCTTCTCTTCCTATATAAAGGGAAGGATGCTGAAGGAAAAGAAATAAGGAGAATTCTCTCTGAAGAATTTTCTGAGGAGTTTCTCTCTCCTTTTCTCTTGTTTATTCTCTCTAAATTTATGCAGCAATGATAAGAGTATATTTCTATACTTTGCTAAGGTTTTATAACAAAAAGTACATATATCAGATGAAGAGAGTTTCACATATATGCACATACTTAAATGGAAGAAGAAAGTTAAAGGAACTTAATCTCATTTTGGAGCAATGAACAACATTAATCCAGATATTGTGTTTTATGGAAGCATACTCCAGCATCTTCACACTTGCTTTCACTTTGAGTATTGACCATTTTCTAAAAGTTGGATCTTTGTGTTTTGAGAAAATGAAACCAATATATCATAACTTGAATTAAAGATTAGAGAATCGTGCTGATAACGTTGATAACGTGTTGTAAAATATAATCTAAGCAAACAATCAAAAGAAAAAATGTTAGAGAGAATATATAAGAGAAGTATTTTATTTTATTCTCAAGTGTGTTCTACATCAAACAAGATATTTATATTTATAGGTTTACAAGTATGGAGGGAATGAAACAGAATATACATGTATATCATAATTCAATGTAACATTTAAATACAGGTATCTCTTTAATATATATATATATATATATATATATATATATATATATATATATATAAAAGAGATACCTGTATTTAAATGTTACATTGAATTATGATATACATGTATGGACAAATGGATGAATTTATAATATAAAATGATTTCTTTATTAGTTGCCTTCCCCTTTAAATGTATTTTACTGCTAGTTTTCTTTTCTCTAACTGTTAGTAATATAATACTAAATATAATAAAACAAAGTTATAAAGAACACTAAATTACAAATTGCGCCCTCTATATAGTTTTGGCTTAAAATTGATTTACACTCCAAAATTTTCAATTAAAAGTACTCTAAATTTTGAGTGTCTCAACAACCTACACTCTCCGCACTAAAATTTGGGGCGTAAATTGTTTTGATATAGAGGATGCGAACATGCAAATTGTTTAAGCGCTCAAAGTTTAGAGTGCTTTTAATTAAAATTATAAAGTTTAGAGTGAAAATTGAATTTGGGACTAAACTATAGAGTTCAATTTTTTTATTTAGTCTATTTAGAATTTATTAATTTTTAAGAAAGCATTACTCATCCAGCATGAAGTCAAGTTGATTACAGGGGATATAAAACTTTCCCTTCACCCTTGAGAAAGATTCTGATTACTTCTTTTGTTGATTTTTTTTCTTTTCTCCATATTAAAGTTTGCATAAGACGGTCTTTAGGATAAACCTTTTCAGCAATTTTTATGTAATAGAAAATTTTAGTAGAGTAACAAATGCAAACCCTAATATTAGAAAAATACTAAAAGATAAACAGTAAAAAAAGAGAAAGATGTATATAATATTGTTTTATTATAAAGGACAGAGTATTAAATAATAGAATAATGTTAGAAGTCTCAAATTTTTTGTCTCAAATGACATGACACAAAATATTTTAATAATAATTTATGATATAGTCAATCACATGAGATCTACCCAACTAATGTTATGGTTGCACATCATTTAAGATACTTTTTTAAACAAAAAATTTAGGACCCCTAAGATCACCCTAAATAAAAATTATTACTTCATTATCTCACTTAAGTTGGGTTTGACGGATGTTTGGTGACTTAACCAACATCTATTGTAATTTATACTCACCTCTGTTATATGACCAACAAGCCTGATTACCTGTGCAGTAAGCTTTGAAATGATTTATTGATCATCTTTCTCTATGCAAAACACTACGTATAATTTTAACATTCATGCTAGTTTGTTGTTAGACTAAAATACAATGACACTCCCTCTAAATAATTATAATAATATTCATCTATCTAGTTTTTTAAGTAACAATTAGTACCTACGCAAGTTTTTAGAAGTGACTAAATAGATAAAATTACGTGTATAGTATCACTACAAGAAAAATGGTTATTTTCGACGAAATTATCTTTGACGAAATGTATTTCCTCAAAATTAATATAATTTCGATGGAATAGTCCATCGAAAATATTTTTCTCGGAAATAATATTAATTCGACGAAATTCCGTCGGAATTATAAATCATTCCTTGGCGCCAATCTTTCCGCCAGAGCCAATAATATGATCGATGAAATTTTAAACTATTTTTGACGGATGATCCGTCGAAAATAGTGTAATTTTGAGGGACTTATTGTCGACGAAAATTCCATCGGAATTAACAAAAAACTTAATAACATATCAGTTCCCAGCTGCCGATGTCATTTTCTTCTATCTCTAATTCTCTCTCACCTCTCACTGGCAGCACCCTCCTCGCCACCGTTAACAGGCCCTTCTCCTCCTCCTCGCCACCGTTAGCTGTACCTTCTCCTCCTCCTTCCGTCGGTTCCTCCTCCTCCACCTTGTTTGGATGTTAAGCAGTCTTTCACCAGCTACTCCTCCTCCTCCCTGTTCCGTCGGCTCTTCCACCGTTAGCTGAAAATTTCTTCTTCTCATGTTAGTGAATGATCAATATATATATGCCCTAATTTAGTAAATTAAATTTTGTCTGCCCTAATTTTGAATTCCCCTAATTATCAGTTAATATTCAAGGTTAATGCAAGAATTCGTAAAAAAATTAGTAAATATTTCATTCAATGTACATGTCAACTGAAATTTTGATAATTTTGTTCCCTAATTTGTCATGTACCGAAATTGGTAATTCTGAATAATTGTTGAATCTGAAATTAGGACGTCGACAATAGTGGAATCTGCATATTGAGTTCAATTCAATTTGTTGAATATTGCATACTGAAATTGGAGCCTTGTCATTCAATTGGGAATCTGCATATTGAGTTGAATGCTAGCTGAAATTGGAGCCTTGTCATTCAATTTGTCACGTCTGAAATTGGGAATGTGCATATTGAGTTGAATGTTAGCTAAAATTGGAGCCTTGTCATTCAATTTGTCACGTCGGCTGAAGCTTTTTTATGTTACTAATGAATCTAATAATTGATTCAAGTTGGGTTTAATTTGTGCAATTTTCATATTTATAATTTGATATTGAGGCTGATGTTAGTCATGTATTGAGTTTTATTGTTGAATTATATACATTTGTTGGTTGTTCATCGAATTTGTTGATTGATATTGTGAAATCATGCTATATTTGTTATTTTCTGTCAGAATTCTTCAATTACAATATATGTGGGCCTGCTATTATTTATTTATGAATTTTAATTAGTTCCCAATATTAAAATATATAATTTAATTTAATAAAATGAATTTTTTAAAAAAATTATATAATTTAATATAATAGAAAATAAAAAAATTAAACGAAACTAAAATTAAAAAATAAAAATAAAATAAATTATGGCTAACTAAAAAAAATACAATAATTGAAATAAACTAAGTAGCATGTGCTTAGGACTGTAAATAGTAACTAAAAAATTCGTATTCGTTTGCATCCGTATACGAAAAAAATGGATATTACTCGTATTCGAAAAAAATAGATATATTCGTATTCGATTTAAAAAGGTATCCGCAAATAAGCGAATACAAATACGAATATATGTATATATATATATATATATATATATATATATTATTATATAATAAGTAAAATAATTTTTTTAAAGTGACATTCCTTATATAATAATTAGTTTTCATTACCATACAAAAATTATTTTAAAAATATATCATTTCACTTCTATAAAGTAAGAAATAACACTTTTATTCTAATATTAATAAACTGAAATAAATTGATTTACGATAGTTAATATATTTTTACTATTATAAAGTTAAAATATTCAAAATGTATCATTTATACAGAAAGTTATATACTAGAAGAACAAAGTTATAGTTATTAGCTTGTTATAAGTTTTTACTTTTAAAACTTACTTGCAATTTTGGGAGCTAGGCGGGAACAATGAACAATATAATTTTAGGAAATTGTTAAATTCATAACAGAAAATGTTATTTCCACAACAAAAGTGTCGCTATAGATCATATAGCGACGGTTTTCACTGTCGCTATACATCTACAGCGACACTTTTGTTATGGAAATAACAAAATGTATTGTGGATTTAACATTTCTCTAATTTTATTGTTAAAATGTATTAAGCCCGAATTAATTTAGAATTAATCTAGAATGGGGTTGAATAATTAATTCACGTTTATGAATTTTCTGGTGGAGGGAGTAATTATCACTTTCATTTGTTCAATTATTTAAAAATTAGAAGTCCAAATATTTAAAGTAAGTCCAAAGTAATTTTTGGATCAAGTTGGATTAACTAGTTATCAGTTGTCACATATACATTATAACTCGCATTCTCTATAAATATAATAAAATAAAATAAATTTTTTATAGCTATGTAAATTGTAATCTATGTATTGAGGATAAATTATAAATAAAAGTTTCCATAAACATATTATTAAAGTTTAATCAAGTATTTGAGAAAAATAATTAAATATTCAATGTAAACTTTTGAATCTAATTATAAATATTCATGCACATTACAATATTACTCTACAACATATAAAATAGACATCTAAACATTAATAAGTGGAGCATACATTTTGAAATTTAGGATTTCAAAATGATGAAAACTTATTTGAATTGTAATTTAGAACATTGATTATTGTATTTAAATATTTATTAAAAATAAATAAATTAACATTCATTCATTAATAAACTATATTTTAAAACTCATTTACATTGTTCTAGTTATAGTTAGGGCTGTAAATGGTAACCGAAAAATTCGTATTCGTCCGCATCCGTATTCGAAAAAAAGCGAATATTATTTGTATTCGAATTTAGAGTATTCCCCACCTTTCGTTCTTTGTCCTTGTTGCGGTATTATTGCCCGCTCAAGACCTCTAGAACAACCAACAATGTAAGACCCCAACTTATTATTAATAAAATCGAATTTCCTCTATTTATTATCTTAAAATAATAAGGAATTAATTTGATATAATGCTCTGGTTATGAGTGAAATGTGCAAATTTTGCAAAATAAGCAAGTAGTTATAAAATAATCATTGTTGTCGGGGAATATTCGTTTGGTCGTGGAATATTCTTTTTATTAGGAATATCTCATACGACAGTAGCCATCATTTGTGGGCCCCATAATGTAATAACCTGTCGGATGAAGAAAAACGACAAGTTTGAGTTTTTATAAATAACTACAGTAATTGTTATTCTGAATTAAACATTTGTTGGAATACCCGTTGGGTAAAGTAAGTAATACGCGTTGTTGCACAGTAGCACACGGTATTGCACAGTATTTTTGAATTATTGATTCTTACGTAAGAAGGCACTACTCAATAATTTTTGCAGTAATTACTGTTTAATATTTTATTTTATTGATTCAATAATTGATGCGTTGATATTTTATATTATTGTTGTTTCAATAATTTTCACTGCACAATATTTTCCATTATCAGATCAATAATTCATATTATTTGAATAATATTATTAGATAGTATTATTGACAATGTCTAGAAAGTTATGTCAAGGAGAGGTTTGGTCACCTAATTGCGCGTCAGTAAGGAGAAATCTTTATTGGAAAGCCCCTCTTTCCTGGGAACGATCTGGTTGTCATAATTGTGATTCTGTAATATTACTTGTGAATAATTAATTATTGATTTATATGATAAGAAAATATTTATTTGATGTGGATATAAATGATGAATTTATTTATTTTATGTGGTTATAAATGAAGGAATTAATGCTGAGATATTTTATCAGTATTTTGTCGGAGTGGAGGTATTAAAAATCATTCGTTTGTGAATTTCGGATATTTTCTGTTTGGAATTTGGAAAAACTCAAAGCTACAAAGTTGTAGAGAATTCGATTTCGTGTGAAATGGACATAAAATTCGTATTTTTCTGATAAACGGGCTATTTTCTATGAATTACTGAAGTTTTAAAAAATAAAATAATTTTTTATTAAATTATGGGTGGGACCCACTTTTTGGTTGGTGTTGAATGCACATGGGCTGCTGAAAATTTTTAGAATTGGTGGCTAGCTTGTTCAATTGATGCATGCGTAGAAGAAAGAATGAGAAATAATATTAAATTATTATTTTAGTCTCATATGGCGTTCTAGCATTTTCCTATAAATAGACGCTTAGGTTAGAATTGAAAATCACACCAGAAACAAGTTTTCTTTCTCTCTATATTATCGAGTTTATTTTTGTGAGTATTTTGATACTTTGAGAGTTCTTTATTCAAAGTCTGAAGTTTCATCAACACTATATCCAAAAATTCAAATCGGAAGTACGGTTATTTTGAGGTAAGGAATGTTATTTTCTTCGTAAATGATAATATTTCTTTCAATATCATTATGCCGAAATATTGGTCTGAACGTTTTATCAAATTTGGAATTTTTTTTGTCGGGGTTACTATTCACGTATACGACACTATTCAACGAAAAATAAAATTTTTCCTTTTTGTCCAAGATATTTATTATGATTACTATCTTTGATCCATGTTTTGATTTTTATTTTTGAATTCTGCTTCACAATTGGTTATTATGAAGTATTATTGATCTTGGATAAACTGTTATACGAATCCTTACTATTTGTCCTTCTGTCTCACTGGATTCGTTTTTTTAAAATATTTTTCATCGTCCTCAGTCTTAAATGATGATATTACTGAATATCTTTGGTCTGTAGTGCAAAGATGAATGATTAAATGATGAATATCTTTGGTCCGTACTGCAAAGATGAACAGGTGTTGAGATGAACATGACCAACTGGTGATACAAATGAATATCTTTAGCCTGTAGTGCAAAAATAAATATTTGATTAAAGATGTATATTGATTGTTGTTACAGTGATAAAATATTGATGATGGACTTTTAAATCTTAGAAGATAGTAGAATTCATTCTCTATGTGACTCTTCTAATGGATTGTTGTTTCCGCTGCAGTTGTTGATCTAGAACTTATTGTCTTTTATATTTTATCAGATTTTTCCCTGTTGAAGACTAATGATAATTTGTTGTATATTATCTTAGTCATAATATTTTTTACTGGGCTAGTTGAGCTCGCCTTTTTCCTTTTTGTTCCATTGTTCTTCTCAGGAAGGGAGAATTTAGCAGGAACTAGCCGGGGTATGGAGTGATGATTCAAGATAGTTGTTTTAGTAGTCCTCACTATTTTGTAAAATAGTGTATCAATAATTGTAATGAGGACTCCTTTTGAGTTTGTATACTGTCTATTAGACAATATTTGTATTCAAACTCACAAGATAGAACGTTAATAAATGATTCTTACGACAATTGTATTCTTCGGGTTATATTTATTTCTGTACCATGTATTTGGCGACTCAGAATGGGTGATGTATACCTATTTTAGGGGCGTCACAGTTGGTATCAAAGCTTACGGATATGGTCTCTGGCGGAGATCGGGGAATAGAACTAGGAGGGGAGAAATGAGTAAATCATTCGCTAGTGTGTCCTATCTAAGCTTATTTGTTGGTCGGTCATAATATAGGGATATTATGTGATATGTTAATTTGTTTAATTAACCCTTGTTTTATGGCAGTATTTAAGAATGGCTGCTGAGAACGTTAACAATGGAGTGTATGAGACTGTGGAACAACCTTTAGTCACAAATCAGGAGAACGTACAACAGGAAGGCAATATTTCTCATGTAAACAACACTACCAAACAAACGATGAATGATGGAATGTTTAGGAGCTTTTTGCAGTTCATGCAAAATCAAACGATGGAGACTCGTGTACAAAATACAAAGTGATAGCAACGCGCGGTCTGTCACAGCCAAGCAGTTGGGACCACCAAAATTTATTAGAAAGCCGGATCCGATCAAGGCGAAAACGTGGGTCAAATAAATTACCAAGATATTCGATGTCTTGGGATGCGCAGAGGAATAGTAGGTTCCATTCGCCACCTTTATGTTCGGCGGAGAGACAGATTACTGGTGGGAATCACGTGAGGCGTACCAACTGCACTTTTCAATATGTCTTGGGAAACGCGTTTGAATCATTTAATGACAAGTACTTTCCTGAAAGTATTCGTCGTATAAGAAGGAGGTAGAGTTTATCGACCGGAATAAAACAACATGGCGGTGTCCCAATCGAGGCGAAGTTTACTGAGTTATCGGTGCTCGCACCTCATTTGGTCGAGAATTGGGAGCGAATGACGAGGATGTTTACGAGAGGTCTAAAACCAAAATTTGCAATATCTTATCTCTCATAAATTTTCTTTATATTCGGATGTTGTAAAAGCAGGCTCAATTATTAGAGCGAGATAATGAGTATGTTCAAGGCGGCGGTCGTCTGAACAATGAAAACCAACGAGGAGGAAAACATTGGGACAAAAGCGGTAACCACTCTGGTGGTAATCGTGGCCGTGAGAATAGAAGGAGCGAGTCGGGAGGAGATTTCAAAAAGAGAAGGTACAACAATGATAACGTGAAGACGTCAACACAATCATCAATTGTTTCTGGGGGAGGAGAACGAGCACCGGTCGTTTATTACAAATGCGGGAAAGAGGGACAAATCAGCCCAAACTGCCCACAACAATCCAAGGTATGTTATAACTGTGGAAAGGAGGGCCATATAGCTTGAGAGTGTCTAGTTGCGAAACCAAGTTCAACGGGGATGGTGACTCCAAAGGCTGTCCCGGACAAGTCAAAGTCGGCGGTTCCTGGAAGAGCGTTTGTCGTGACTGGCCAAAACGTGAGGAACCCAAACGAGGTGATCACGGGTAAGCTAATCTTGAATTCTTGCGAAGTTTATACCTTACTGAATCTGGGTTCTACCCATTCTTTTATCTCTCCTGCTTGTGCTCAACGTTTAAACTTGACTTCGGAGAAATTAGACTTTGATTTATCAGTGGAGACTCTGTTAGGAGAAACTTTCGTTACGTCCACTGTTTATAAATCTTGCTTAATCCAAGTTGGCACCATCACATTACCTGTGGATCTTATCTCTTTAAAGATATATGCTTTTGAAATGATTTTAGGAATTGATTGGTTAACTACTCATCATGCCAAAATTGATTTTTTTTGTAAGGTTGTTAGTTTTTATATTCCTAACTAACATGTCATACGAATTCAAACAACTAAACCACTAAAATCAGTCACTGTCATATCAAGCCATAAATCTATTCGTTTATTGAAAAACGGATGTCAAGCTTTCTTAGCCCATGTGTTATGGATTTGAACAAAGACAAGTCAAATTTGAATAATATTTCTATTGTTAGAGAATTTGAATGTGATGTTGAATTCTTTATTGACCTTGAACCGGGTACAAAATCCATTTTTAAAACCCCATATCGAATGGCTCCTATTAAATTTCAGGAGTTAAAAGTCCAACTACAGGAATTGTTAGACATCGATTTCATTCGTCCTAGTACATCTCTTTGGGGTGCTCCTGTTTTATTTGTAAAGAAGAAAGACGGGAGTATGCGACTTTGTATTGACTACCGAGAATTGAACCATGTCACCATCAAGAATAGGTATCATGTAATGTCCCGAGAATTTGATCATATAGTATATGATAATGATCCTTAGAGAAAGATAATGAACGGGTCAAAGAATATGTAATACTCAAATATAATTGAGTCTAAGCAAATGTTATGAAATAAAACTTATAAGAATTTATTATCAAGAATGGTGAGAGTAGAAAATATAAAACCTATATTAAGGTAATGTGTTAAAATTATTCAATGAATAGATTTGAGGAAAACCTGAGTAAGGTAGGGTTTCGGTGATTCCGAGGACGGAATCCTTATAAGGAGGGAAGGATGTGACATCTTAGATTTTAGAATTTATAAATGAGAATTTTATAAATAAAAGTATAATTTATGAGATATGTTGGGTGTGAGTATGTATATGTCATATATTGTAGAATATGTGAATTGATGTGAAGAGAATGTTATATATTAATTTTAATATATATAAATATTTAATTGAATTATTTATTGAGTTAAATAAATAAATTTTGTTTTGATTATAGAGTAATGTAATTAAGTGTAGTAGATTAATTAAATGAATATTTAGTATTTAATTTAATTAATATAATAATTTTATGTTATAGTTCTAATTTAATTGAGATAATTAAATTAGATGAGTTATAATGATTGTTACGAAAATTATAATTAACAAATAAATATAATTATGTGACAATTTGATGAGATTGATTGATGTTAAACCATTGATTAATTAAAATAATGAGTATTTGCCAAACATGGTCTTAGGCTTTTCAAGTTCAAGTTGGTGTAACCTATGTATTAACTAGTAATTAGTATATATAATAATTATTAGGAGTTACATATATTATATATTACTAGTATTGTATATTATATGTATATACTACAAGTTAGTACGTTAGTTTTAGAAAACAAACCAAAGAATGAAGAAGAGAGTTAGAGAGAGTTGTAGGAGAAGAAGAAGATGAAGAAAAAGAAGAAGGAAAAGCTTTGAGAAGACAAAACAAGCCTCATCATCATTATCTCCATCTCTCTCTTAAATACATACTAATAAGGTTATAATCTAAATTCCTTTTTTTAATTATATTTTTATGCTCTTCATAATGTAGTTCTCTAATAATTGTTATATAGAAGTTGTATTGAGAAATTGAGAGATATAGAGAGAAATAGAGGAATTGAGATGAGCTAGAAGAAGAAGAAGAAGAAAAAGCTAGAAGAAGGTTTAATCTTGGATTATCAAGAATAAAACAAGAGGATTCAAGAAAGAAAATGAAATGGAAAGAAAATTTGAAGAACAAAATTTGTAGGTTTTGAGTAATTGTGGACAAATCTTGTGAAATTCATACCTCTTTGGGTATAATGAGTTAGAAAGTGAGCCTTATATCAAATCGAATATATGGAAGTAAGCTATATTCTGAAAGTGGAATCACATGAAAACTCTTTGTAGATTTCTTGCAATGTCTGTTTTAGTAAGGCTAGTCCAAAGGGAAAATAATCAGCCCAAAAAATCAAAACTGTTACGGTTTCTGACTTTGAACAATTCATATAAATTCATGTGTTTTGAATTTGAAGAAACTTTAAACTGCAAAGTTGTAGATATGGAAGTTTACTAGCCAGACTCGCGAGATTGAGCCATTTTATGGACCGGATCATGTCCGAAATAAATTGTTTAGTAAGGATGTCCAGAAAATGAAATTTTCTAGACTAGTTAATGAATTACAGAATCTGGTTTAGATGGATAAGGGTCTGACTTTAAGGCCTAGATGAGGTTGTAGTACACTGACTAAGGGTTAATTCTATATAAGAAGGAACAAAAACGGACATATAACGAAGGAGTTATGTTAAAAACAAAAACAACGTTTTGTTAAAGAAATTGTGAAGATGAGTTTTATAATTCTGTTTGAATTAAGATTTTGGGTGATGGTATATTTTGATGATTAAAAATATGTTTTGACATATGTAATGTGTATAGATATGTGTTATCATATTCTATGCATAATTAACCATTTAAGATCAAGAGTTGAGTTAAGTTAATGTGTGCACATAACGTGCTCGATAAAATGCCTAAGAGTAATATTGTTTCTAAACTTTGGTATAAAAAGTGTCTATCTAATGACTAATATTGGATGTTATGTGCATCTGGGTAGGAAAAGATGATAATACAAGAATAATAATGGAAAGAAATTGAAAATGGCGATTTTTAATTTTTGAAGAAAAATTAAACTTGTAAACAATGTGTTGAATATGCATTTTTGAAACCAAAATGGTATAATAAAATGGTGTGATATCCGCACATTAAACTACAAGAGCGA
This sequence comes from Panax quinquefolius, assembly GCA_020205615.1. NCBI lineage: Eukaryota > Viridiplantae > Streptophyta > Magnoliopsida > Apiales > Araliaceae > Panax > Panax quinquefolius. The sequence goes on from CM035170.1 coordinate 54,011,167, forward strand.
TAGTCTAGCATGTGTGGTGATGAAAATGAAAATAAAACCGAGTTGCATATAAAATAGTTAGATGTCTATAAAGACATTATAAAGGATAATAAGATAAAGTAAGGTCTTAGAATAAATTTGACCATGAGATTGAGTATTGATTTTATTTATTATCAATCTCATATACAGTGTAGGTTGTGCAAGGACGCGTAGTATTAGCGTGTTGGTAAAACACCGGTAAAGGCAAGTCTTTCAGTTCCTTTTTGCTATGTGAACTTGATGATGATCTGCTTTAAAATTTTAGTGTATGATGTATTATATGTCAAAAGTATGAAATGTGAAAGTCAATCTATGACTATGATGATTGAACTATGAATGTTGATTGAGTAAGGAACTCAATCTTTATAGTTGTTATGTGAACTACAACATGTATGCTATATTTGTTTATGATTTTTCTTGTATGTTAAGCATGTTATTATGTGCTACGTGATGCATGAAAATTGTTAAATTTTGCTGAGCTGTCGAGCTCATTCTTGCGAATAACCATTTTTGCAGATTCAAGAATTGAAGGTAACGCTATGTGCTACTTGATTGTTATTGATCAAAAGTGATATATGAAGATTAAATATCCTAGCTAAGTTGTTATTCTTGTAAACCATGTCTAATGTTTCGGTAAATGTATTAATGTTGTATTGTTATATCGTTTTGTGATGTAAACTCTTGTAGTATTAAAATGATTCTGAGATATTTAGATGTAAAGGTTGAAAGTTTTGGGAATGAGAATAGTTTGTAATAGAAAATTTTAATTATTCCGCAAATTTAATGGTTGTATTATCATTTAATGATGTAAAATCAGAAGGTAGATGTGTTATTAACGACCAAAGTTGAGAATTAAATTGTATGAATTTTGGGGTCGTTACATATCCGCTACCTCGCATTGATGACCTATTTGACCAATTGCAAGGAGCACAATTCTTTTCAAAGATCGATCTTCGTTCCGGATATCATCAGCTGAAGATTAAAACTGAGGATATTCCAAAAGCGCCTTGAACTTCGATGCGGGCATTATGAATTCTTAGTCATGTCTTTTGGATTTACTAATGCTCCTGCTGCTTTCATGGATATGATGAACCGTGTATTTAAAGAATATTTGGATCAGTTCGTTGTTGTCTTTATTGATGACATCCTCATATATTCCAAAAGCCGTGAAGATCATGAGCGCCATTTGAAGCTGGTACTGCAAAGGTTTCGTGATAACAAGCTATATGCCAAGCTGAAGAAATGCGAGTTCTGGCTTAAGGAAGTAGCATTCCTTGGGCACGTGGTCTCAAAACATGGAGTATCTGTCAACCAGGCAAAAATTGAAGCAATACAAAGTTGGGAGCAACCGAAGTCGGTGACCAAAGTACGTAGCTTTCTGGGCTTAGCTGGTTATTATCGGAGATTCGTGGAAGGATTTTCTCGAATCGCTACTCCGTTAACTCAGTTGACTCGTAAAGATACAAAATTTGGTTGGAGCGAGGATTATGAGAAGAACTCAAGAGGAGACTCATTTCGGCACCTGTTCTGACAATACCATCTGGTTCGGATGGATTTGTTATCTACAGTGATGCTTCAGGCAAAGGGTTAGGATGTGTTCTCATGCAACATGGGAAAGTCATAGCCTATGCCTCGCGACAACTCAAAGAATATGAGAGGAATTATCCTACTCATGATCTAGAGTTGGCAGCAGTCGTTTTCGCGTTGAAAATCTGGAGACACTACTTGTATAGGGAGAAAGTGGAGATCTATACGGATTATAAAAGCATCAAATACTTTTTCACCCAAAAGGAACTCAACATGCGGTAACGACGTTGGCTCGAGCTGTTGAAAGATTAAGATCATACCATTCAATATCATCCTGGAAAAGCAAACGTAATGAATCGACGCGTTGAGTAGAAGGTCGATATCTGCGAAAAGTGCGATGTTGTTAACACAAAGACCCATTTTGTACGATTTAAAAAGGATGGAGATTGAGTTAAAGACTCCAGGGACCCATGTGATGATGACAAATATACGAGTAGAACCGACTTTAATCGATAAAGTTAAAGTCGCTTTCGCTATGGACTGGAGTGACGATCGTATGAAGAAGAAAGTGCAAGAAGGTGCTATTCCGAGCGAAATCGATGAAGAAGGAATACTTGATTCAACTCCGCACTTTGTGTTCCTAACGATTCTGACTTGAAGCATAGAATTATGACGGAGGCACACAACACACCGTTTGCAATCCATCCTGGGAGTACCAAAATGTATTATGGTCTTCGACATACATTTTGGTGGAACAATATGAAGAGAGAGATCGCGGAGTTTATCTCGAGGTGTTTAACATATCAACGTGTAAAGGCGGAGCATCAAGTGCCAAAGGGTCCATTGCAACCACTTGAGATTCCAAAATGGAAGTGGGAACACATTACCATGGATTTCGTTACAGGTCTTCCCAAAGTTTCTCAAAGCATAGATGCGATTTAAGATTAACCAAGTCTAATCATTTCTTACCGATACGTGAGACTTATTCCCTTGAACGCCTTTCTCGTATGTACGTGAATGAGATTGTGAGATTGCATGGCATGCCAGTATCCATAGTTTCGGATCGTGACCCAAGATTCACTTCAAGATTTTGGGTTAGCTTGCAGAAAGCTATGTGCACGGATTTACGATTTAGTTCAGCATACCATCCTCAAATGGACGGGCAATCGGAAAGGACTATTCAAACCCTTGAAGATCTATTAAGACTTTGTGTCCTAGATTTCAAGGGAAGTTGGGATAAGTACTTGGCACTGGTGGAATTCTCCTACAACAACAGTTATCAAGCAAGTATAGGCATGGCTCCATTCGAGGCGTTGTATGGACGAAAGTGTCGTTCTCCAGTATGATGGGATGAGGTGGGAGAAGCAATGTTGTTGGGACCAGAATTAGTACGCATGACTACAGAAAAGATCCAAATGATTCGACAACGTATTCAAACCTCACAAGATCGACAAAAGAGTTATGATGATCTTCATCGAAAGGACGTGGAATTTAATATTGGAGATCATGTACTGTTACGTATTGCTCCATGGAAGGGAGTTACAAGATTTGGGAAGAGAGGAAAGCTCAATCCACGATTTGTTGGTCCATTTGAGATTCTTGACCGAATAGGAAATGTGGCCTATAGACTCGCATTACCTCCAAGTATGTCTCGTGTTCATAATGTTTTTCACATATCTATGCTTCGTAAATATGTGAAAGACCCGAACCATATTATTAAAGTTAGAACCCAGAGGACGAGATAGTCGAAGATTTAACGTACGAAGAGGTACCTGTTAAGATCTTGGATAGGAAAGAGCATGTCCTACGCACCAAGGTTATACCACAAGTTAAGGTTTTGTGGAGAAACCATGTTATTAAGGAAATGACCTGGGAGTTGGAATCGGAAATGAAAGCGATGTACCCTCACCTTTTCGAAACACCAGGTACGTACGTCAATTTTTAGGACGAAATTTCAGAAGGAGGAGAGGTTGTAAGACCCCAACTTATTATGAATAAAATCGAATTTCCTCTATTTATTATCTTGAAATAATAAGGAATTAATTTGATATAATGCTCTGGTTATGGGTGAAATGTGCAAATTTTGCAAAATAAGCAAGTAGTTATAAAATAATCATTGTTGTCGGGGAATATTCGTTTGGTCGTGGAATATTCTTTTTGTCAGGAATATCTGTACGACGACGCAGTCATTTGTGGACCCCATAACAGAATAACTGTCGGATGAAGAAAATGACAAGTTTGAGTTTTTATAAATAACGGCGTAGTTGTTACCAAGTAAACATCATGTTGGAATACCCGGTGGGTAAAGTAAAAATACGCGCGTTGTTGCACAAAGAGTAGCACTGCAGATTGCATAATATTTTTGAATTATTGATTCTTACGTAAGAAGGCACTACTCAATAATTGTTACAGTAATTACTGTTTAATATTTTAATTTATTGATTCAATAATTTATGCGTTGATATTTTATATTATTGTTGTTTTAATAATTTTCACAGCACAGTATTTCCCATTATCAGATCAATAATTCATATTATTTGAATAATATTATTAGATAGCATTATTGGCAATGTCTAGAAAGTTCTGTCAAGGAGAGGTTTGGTCACCTAATTGCGCGCCAGTAAGTAGAAATCTTTATTGGAAAGCCCCCTCTTTCTTGGGAACGGCCTGATTGCCATAATTGTGATTCTGTAATATTACTTGTGAATAATTAATTATTGATTTATATGATAAGAAAATATTTATTTGATGTGGATATAAATGATGGATTTATTTATTTTATGTGGTTATAAATGAAGGAATTAATGCTGAGTTGTTTTATCAGTATTTTGTCGGAGTGGAGGTATTAAAAATCATCCGTTTGTGGATTTCAGATATTTTTTGTTTGAAATTTGGAAAACCTCAAAGCTACAAAGTTGTAGAGAATTCGATTTCGTGTGAAATGGACATAAAATTCGTATTTTTCTAATAAACGGGCTATTTTCTATGCATTACTGAAATTTTAGAAAATAAAATGATTTTTATTAAATTATGGTTGGGACCCACTTTTTGGTTGGTGTTGAATGCACATGGGCTGCTAAAAATTTTCAGAATTGGTGACTAGCTTGTTCAAATGATGCATGCGTAGAAGAAAAAATGAGAAATAATATTAATTTATTATTTTAGTCTCCTATGGAGTTCTAGCATTTTCCTATAAATAAACGCTTAGGTTAGAATTGAAAATTACACCAGAAACAAGTTTTCTTTCTCTCTAGATTATCGAGCGTATTTTTGTGAGTATTTTGATACTTTGAGAGTTGCTATTCAGAACAAGTTTCACAAAGACTATATCCAAAATTCAAATGTAAGTACGGTTATTTTGAGGTAAGGGATGCTATTTTCTTCGTAAATGATATTATTTCTTTCAATATCATTATGCCGAAATATTGGTCTGAACTTTTTATCAAATTTAGAACTTTTTGTGTCGGGGTTACTATTCACGTATACGGCACTATTCACGAATACGACACTATTCACCGAAAAATAATTTTTTTCCTTTTTGTCCAAGATGTCTATTATGGTTACTATCTTTGATTGTATCCATGTTTTGATCTTTATTTTTGAATTCTGCTTCACAATTGGTTATTATGAAGTATTATTGATCTTGGATAAACTGTTATGCGAATCCCTACTATTTGTCCTTCTGTCTCACTGAATTCGTTTTCTTTAAAATACTTTTCATCATCCTCAGTCTTAAATGATGATATTCTTTGAATATCTTTGGCTCAGGTGCAAAGATGAATGATTAATCGATGAATATCTTTGGCCAATGGTCAAAGATGAATAGGTGTTGAGATGAACATGACCAACTGGTGATACAAATGAATATCTTTGGGCTGTAGTGCAAAGATGAATATTTGATTAAAGATGTATATTGATTGTTGTTACAGGGATAAAATATTAATGATGGACTTTTAAATCTTAGAAGATAGTAGAATTCATTCTCTACGTGACTCTTCTAATGGATTCTTTATTTCCATTGCAAATTGTTGATCTAAAACTTGTTATCTATTATATTTTATCAGATTTTCCCTGTTGAAGACTAATGATAATTTGTTGTATATTATCTTAGTCATAATATTCTTTACTGGGCTAGTTGAGCTCACCCTTTTCCTTTTTGTTTTATTGTTCTTCTCAGGAGGGGAGAATTTAACAGGAACTAGTCGGGGTATGGAGTGATGATTCAAGATAGTTGTTTTAGTAGTCCTCACTATTTTGTAAAATAGTGTATCAATAATTGTAATGAGGACTCCTTTTGAGTTTGTATCACGCCTATTAGACAATATTTGTATTCAAACTCACAAGATAAAGCGTTAATAAAATTCTCGCATTTACGACAATTGTATTCATCGAAGTTATATTTATTTCTGTACCATGTATTTGGCGACTCAGAATGGGTGATGTATACCTATTTTGGGGGTGTCACATCTCAAGTCTAAGGATCACTTATACTACTATCATTACATGAATTCTTATTAACAGGCAAGTAAAACTCCATTAGGTATTCTTTAGCGAGTCGCGTTCAGTGAACTTATTCTCCAATAAGTACCTACATACTTACTTTAATGTCTCCACACAATTGATCATGAGATCAATCATCATCATCCTATGAGTAAGCAATATACGTACCAATCTATCCGGATTCACTAATCCTCTTTTTAGAAATCCAACGATTGGGAATAATTTTAGTTTTAAGCTATCTAAGAATTTAGATCTCATTAACATAATCTCATCATGATTCTAAAAACATTGCTTCAAACTATGAGTTTATCACATATTATAAAAACAGCACCATGTAGATAATTAAATGCCTTTAATAAATGAATAATTTTATTAATGAATGAATAAGGTTGTTTACAAAGTATATGCTTTATCATCACACATGATTGACTTGTATGCATACTACTTTCAGATGAGGTGTAACTTTTTGAACAAAGCAATATAATGTGTTGATGATCCGAACAGAAAGATGAGATTCATGTGTGTTAAGTGTAAAAACCTGATCTAGAAGAAAGCGGACTAGATTAAATTCGACTTATTTTCCCGTGGCTTTGTGGATGGGTACTCCGTATGGATTCATCACGGGTAATCAACTGAGTTGAGAGAATTGATAGAAAGTACTGTAGACCAATCAATTCAACAGGATTCATAAGTCGATGACTATGATGTCGTGGAGATGTTGGGTCTGCCAAGGATACCCGAATATACACTACATGGAAGTAATAATATTTTTTATGTTTCACAAAATTCTCATAACATATTAGAACTTATAAATTATTGACGCTAGCCATGTTATATAAATTTTTGCAGGATCTAGCCAACTCCAGCGTCCGAGAGCACCCATTAGACCATCTCATACGGGCGCTGGATTGGACGAAGAGTTATTCCAGAGACTGATAGTGGCAGTGTCGGCTAGGTTCCATACCGATCCGGTTTTTCTTCGTCAGTAGTTGCTTAGAAGATCTCGTATTCACAAGCTCGTTCAGGAGGTTCTAGTTGGGGCCTCCGCAAAGTGTACAGGCTTACGACAAGAGTAGTTCGATGCGTTGAGAGACGAGATGCTCCAGATGGTGGTTACCCTCTTAGAGCAGGCTTTTCGTCAGCCCCGCCTACTCAGGCATTCTGCATGTTTATATTATTTTTATTTTACAGTATCTTTTCAATTCTCACATATATACGGACTAATAATTTTTATTTTTAATTACATCAATAGGGTGGCGATGGCGAGGGGACTGGCGATGGCGATAGCGGCGAAGCGACAACGCTAATTTTCATACACTGCGAGCGAAATCGTCGTCGTCCACCTCCGCTTGATGATGATCCTCCTACTAGTTTATAATTCATTTGTATTCATTTTATTCATTAAATTGTAGATCATTTGTACATATTGTAGTCTAGTTACGTCTGCACAAGTTTTGTAAATCATATTGTATATAATTTATGGAACGTTAGATTATATTTGTAATTGTTGATGAGTTAGTAGATCATTTGTAATTATTTTCTTATAAATGTAATTGTTAGCTTAGTTATTGATGATGAGATGATACATGTTTTTAGCGCTATGTTGAATGAATGTGAAATATATTACTGTTATTGGGATAAAATAGGTTGCAGGTACAGGAAAAATGGGTTTAAACACCTGGAAATTGCGATTTTTAAAAGATTATTAGAATATATATATATATATATATATATATATATATTATTTTCGACAGAATATCTGTCGGAAATAGTTTTTCCCAACATTACGAAAAAAACATATTTTTCGTCGAAAATATCTTATTTATGTGGGAATTTTCAGTCGGAATTATCAATAAAATAGTTTTTTTTAAATACCAATTTTTTCGTCAGAATTATATTATTTTCGAGGGAAGTTCGATTGGAAATAAACTCATTTTATACTCGACTTATTAATTCCGTCGTAAGTACTCCCTCGAAACTAAGATAATTTCGACAGAACTCCGTCGAAAATAAATCAATCGAAAACTTTAGTGTTTCGACGAAATTTTCGATGGACCTTATCTCTGACGCGTGTATATACGACTGAATTTCTGACGGAATATTCCCTTAGAAATACACATATTTTTTAGTATGTTGATAATTTAGTTTTTGGTGTTTAACAACAAAAATTATTATTTGAATTCTTAGTTTCATATTATGATTTTTATGACGTCCCCAAATCCGTGTACTTGAAACCCGAACTCGGTGCTTCACGATACCATTTCTGTAAGCTGAATAATACTAATAATAATAACAATAATATAAAATTCAAACTTAATTTACATATGCATCAAAGTTTACTCCTGTGTACTTAGACCTTTAAACATTCATTACATCATAGATAATAAGTATCATTGTCTTAATAAACTATAACTATTACACAACATATTATAAATCTCATTCGTACAGTTTTCCTTTCTCCTTGTTCTTGCACGAGCCTTGAGTTGATCATACTTAATCGAAAACATTTAAATTTTAAGCAAGAATGAGCATTGGATTGCCCAAAAAGTAATAACAACAATATATATTAGTGAAAAGAATTAAATATTTTCTTTGAAAGACACTTCTACAACGAATCAACAAATTGTGAAGTAAAATCAACCAATAATAACAACATATCACTTCCATATGTAATCTTTGAAACTACGATAGACTATAACTAGAGATCACCAACATACTATGAACATTGTTTTTATTTTCAAAAGGTTAAACGAAATTCATCTATAAACCGTCATAACTTACGCAGCACGGGGTGATCACCCGTTATGCCTCATTGATCAATACTACATGCAAGAACGATATTATCGTTCACTCTATCCACCTTAGGTGCACAAAAGTTTCCCATATTCGGGATGTTCATACTTAGTCGGAATTCAACCAAAACAATGCGGTTGGATACAATAACGTTCTATCTTGTTCAACAATATTTTTATGTCTAAATTTAATCAAATTGCTTAGATTTGGCTTTTAAGTCAACGATATACATACTTGAAATCAATAGGTATGTATCAACATATGATTAATACAATGGTTATCCAAGTGGGGACACTTATCTAACCCTATATACTGAATTAACTAAACAGAATAAATATCCAATTATACAATAATATAATGATCGGATAATGTAAGAATTTGTATGAATACAAAGATTGGATACATAATGAATAATAATAGAGTTAATAATCTGGCACAATAATAATTGGAGTAAGTTTAGGAAATTTGCATAACATGATATACCTGTTTGCACGAAATAAAAGTAGTGCATAAGGTTTGAATATCATTTCGAGCTACGCTAACTTTACAATAACGCAACTTAGATTAATCTTTTATACAGCGACCTATCAGTAATAAGATCATTCGTTCAATTAGAATAATATATCGTAACACATAGTACTGCTAATTGTAGTTAGCACATAACCTAATCACATTATCACATATGTTTAACAGTCATTGAATCATAAACAGACATGTATCTAGTCAATTTATCTAAGTCCAGATCAATTTCTGAAATATTTCTATATACCGACGGCTTTATCGAGTAATTATTGAGTCTAAAACTCTAATCTATAGTTCAATATTCGTTTAGATATTTTAAATATCAGTCATATTATTTTTCATAGCCTTATAATAATTTTTAAATAATTATTATACTTTATCATGAATTTTCAAACACTAAAATCATTATTAAATGATTTAAATATTAACTAATTATATTATCATTAATATTTAATATATATTAAACTATTAATGAAACTATTACAAAAATATTAAAGTTATTTATAATAACTCAAAATATTTTTAAAGTATTAATATTACCCTTAAATGATTTTTAAAATATTTAAAATCATTTTAAATAAATACCATTAATATTAAAATATTAATTTATTATTTATCAAAATATTAAAAGTCATTACTTATAACTTAAAATATTTTTAATTCATTTATTTCCTTTTTAAATGATTTTTGATTCAATAAAATCATTTTTAAACAATTTATTTAATATAATTATTAAATAAACTTAATATCATAAATATTAAATTATTAATAAAATTTTCCTCTAAATATCAAAAGTTATATTTTATAAATTAAAATATTTTTAAACTATTTATTTTCATTTAAAATAATTTTCAATAATATTAAAATCATTTTTAATTAATTTATTTAATATAAATACTAAATAAATCTAATATCATTAATATTTAATAATTAATGAAACTTATCTTAAAATATTAAAAGTTATGTTTTATAACTTAAAATATTATTAAATACCTTATTATTATTTAAAATGATTTTTAATACAATAAAATCATTTTAATTAATTTATTTAATGCATTTAATTAAATAATTTAAATACTAATAATATCCAAATAAATATTAATATTTATGAAAAATATGTCAAATTATTAAAAGTTAATTTTTATAACTTAAAATAATTTTAAAAGCTGATTTTATAATTTTAGAATTTATTTCTATTTTTAATGTATTTTTGAAATTTATAAAACAAAAATAATTAAATCCGTCGCTAAAGGCTTTGCATGACAGTTTACTGTCATGATAGGTGTTCTTGAGGCTCAAGAACACCGATATCGATGCTGGGTACCTACTTTGACCTTCTTTAATTCATTGTATATGCAATGTTTTAAGTTAACTATAAGCTTATGATCTTGTAGTACTATGTAAACACTACAAGTGTAAATCAACATCCGGTCGATCATAACATATGAGCAAGATATAAATCTTTGAAATCACCGCCAGACATGTTTATAGTGTTTTCAAATTTTCGCCTGAAAAAACAAAGTCGTGGCCGATCAACGATTTCGATGGCCTTAAATCTGACAATCTGTTCATGTTACAAGTTTTCTGCTCGTCGGGCTATGTAGACAAACTATCAGAGCACATGTTGCAATCTATGGTAGAGTCTAAACATAATTAATCAAAACGCGTTGGGGCTCACAAATTATGTCAGAGTCTGTTCTTCATTTCTGGGTTTTCCAGAAATGAAGAACAGATCGAGTATGCTACTTTGGATCCTTATATCTCGCGTTCTGAGTTTTCTATAAGTGATCTATTGATTTTAGATTGTACCCAACATGTAATACTATAGATCTAATAAATAAAACACCTATAGCATCAACAAAGCAAGTAGATTTAAGCCGGTCAAACCATGTCAGAAGACATGTTCTTGAGCTTTCTGGAATTTTCATAAATAGATTTTGTGAACAAGCAGGCTAGTTTGACCTTCCACTGTGTTCCATATATTGATGATTTAAGGGATCTAAAAGCATGTATTCATAGTAAACATAACAAGCTACAACTTAGTTACAATAACAGAATCAAAACAACAACACACTGGCAGATCTAGTCGCTTGAAAACGTTGCCAGGCCCTGTCTGGGCACGATCTAGGTTTTCCAGATTTTAGAAAGTCATGATCGGTCAATGACCTTTGACCATGATTATCTGTCATTATAAGCATGATCTGATCCTGCTACAAGTTCTAGATTATAGACCTCATAGTATACTACAAATCCAAAACATAAAACACCCCAAATCATAAACAGAAAGAGATCCACAGCCTCTGACTTTTGCTTGTCAGACACAAAAATCATTGTTTTTCAGATTTTGAAAAATGACAAATTTGAGCCTCTAGATGTTATGGATCTAACATCTAGCAACCCAGATCACTTTGTTAGACTCCATACTACATATTTAACACAAAAAACTAACATCTAACATGCAGATCAGGATCAGATTTCTTTTTAGGGTTCATACCTTTTTGTGAGAAAAATCTGATTTCTATGCTTCTGATCTGTTTGTGGATTTCGTGGGGCTTGATTAGGGGACTAATATGCTATACAATTTCGTGGGTTTGAGCTTGAGAGAGAATGGCTAAGAGTTTGTTGCACAAATAAGGTAATAATGCATTTTCTCTCTCTTAATCTATGCAATTAAATTGATGCAGTGAACTTGGCTGGTGAATTGAATCTAATATGCTGGTCATGTAGCTGCTAGGTTGATAGGGTAGGGTGGTTGGCCAGATCTTGCAAAGATTTGGCTAGCAATAATTCAACATATGGGACAAAAGGGTATTTTGGTAATTATTTTTAATTTCAAGGGTATTCTTGTCCAAGGTTATTAAATGTAGGGTTTAATCACTAGATTTTACATCTTAAAGTTTCCCAAATAATTTCTAGGATTTGGACAATTAAAAATTAAAGTGTAATAAAATTTTAATTTTAAACACACTAATTAAATTAGGGTTTTTAATAGAAAATTAGGATTTTTAAATTAGGGTTCCTTAATATCATTAGGGTTCCCAAATTAACAATTAGGGTTTCCTAATTATCATTATAATTTACTAAAACAGTAATTAGGATTTCTAATTTTAGCAAATTAGGGTTTTCAAATAATAATTAGGGTTTCTCCTAATTACAGAAATTATATAATACACAGTAAAATTCATATAACACAATTACTACACAGTCTCGAACTCATAACCGAGTTTAACAATTAGGGTTTAATAACATGATATATTGGTTCTGACATAATTTACCATATTTGGTCTACCTTTATCAGTCTACAGATTTACAGTACATATTCATAGCATTGAAAAATCAAAAATATAATTAATATTATATTATTATTTTCATTCATTGCTCAAAATCCAAAATTAGAGTTTGGATTCCATATCTGATTTATTCTTCATATACTACATCAATAATTAAGCTAAAATAATTAACTTAAATATTCTCGAACAAATTCATATAATAAAATATTTATTATTATACTTTAATAATAATCATTTCATATATTATTTAAATTATATAAAATCATGTTTTTCATGGAAAATAATTAATAAAAACATTTCTTCTTACAAAAATTAATTACTATAGGAATATAATTTGTGGTGATTAATAATTCTAAAATTATTTATAGGTAATAAATATATTTGCATTTATCATACATTACTTGACACATATTCTCATCATTAAAATAATAAAAAAAAATTATATGCAAAATTTCTTATTTATTTATATGCAAAATATCGGGTTATTACATTCACCCTCCCTTATAAGGATTCCGTCCCCGGAATCACCGTTTTAAAAACACATACGTACATACAGGGGTACATACATACACAATCATTGCAAGTAGATCTCGATCATATTTGATCGAACTAATCTTTAATTATTTATATAAAGCTTATCTTTCTGATTAAACGAAAATTTGATTTCTAAAAGAACTCAAATTCCTCTCTCAAAATTTTATTTATAAAATAATTTGCTATATAAAGGAAAATCAAATATATACACGAAAATAAAAGTTATTCGAATAATACCTGGAGTTCCATTCCCAGCTGCTACAGTATCCTGGACCGTCATATTAAAGACTCGTGCGGTTGGTTTGTTGGTTGAAGTCGGTCCTGTGATTGCCATAGTCCCGTTTCCTTTTCCCGTGGTTACACTCCCTGCCTCCATTTTCCTCTTTGGACAATCCCTCACCTTATGTTCAGTCGATCCATATAGAAAACATCCATTGTTCATCCTTGGATTGGGGCATTTGGGAGAGATATGACCCTCCTGCCCGCACTTGTAACATACAAACTTACCCTTCAGACACTCACCAAAGTGATTCTTCCCATATTTCCCACACTGAACTATCTGCTTCTTCACACCTTCCTGTTTCACCTGAACATTCCCAAAATAATTCCCCTTTCTTTTCTCACCCCTATTCCCACTATTAGTTTTCACCTTCACAGCTCCTACAGTCTTGCCTTTGTTCCTCTTCTCCTTGTTGTAGAGGCTTATGGCATCACTCCCCTCCTCAGCTATGATAGCCTTTTCCATGAGTGCTGCAAAAGTATTGATTTGCAACACTGCCACCTTGTTGTAGAGCCAGGGTTTTAATCCCAGCTCGAACCTTCTTGCCTTCCTAGCCTCCGTATCAACTTGATGCGGAGCGAACCTAGCCAACTCATTAAACTTTGCGGCATACTCCGCAATAGTTATGTTCTCCTACTTTAACTCCAGAAATTTTACCTCCATCCTAGCCTGCATGCTAGCTGAGAGGTAGTTTTCGAAAAACAAAGTCTTAAACCTAGCCCAAGTAACTACTCCCTCTCCTGCCCTAGTTTGATTTGCTTCCCACCAAAAGTTCGTCTCCCCTTTCATCATATAGGTGGCAAAAGAGGTCTTTTGCCCCTCATCTACCCTAGCAACTACAAACGCCTTTTCTATCTCGTTAACCCATGTCTGGGCTTCTATAGGGTCAGCTATTCCCCTGAATTCTGGTGGTCCTACTACCTTGAAGTCTTTGAAGTTTGCCAAGCGATTATCTCGTGGTTCCTCACTACCGGTATTCCTCACCAGATACTTTGAGCTACCATATTCGCAAAGTTTTGCATTGGGTCTTGCGGTTGTCCCTCGGTGTTGTTGATAGATTCTTCTACCCTTTGATTTCGTGTTTGACGTCTTGGCGGCATTATCTGATTACATAAAATCATAAATTTAACTTACATTCTAAACCTTATTGTATAAGTTTAACATGTAACACAAAGTTTTATACAAAACTTATTCCATTAATGAAACATTGATTCAGTATTCATCAATTCAAAGTACTTTACATAACGTAACACATACTCGCTATCCCTTCAGTGACCACTAAAGTTAGGGAATTACTGTAATAACTTATACAAAGCTTGAGAATATTACATTACACCCATACATTATCAAACATATATAATCAACTACTAATCCTACTAATTTCCTAAGTCACGCCTCTTTCCTCTTTCTTTTCCTTTCTTGCTTTGGAGTGCATTACGATTTGTTGCTTCCTATTCCCATTTGATCAATTTGGATTTTAAGCTTATCTTGTTCTTCCATAGTTTCTATTAACGCCTTTCGCAATTGGTTATTTAGTAGCTTTTCTATTTCCCACAAACTTTTCTAGAGAAGAAACCTTGTTCTTCAGATTACAGTATTCGTTGATGCTTGATCGGCTCCAACTTTAGTGTCCAATCACTATCTGTCGACTTCCACCATTTCAGGATCTGGTACTACATTTTCCAATACCACCATCTCATCAAGGTTGTTTGCACAATGAGCCTCTATTTCAGCTTTTGGCTTTGATATCGGCTCCTTCTTTACGATCAGAGGGTATCCTAATTCTTTTCCACCTGACATCTACATACAACTTATGTTGATTAGTAAATAATATATACACACAGTAAACAATAGTTTTATAACAGTTATCTTTTATTTTGTTCAACGATGAATTTATTTAATTCATCTCCTTTTAAACTCTATATGAGCTACTTGTATTTTCAACGTTTCCCTCTGTTCTAAGGTTATAGCCTAAGGTCGATCCCACCTAAGGTTTCTAACCCTAAAGCTTTGATACCAACCTGTGACGCCCCCAAATCCGGGTACTTGAAACCCGAACTCGGTGCTTCACAATACCATTTCTATAAGCTGAATAATACTAATAATAATAACAATAATATAAAATTCAAACTTAATTTACATATGCATCAAAGTTTACTCCTGTGCACTGAGACCTTTAAACATTCATTACATCATAGATAATAAGTATCATTGTCTTAATAAACTATAACTATTACACAACATATTATAAATCTCATTCGATACCTTTTCCTTTCCCTTGTTCTTGCTCGAGACTTCAGTTGATCATACTTAATCGAAAACATTTAAATTTAAAGCAAAAATGAGCATTGGATTGCCCAAAGAAGTAATAACAACAATATATATTAAAAAAAGAATTAAATGTTTTCTTTGAAAGACACTTCTACAACGAATCAACAGTTGTGAAGTAAGCTGAACCAATAATAACAATATATCACTTCCATATGTAATCTTTGAAACTACGTATAGACTATAACTGGAGATCAGTCAACATACTATGAACATTGTTTTCTATTATCGAAAAGGTTAAATAGAAATTTATCTGTAAACCGTCATAACTTACGGGCACGGGGGGTGATCAGCCCGTTATGCCCTGTATTAATCAATACTACATGCAAGAACAATATTATCGTTCACTCTATCCACCTTAGGTGCACAAAAGTTTCCCATATTTGGGATGTTCATACTTAGTCGGGAATCCGAACCAAAACAATCTGGTTGGATACAATAACGTTCTATCTTGTTCAACAATATTTTATGTCTAAATTTGAATCAAATAGCTTAGACGGCTTTTAAGTCAACGTATACGTACATACTTGAAATCAATAGGTATGTATCAACATATGATTAAATACAATGGTTATCCAAGTGGGGACACTTGTCTAATCCTATATACGAATTAACGAATAGAATAAATATCTGAATTATACAATAATACAATGATCAGATAATGTAAGAACTTGTATGAATACAAAGATTGGATACATAATGAATAATAATAGAGTTAATAATCTGGCACAATAATAATTGGAGTAAGTTTAGGAAACTTGCATAACATGATATACCTGTTTGCACGAAATAAAAGTAGTGCATAAGGTTTAGATACTTGTCTGAGCTGCTGCTTACAATAACGCAACTTAGATTAATCTTTTATACAGCGACTTATCAATAATAAGATCATTCGTTCAATTAGAATAATATATCATAACACATAGTACTGCTAATTGCAGTCAGCACATAACCTAATTACATTGTCACATATGTTTAACAGTCATTATATCATAAACAGACACATATCTAGTCAATTTATCTAAGTCCAGATCAATTTCTGAAATATTTCTATATACCGACGGCTTTATCGGGTAATAATCGAGTCTAAAACTCTAATCTGTAGTTCAATATTCGTTTAGATATTTTAAATATCAGTCATATTATTTTTCATAGCCTTATAAATTTTTTTAAATAATTATTATACTTTATTATGAATTTTCAAACACTGAAATCATTATTAAATGATTTAAATATTAACTAATTCTATTATCATTAATATTTAATATATATTAAACTATTAATGAAACTATTGCCAAAATATTAAAGTTATTTATAATAACTCAAAATATTTTTAAAGTATTAATATTACCCTTAAATAATTTTTAAAACATTTAAAATCATTTTTAAATAATTACCATTAATATTAGAATATTAATTTATTATAAATTAAAATATTAAAAGTCATTACTTATAACTTAAAATATTTTTAATTCATTTATTTCATTTTTAAATGATTTTTGATTCAATAAAACTATTTTAAAACTATTTATTTAATATAATTAGTAAATAAACTTAATATCATAAATATTAAATTATTAATGAAATTTACCTCTAAATATCAAAAGTTATATTTTATAACTTAAAATATTTTTAAACTATTTATTTTCATTTAAAATGATTTTTATAATATTAAAATCATTTTTAATTAATTTATTTAATATAATTACTAAATAAATCTAATATCATTAATATTTAATAATTAATGAAACTTATCTTAAAATATTAAAAGTTATATTTTATTACTTAAAATATTATTAAATACCTTATTATTATTTAAAATGATTTTAATATAATAAAATCATTTTAATTAATTTATTTAATGCATTTATTAAATAATTTAAATACTAATAATATCCAAATAAATATTAATATTTATGAAAAATATGTCAAATTATTAAAAGTTAATTTTATAACTTAAAATAATTTTTAAAATCGATTTTATAATTCTCGTGAATTTATTTCTATTTTTAATGTATTTTTCTAATTTATAAAACAAAAATAATTAAATCCGTCGCTAAAGGCTTTTTAGGAATGAGCTTTTGTCATGCGATAGGTGTTCTTGAGGCTCAAGAACACCGATAATCGATGCACAAGGGTACCTACTCTTTGACCTTCTTTAATTTAATTGTAATGCAAATGTTTCTAGTTAACTATAACTGTGATCTTGTAGTACTCATGTAACACTTTGCAAGTGTAAATCAACATCCGGTCGATCATAACATATGAGCAAGATATAAATCTTTGAAATCATCATCGACATGTTCATAGTGTTTCGGGTCGCCTGTAAAACAAAGTCGTGGCTTGGCCAACGCAGCGATTTCGATGGCCTTTAAATCGATAATCTGTTCATGTTACAAGTTTTCTACTCGTCGGACTATGTAGACAAACTATCAGAGCACATGTTGCAATCTATGGTAGAGTCTAAACATAATTAATCAAAACGCGTTGGGGCTCACAAATTGCAGTAGAAGAATCGCTCTTCATTTCGGGTTTTCGAAAATGAAGAACGATCGATATCTTACTGGATCCTTATATCTCGCTTACGAAGTTTTCTATAAGTGATCTATTGATTTTAGATTGTACCCAACATGTAATACTATAGATCTAATAAATAAAACACCTATAGCATCAACAAAGCAAGTAGATTTAAGCCGGTCAAACCATGTCAGAAGACATGTTCTTGAGCTTTCTGGAATTTTCATAAATAGATTTTGTGAACAAGCAGGCTAGTTTGACCTTCCACTGTGTTCCATATATTGATGATTTAAGGGATCTACAAGCATGTATTCATAGTAAACATAACAAGCTACAACTTAGTTACAATAATGTAATCAAAACAACAACACAATCGGCGGATCTAGTCGCTTGAAAACGCTGTCGTGCCTCAATGCTCTGGCACGATCCGGGTTTTCCAGATTTTAGAAAGTCGTGGTCATTCAACGACCTTTAACCATGATTATCTCATCATTATAAGCATGATCCGATCCTCGCTTCAAGTTCTAGATTACGAGACCTCATAGCATACTACAAATCCAAAACATAAAACACCCCAAATCATAAACAGAGAGAGATCCACAACCTCGACTTTTTGCTTATGTCGATACAAAAATCATTATTTTCCAGATTTTAAAAAATGACAAATTCGAGCCTCTAGATGTTATGGATCTAACATCTAGCAACCCAGATCACTTTGTTAGACTCCATACTACATATTTAACACAAAAAACTAACATCTAACATGCAAATCAGGATCAGATTTCTTTTTAGGGTTCATACCTTTTTGTGAGAAAAATCTGATTTCTATGCTTCTGATCTGTTTGTGGATTTCGTGGGGCTTGATTAGGGGACTGATATGCTATACAATTTCGTGGGTTTGAGCTTGAGAGAGAATGGCTAAGAGTTTGTTGCACAAATAAGGTAATAATGCATTTTCTCTCTCTTAATCTATGCAATTAAATTGATGCAATGAACTTGACTGGTGAATTGAATCTGATATGCTGGTCATGTAGCTGCTAGGTTGATAGGGTAGGTTGGCTGGCCAGGTCTTGCAAAGATTTGGCTAGCAATAATTCAACATATGGGACAAAAGGGTATTTTGGTAATTATTTTTAATTTCAAGGGTATTCTTGTCCAAGGTTATTAAATCTAGGGTTTAATCACTAGATTTTATATCTTAAAGTTTCCCAAATAATTTCTAGGATTTGGACAATTAAAAATTAAAGTGTAATAAAATTTTAATTTTAAACACACTAATAAAATTAGGGTTTTTAATAGAAATTAGGGTTTTTAATAGAAAATTAGGATTTTTAAATTAGGGTTCCTTAATATCATTAGGGTTCCCAAATTAACAATTAGGGTTTCCTAATTATCATTATAATTTACTAAAACAAGATGGTAGGATTTCTAATTTTAGCAAATTAGGGTTTTCAAATAATAATTAGGGTTTCTCCTAATTACGTAAAAATATATAATACACAAGAAAATTCATATAACACAATTATTACACGCCTCGAACTCATAACCAGAAGTTTAACAATTAGGGTTTAATAACATGATATATGGGTTCTGACATAATTTACCATATTTGGTCTACCATTATCAGTCTACACGATATACAAAGACATATTCATAAGCATCTGAAAAATTAAAATATAATTAATATTATATTATTATTCTCATTCATTGCTTCAAAATCCAAAATTAGGGTTTGATTCCATATCTCGATTTATTCTTCATATACTACATCAATAATTAAGCTAAAATAATTAACTTAAATATTCTCGAACAAATTCATATAATAAAATATTTATTATTATACTTCTAATAATCATTTCATATATTATTTAAATAATATAAAATCATATTTTCATGGAAAATAATTAATAAAAACATTTTCGCTTACAAAATTAATTACTATAGGAATATAATTTGTGGTGATTAATAATTCTAAAATTATTTATAGGTAATAAATATATTTGCATTTATCATACATTACTTGACACATATTCTCATCATTAAAATAATAAAAAAAAAAATTATATCCAAAATTTCTTATTTATTTATATGCAAAATATCGGGTTATTACAATTTTTAAATGTTACATTTTCTTAAGTATATGTTAAAATTTGAGATGTTTGTGATTTTAATTACATTTTTTAGTATGTAGTTGGTGTTATTTTTATACAATATTAAATAAAAGAAAATATAATAATATTTATTATTACCTCTATCTTATTAAAATAATTTTTTTAATGTATTGTTTTTTTTTTGAGTAATAACATGTGTCATTTTTATTGTAAATAATTTTGCTTAAGAGTTAGTTATGTTTAGTTTAATATTTGAGAAAAATATTTAATATAATTTTTAATAATAAGTTTATTTTACGTAAATTTTAATATTTGGGAAAAATAATTATATTTGCATTAATTTGTACTTTTATGCATATTAAAATTTTACTTTTTAATTACAAAAATATATTTGAATGTATATTACGAATTTTAATCTTTAAGAAATTTAATTAACAAAAAGTGTATAATTTTATTTTCTTGATAAAATAAATATTTATTATTTTTTGAGAAATATGTTATTTATTAATGTACAAATTCATAATTTAATTAATTAGATCAAGTTGAGTAAAAATTATAACATACAAATTTATATTTAGTGGATATATTAAACATTATAATTTGAAGGGTATATTAGACATTATATTAAAAATATTTTTGAATATTAGTTGGTCAACCACACTAGGAGTAGTAAATGTTACATATTATAAACTAGAAAGGTATTGACTGTTACTTTAAAAACTAAAGGAGTGATGAGTGTTATTATGAATATCTACATAGTTGTCAATGTATTTTACTCTTGTTGTTATAATGAGATAGCTTTATGTAGTATTAATTACGTAAATAAATCACAAAAATTAAAGGTCAAACTATGACTATATAGACCAGAGAGGTCATTTTAGAGAATTATTTTAGTCTTTTAATATAATCGTTTAAGAATTTTAAGTAATCATTAATTGCTTAGTTTTTAATATTATCTCAAGTATTAAATATAATTTTGGTTTCTTCACTATTTTTTGTCAAATAAATAATACCTTTTTTCAAGGACAATATAGACAATTGATATTATATTTAATGTTATACAATAATTTTCTTAATACTTGTGCACAACTCTAAAATGACTTATATTAAGGGACAGATGGAGTAATATAATTATAAATGATGCATTGAATGTTTAATCATAAAACCCCAAAAAAACTCTTGGACTGGTCTGGATATAAATGTCAATAATGTAATCATTTGGAGAGGAGGAAAAGTCATTCTAATAGTCGATCACAATCTACCCCAGCCTGCTGGTAGGGGTGAGCATTCGGTTATAACTGAATCGAAATATCTATTCGGTTATAACCGAAAATCGAAATATCGACAAAACAAGTATCCGAAATGCTAACCGAATTTTAGAACTAACCGAATTATCAATACCGAATTCAAGATGCACAATTCTTTAATTTGATAATAACCAAACTCATGCACTTGATTAAAATTAAGCATTAAGCATGAAGCAACATCCAACATAAACATTAAATATTAAACCGAACTCACAAGTTAATAGATAATAATATAATTAATAATTATTTTTTTAAATATTACAATTCTATTATTCTGATACCGAATAGTCTGTTTTTAAAACCTAACCAAAACCGAATATTGAATAATAATTCGGATATAACCGAAATTCCAAAAAAAAACCGAAAATCAAAATAATTCGGTTAAAATGGTTCGGTTCGATTCGGTAGTTTGATTTTATCTGTTTTTTGCTCACTCCTACCTGCTGGTCTGTCCTTTGAATCAAACTAGCTAATCTTCATAACTACCCACTTGCGCGCAGAAAAGATGATTAAGTGTTGTGGCCTTTACTTGCTGGATGTTTTGAGACGACCATCGAGTCCCTTTGTTTGAAATTTGACTTTCAACAATTCTAGAACTAGCCAGGTATAGGCATTCATGTCAAAATAAATATACAAATGATGTTCACACACACACACACATATATATATATATATATAGTCCGGATCCAATCCGGGATCCCAGACTTTTTTAAAATACGGACTCTTTTTTTAAATTTTTTTTTAAAAACAACTAAAAAAAAGTTTAATATTTTATGAAACTGAATTTTTTTCTTTATAATATAATGTTTTGGGTGTAATTTGAATACATATAACAAAATAGTCTGTACAACTTTTTTTTAATTGTTTAAAAAAAATAAAAATAAAGATCCGAATTTTAACAAGGTCTAGACCTGATCCTTTATATATATATATATATATATATATATATATATATATATACACACACACGAGCCATGAAGAAGATCTTGTATTCCACTATGCAGATTTGCTATGGCATGTACTTTACTATCATAAGTGGGGTCCGGACTTTGTGTCGTTTAAATACGACAGTTCATTTCAACAGTCAAGTAGAAGTGAGTTGTATTTATATAATTATAATTATACAATTATAATTGTATAATTTTTTTTAAAATTATGCATAAGTATTAAAAGAAATACTCCTCCATCTTTTAATATAAATTATTTTAAAAAATGTTTTTGTTCTTTATCATAAATCGTTTAAGAATTTAAGTAAATATTAATTATTTAATTTCTAATATTACCCCAAGTATTACATATAACTTAGGTTCTTTAATTATTTTTTGCCCAATAAATAATATTTTTTTTCCAATACAAGGACAATATAGACAATTGATATTATATTTAAATATGCTATACAATTATTTCTTTCATATTTGTGCACAATTCTAAAATGACTTATATTAAGGGATAATAGTAAATGTATAGTATTAAATATAATATCAATTGTCTATAAGAAATTATTAAATTCACACCAGAAAATGTTATTTCCACAACAAAAGTGTAGCTATAGATCCTATAGCGACGGTTTTAACCGTCGCTATACATCTATAGCGATACTTTTATTGTAGAAATAACAAAAAGTAGTGTGGATTTAACAATTCTCTTGTCTATATTGTCTTTGTATTGAAAAAAAAGAGTTGTTATTTATTGGACAAAAAAATATTGAGAGAACCAAAATTATATTTAATACTTGGAGTAATATTAAAAACTAAACAATTAATACTTACTTGAAATTCTCAAACAAAAATATTAAGACTGTTTGTTTGTCAAGATTATAATCTCAAAATTATTAGTCACATGTTTATTTTTTGGCTAAATGACACATTTGTCACTCCAAGTTCTCACCCACTTTTAAAGTCTTCCCTAAAATTCATTTTTCGTCAATTAGGTTTTTAAAGAAATATTTTTTGGTGTTTTTGTTCCTTTTACCCAATTTTATCCAAACCCGAATCATTTTGACCCAACCCGACCAAGTTTGACCCAACATTAATTTCACCAATTAATGTTTTAAAAAAACTAAAAAGATGTTAATTTTTAAAAATAATAATAATTTATTTTAAAATATTAAAAATAATTATTATTTTAAATATTTTAAAACAAATTATTATTTTTAGGAAAAAATTATTAGAAACCTTTTTTTCTTCTTCATAAAATGAGTAAAGTTTCATAAAATATTCAAATAATTAAATAAGAAAATAAAACTTTATTTTTAAAAAATAAGTAGATTTTTTTTCATTTTTTATGTAAAACATTATTTTAAAATTTTTTTTATGTATTTACCATTATTATATATATTCTTTGATGGGTATCCAAGGATCCAGACCATCTCGTAAGCCCAATATGAAATATAGGCCCAAGTTCAAGAAGTCTGGCGATCCCAACAAAAGTGATCCATCCCGGTTGGGTTAATTGAGCTCATCAGTTAGCTATGCATGACCACATCATGAAGGAAGTGGGCAAACCTCGTCTCCAGATCTCACGGAGAGCACGTCAACCATCTTGCGCATTAGGAAGAGGTTGGGAGCTACACTACAGTAGTGGTTTAGTGACTACATGTTCACCCCAAAACTGCCACGGGGTCGCTATAAATTGTATGCCTCACCATCATTTGGGGGGCAACTGATTTCTTGTACTTGAGAACTCTCTGCACTCCCTCTATTTTCCAAGACACTTGATATAATAAAAAGTGTCGGTGACTAAAGCCATTCAAAAGTGGACTAGGTCACCTAGACCGAACCACTCTAATTATTGTCTTATTTCCTTACTTTAATTATCGCATTTATTATTACTTGACAGATGTGTACAAAGTTTATTTTGTGCATCATCAGTTTGGCGCCGTCTGTGGAAAATTCGAAAAGATTTTCACCTTCAAACATCTAAACCAATGGCGATCACAAACAGGTCAATGAACCAACCTGAAGGAAATTCACGAGCACACCAACCCCATCCCAAATATTTCAGCTCCAAATCCACAGCAAATGATGGAGACCATGCAACAGTTGGCTACCCAAAATCAGCAGATACTACAACTCCTGCTTGCCGGACAAGGAGGAGGAATGCAACTAGGAGGACCGAAACCGTGGACTACCTTATAAGGCGAACAGACACACCTTTCAAGCCTGACGTGGTGAACTACCCACTCCCTCAAAAGTTCAAAATGCCATCCGTGGAGACCTTTGACGGAACAAAAGATCCGCTGGATCACCTCGAAACGTATAAAACCCTAATGCAACTTCATAACATCCCTGATGAAATCATGTGCATGACATTCCCAACCACCTTGAGGGGCTCCGCTCGACAATGGTTTGCTGAAGCTCTCTCAAAATTTCCATTTCAACTCCTTTGTTGAATCGAAAGGTCTCTTCGTGTCCCACTTTATTGGGGGGCGACGTCATCAAAAGCCCGGCACACACCTTCTCAGCATAAAACAAGACAAAGACGAGAGCCTGAGGAACTACCTGTGACACCCCCATATCCGAGTACTTCGATTCCACGGGATTTGGTGTTCACTGTACAAATATCATCTATCTATCTACCCATAATAAATGCAAACCATGCAATAGATAGAAATAAATCTTCCCCTTATGGGGTTACAACATCTGAATAATAAATATAATCCCAGGTCATACTAACCTTAAACATCTGCACAGAAACATAAACAAATAAGTCTTAAACAACATCATTCACTTAAGTCTAAACAGAATTACATCATCATAAAAAACAAGTCTTCATCACTTGTTAATCTTGCCTTGCATTTTCTAGTAGAAGAAGGCTCATCGTACTTTTCGTTCTTAATCGCAATGTTATTATTACAAGAGTGAGCACTATTGCCCACAAGTATAAAATGAAATAACAATATATAATAACATACGAGTGAATCAAAGACTTCTGAAATAAAAGCTCAACTTTTGAATCAAGAATGAATAACAAGAATTCAAAAGATTTCTGAGGGTCATAAGACCTTGAACTACGTCCTAGGTTATCAAGGGTTATACTTGAAACCTTTAATAGTTATAAGACTATGGACTCTTCTACTCATACTTAGGGGGATCAACCCTTAGTACCATACTGTGCACAATAGCTTAACGCTAACGCATAAGTAATCCCCTATACAGGGTTGTTCATCTCAGTTTGACATTTAAGTCCGTACCAAAGAAAGTTTAGTTTGGATAATTCATCAAGGGTTCTGAAATTTAGAACGCTCATCAACTATGGACTAGTCGAATCATAAAGGGCTCGCTAGTCTAACAAGGTTTAACAGTAATTGAATATTTAACTTGAATAAAATCTCAAAGGTATACAATAGAATAAGTATTATATAACAGCATCATGCTTGAAAGATTAATAGGCTATAATATAACAAAACAGACTTGATCAATAATAATGAGAACTTGCTCAATTAGAAAGGTGAACTCATCACTTATATAACGATAACAAGTAGGGTTAGGAAACTTGCCTCGTGCGTAGATTACACTTTAATAAACACGTTCCTTGAATTTAATCCTACATATCATTTCCATTCACAACAATAGTTAATTATAATATAATTAGTCATCATAAGTTCATTCTCTTTGTCTAACTTGATTATGACTATACTTAGTCAATTTACTACATTCATTGTCACATAATTTACACTTCACTTAATAACAAGCTAATTATGTATTCAATAATTCAATCCACATGCAATTATGTTATTTACATGTTAAGAATCTATTTTAATATCTCATTATACTTCTAACATATTTCTATGTTCATTAAATTAGGTTAACATCACATTTCAAAACTTGAACACTTTAAAAATTCATTTCGAACATTTCGAGAGAGTGTGGTCAAGGCCGCCACTTTTTTATACTTGTTCTCGCATCATGCATCGATATTCTATGGCATCATGGCAAGTATATGGCAGCAAGTAAGTCACAAGGCTTAGAGTCCAGGCCACATGCACATGAGACTCGAGATTCATTCTACATTACAAAAATTGCGTAACACGGCCAAAAAACTCCAATTAAATTATTACTACACGAATTTAATCATACCGACATGTTAAAATTCGTATATAATCATTACTCAACATTTATAGAGTGATTTTAACCAATTAAAACACATAATTACAGAATTAAAATATGTAAATTTCACTGTTCTTGATGTTCTTGAAGGTTTTGAAAACAAAACATGAAAATTACCACTACTTGATTCGTTATAACACCGAATTCGCTCATTTAAAGTTTGGTCTCTTCAGATCAACATGCATAATAACATACAAGTGTATATTTTACAAAACAATTTATGTTTGACATATTAAAATCACGTATAAGGGCCATATGGCCATATCCCATACTCTCAGAATTTGAAATAACCATATACGATGTATTTTCATGAAACCGATGATATGGTTTATATATTATATATATAATCAAATACGATATGATACATCTTAATCCATACACAACCCATAATCATACCCTTTCCCAATCACACGTAGTTTTTAACAAAACGTTGAAAGCCATTTTCATAAAAAACTTAAACAACGTAAATTTATAATTTGGGAAGAAGGAGATTACCCGAGTGTGAATGAATAGAGATAAAAACCCTTTTCAAAAGCTTCTTCAATCATAGAGTTTCTCACAAAATCCTCTAAGTTCTCTCTCTCGAATTTCTCAAATTCTCTCTAACTATATTTCAAACTTAAAAAATGAATTAAAGAAGACGATAAAATAAAGAAAAGAATCGACATTAAGGTTAGTTAATCCAATCATGGGTAAACGCTATCAACTCCCACTAGGGCCTTGTTTGGCTAGCCTTAATAAATTTTCTAATTATTTAATTTAATAAATCTCTTATACTATAGTTTAAATCAATGTCACACCCAATTATACAATAAATCAAATATCTTATTTAATTTAATTTAAATAAAATATAATAATTTCTCATTAATTCACATAGTCAAATAATTAAATTCTCATTTATTAATAATGTCAAATTATTAAATCTCTAATTAATTATTAAATTAATTAAAATAACATTATGCTTATTAAATATTTCTTTTAATTCAATAAGCTCACATAATTACATACTTGAATAATAAAATTCTCCACATTAATTTAATAAGTATAACACATATAATTAAATTAATCTATCACAATTCATCAATTAATTATTTAATCTAATAATTAAATCATCGAAAATATTTATTTAATTCAATAAATATTAAAATTAAATTATAAAAATCTCATTCATCACATCTTTCTCCCTTAAAAGGATTCTCGTCCCCGTAATCACGACTCAATAATTTCAATTCGCTACATTCTCTTCCCCTTACAAAGATTATGTCCCCGGAATCGCTTACACAAATTAAGTAAATAAATGAGGATAATTTTTCATCATATTTTCTTCGAGTTCCCATGTAGCTTCTTCAGCGTTGTGGTTCCTCTAAATTACCTTAACAGAAGGTATTACTTTATTTCTGAGAACTTGTTCTTTTCTGTCAACAATTTGAACATGAATTTCTTCGTAAGATAAGTCTTTTTCAAAATGCAAGGGTTCGTATTCAATTACATGTTTGTAATCGGGTTTGTAGGGTCATAATACAAAAACGTGAAAGACGCTGTGGACATTCTCGAGTGCTGGAGGTAGGGCTACCTCATACGCAACTTCTTCGATTCTTCTTAGTACTTCAAATGGTCCAATGAATCTTGGGTTTAATTTCCATTTCTTTCCGAACCTGATCTTTCCCTTCCATGGAGAGACCTTTAAGAACACATAACTACCCGATTCAAACTCAACGTTTTTACGATGTGGATCGGCGTATTTCTTCTGTCTATCTTGAGTTGCTACCAGTCGTGTTCGGATCAACTTAACTATTTCGCCGCTTCATTGCACCAATTTTCTGGGACCTAATAATTGTCTCTCGCCAACTTCATCCCAATAAAGTTTAGTTCTGCACTTTCTCGCCAGATAACGCTTCATAAGGCGGCATGCCAATACTAGCGTGGTAATCTGTTGTTGTAGCCAAACTCTACTAATTCGGTAGGTGATCATCCCAATTTCCTTTAAAGTCCATCACACAGGCTCTTAGCATATCTTCTAATGTCTGAATCGTTCTTTCGCTCTGTCCATCTGCTTGAGGGTGATATGTCGTACTCATCCGCAATTGTGTACCCATGCATTCCTCGTAGACGCTTCCGTAAGTTCGATGTAAAGCGTGGATCCTCGTCGAAAACATTGACACCGGACTCGCGCCTCAAAACAATCTCTTTTACATATAACCTCGCCAACCGATCTAAGTTGAATCTGATTTTTATCAAGGAAGTGTGCGATTTTTCAACCAATCGATAACCCATATCGCTCAGTAGCCTTTCCGAGTCATCGGAAGGCCAACCACGAAGTCCATTGTAATATGTTCCCATTTCCATTCTCGGGATCTCCAACGGTTGTAGCAATCCACTCGGCCTCTCGATGTTCTCGCTTTCACTTTCGGCGACAGTGTCGACACTTGGCAACACATTCTCGCAACATCTCGCTTCAAATTTGGCCACCAAAAATGTTGTCAAAGATCTTGATACATCTTGGTACTACCAGTAGAATCGAATATCGTGAGTTATGAGCCTCGCTTAAAATGTCTTCCTTAATCTCTCAGATCAAGGCAGTACCCAAATTCTCTACTCTCAAATCTCAAATTCCTTCCTTATCCATCTTAAATCTTGGTTCGGCCCTTCAGATATCTTCTTTATCACCTTTTTGCATTCATCATCTCAAGTTGAGCCTCCTTAACTTTATCCAGTAGGGTTGTACCAGATTGCATCTGAAATAGCTTCGCATCAATTTCCATAGGATACTTCACTTCCAACTCCAGTTTCTCCATTTCTGAAATTAGTTCCTCATGAGCAGTCAACATCATCAACTTCTCCCAACCCTTTCTACTTAAGGCATCGACAACGACATTTGCCTTACCCAGATGGTATAAAATCTCACAGTAGTAGTCCTTAATTAATTCCAACCAACTTCTTTGACGCATATTCAAGTCCTTTTGTGTAAAAATATATTTCAGACTCTTATGGTCTGTATATATTTCACACTTCTCCCCGTAGAGATAGTGCCTCCAAATTTTCAAAGCAAAAACTACTGCAACTAACTCCAAGTCGTGGGTCAGATATCCCTTCTCGTAATCTTTCAACTGTCGTGACGTATACGCAATGACTCTGCCGTTTTGCATAAGCACACAACCAAGTCCTTTATGCGACGCATCACTATAAATAAAAAAATTTCCTGTATCGTCCGTAAGAGACAACACAGGTGATGTACTCAACCTCTTCTTCAATTCTTGAAAGCTTTCCTCACACTTCTCATTTCAAACAAATTTTACCGCTTTTCGCGTTAAATTCGTTAGCGGAGTTGTGATCTTGGAAAAGTCTTGAATGAACCTTCTGTAATATCCTGCTAATCCAAGAAAACTTCATACTTTTGACGGCATCCTCGGCTGATCCCAGTTAGTTACTGCTTCGACTTTGGATGGATCTACCAAAATTCCATTTTTATCGATCGCGTGCCCAAGAAATTATACCCGCTCGATCCAAAATTCGTATTTCGAAAACTTGTCATACAACTTTTCCCTTCTCAACACTTCCAACGTTAATCTCAAATGCTCTTCATGTTCTTCCTTGGTTTTCGAATATACCAAAATATCATATATAAATACCACTACGAACTTGTCCAAAAACAGTTTGAACACACCATTCATTAGTCCCATAAATGCTGCAGGAGCATTCGTTAGACCAAACGACATTACCAAAAATTCAGTAGTGACCATATCGTTTCTCAAACGCCGCCTTCTCGTACATCCTCTGGTCTCACCTTCAATTGATGATAACCACTTCTCAAGTCTATCTTAGAAAAATATCTCGTCCCCTTCAATTGATCAAACAGTCATCGATCCTCAGAATGGATATGGATATCTATTCTTAATCGTGACCTTATTTAGTTCTTTATAATCAATGCAGAGCCGCATCGCTCCATCCTTCTTTTTCACAAACAACACCGGCAGCTTCCCCACGGCCGATACGCTTCTAATGAATGTACTTCTTGTCCAAAGAATTCTTGTAGTTGTACCATTAATTCTTTCATCTCTACCGCTGCCATTCTAAGATGATGGTGCCTTCGATATTGAGAGCCGCTCGGTGCCAAATCGATCACGAAAATCAACTTCTATCCGGCGGAAGTCCCGGAAAATCGTTTGAAAAACATCGACGAAGTCTCTCACTACTGATATCTCCTCTACTTTTGGGTTCTCTTTACGATCGTCGACTATGTAAGCTAAATATCCTACACAAATTTCGCCTTAACAACTTTCGCTCGCATCATCGCATCGCTGTATTAACTCGCTTGTCTCAGCGACTTGCTACCATATAAACACAACCTTTGACGGAGTCATAAGGTTAATACGCTTTTTTGGCAATCAATTACACCCGTAATTGAATAACCACCCATTCCCAAGATAACGCCAAATTCCCCAAGTCGAATAGGATAAGATCTACGCTCATGATATTACCCTTAATATCCACTCTACGCTTCTTATGTACGTATTTAATAACATGATTATTTCTCTATTCGCAATTTCTATGTTCATGGGGTATTCCAACTCATCCTTAGGCAAATCTAAATTCTTAGCAAAGTCATCTGATATAAAGGAACAAGTAGCACCCAATCAAATAAAACATAAGCATTAATTTTATTGATCGAATGATACCGACACCACATCACGAGACCGAATCGCATCCTCGCACCATCATGTTGAAAGTCCCGGCGGTTTGGCCTATTGTCATGCGGTGGTCCTGTGATAGTCAAGGCGTTTCCACCGCTTATTTCCTTTGTTTCCTCCCCGATCCCGCCCCTCCGCATCCCTTCTTAGGACAATCTCTTGCCAAATGATCTTTTGAACCACAAGTGAAGCAGCACCCTTCTTCGGGTTAGATAGTAGGTGCTATGTGGCCTTCCCCAACCACAATTGTAGCACACCCGCTTTCCTTTCATACAAACCCCTGAGATGAGCTTTCCCGTGTGTCGCATGCTGCTTCAATCCTCTTCTTCCCCTCCTTGTTGATTCCCCGATGATGAGTTGTCATTCCACCTCTTCTTCTCGATTAAAATTACCACCTCGTGCCACTTCCACTAGCTTTGTTATTTCCTTCACTTTCACTTTTCTTCTTCTTCCGATCTTGATTGTACTTGGTCACCGTGATCACTTCCACCTTCAAAGAGTATGGCCTTTTCCAAAGACTCCAAAGAAAAGTGTTTATCAAAACATCGATACTTTACTATATACCTGTGGCTTTAGTCCTTGTTCAAACCTTCTCGCTTTTCTCTCATCCGTGTGAACTTGATATGGGGCGAACCTCGCCAACTCGTTGAATCTAGCCGCATAATCAGTACATTTACATATTCCTCTCGCTTCAACTCCGTAAATCGAACCTCCATTTGGTTCTCGCGAATGGCTCTTCGAAATACATCTCTAAAACATCTCTTTTCAATCTCTCCCAAGTAATCACACCTTCACCTCCACGGACCTTGTTTGCTTGCCACCAAGAATCGGCTTCGCATTTTAGTATAAACGCTGCAAAAGCGGGTCTTCCGTCTTCTAACTCTAGCAACATCGAAAACCTTTCTCCATTTCCATAACCCACGCTTTGAGCCTCAATCGGGTTCATGGAACCTTTAAACTCTAGCGGTCCCACCGCCTTTGAAATCTTTAAATGTTGTATTTGGTGGAGCTTGAGGTTGATTATTCATCGCTCCAAATAAGCAAGTTAACCAATCACGAATGTGATTAGCATTGGCGTTATTGTTGTTATTAGTAGATCCTTCTTGAAATGGGTTGACGTTGTTGTCTTCTTCTTCTTGCAAGCATATTTCTCGTTAAAATATATGCTTATTAGATCTTTGTTTATTTCTCTAAATAGTTAAGGCATTACTCAACAATTTAACATAATTATTTAACACATTATCTCAAACAACTTGATATATATTCATTCATATCAAAAGTTTTACATCAAACGATAAAGATCACCGCTATTTACATCAACTATCCCGAGATAAAGAGTCTACAAGATTTAAATATTAAAATATTCCTTTGTTCATAACTACATCAGAATTTACATCTAAGTACTAGATAAGTTTATCACATAAGCAAACAAATTCTATCACTGTCTGTCAAGGCGCTGAATAGCCTTGCTACGCTCATCTTCCATGATGCGAGACATCGTCCTGCGATCCAGCATGTACGATGGAAGTCCTTCGAACCGGATGGGGTACCTCAAAACTCGATCCTCGGCCCTCATCCATCAGATTATTAAGTGTAGAGTACGCCTCCCCAAGCTTTGCCTTCTTTGCATTTAACATCCTCTTCTTCAAAGATCAAGACGACGCGACTCTCTTACCCAAATTTCCTCTCTCGCTATGATCACCCTTTGAGAGCTTTCCTTCGCCTCCTTCTTCAACTTCTCTATCTCTTCGGTCCTTATCTTCGGTTTGACCTTCTCGTGGACCAAATCCCATTCTACATTTCCTAGTCATGAGTGAAGAGTCAAAATCTCCTCTCCTTCGCTTCGAGAGTAATCACGAATAATCGCCTGCTCAATCGATCCTCAGACACATCATCTCAGTAACTCTTCGTTACATTATCAGATAACGCGTCAGACATCTCAAAGATCAATGGAGTGCCGTGGAAACTCCTCTTCTTCCTCTTCCTCTTCAAATTCTCCTCAGATCCTCCTCGAGATCAGCCTCGTGTTCATGCTCCCGACCAACAATCTGTGATCAATCTGAGATGACTCTCTCAGACTAACTGCTCCCTAACGATATGAATGTCTCTGGGCTCCTCCTCCTCAGAGGTATCAGTAGGTACTCTGGGTTCCTCCTCCCCACCTCGACTAGCTCCTCCAACATCCGACATCCCGACAACAAAATTTTAAGTTTTAGTTACTAAGTCGCATACTATCTAACACATAATTTAACACATAAGCACATAAAGTCTTTTATTATCTTCAATGAATTACAAAATTCATTTCTTAGAACTCGATAAGAGTTTTCCATCACTATGTTCTTCCTATAAGGCTACTACCTAAGGTTGTTCCCCACCTAAGGTTCATAACCTCATACTTTGATACCAACTTGTGACACCCCCAAATCCG
This sequence comes from Panax quinquefolius, assembly GCA_020205615.1. Classification (NCBI taxonomy): domain Eukaryota; kingdom Viridiplantae; phylum Streptophyta; class Magnoliopsida; order Apiales; family Araliaceae; genus Panax; species Panax quinquefolius. The sequence continues at coordinate 54,045,118 of CM035170.1, forward strand.
GGTACTTCAATTCCACGGATTTGGTGTTCATCAGATAAATATCATATATCTATCTACCCATAATAAATGCAAACCATGCAATAGATAGAAATAAATCTTCCCTTATGGGTTACAACATCTGAATAATAAATATAATCCCAGTCATACTAACCTTAAACATCTCGTATGGAAACATAAACAAATAAGTCTTAAACAACATCAACTTAAGTCTACAATAAATTATTCTCATCATATAAAACAACAAGTCTTCATCACTTGTTAATCTTGCCCTTGCCTTTGCTAGTAGAAGGCTCATCATACTTTTCGTTCTTAATCGCAATGTTATTATTACGCAAGAGTGAGCATGATTGCCCACAAGTATAAAAATGAAATAACAATATATAATAACATGAAAGTGAATCAAAGACTTCAAATAAAAGCTCAACTTTTGAATCAAGAATGAATAACAAGAATTCAAAAGATTTCTCGAGGGTCATAAGACCTCGAACTATGTCCTAGGTTATCAAGGGTTATACTTGAAACCTTTAATACCATAAGACTATGGACTCTTCTACTCGCACTTAGGGGGATCAAGCCCTTAGTACCATACTCGCAGCACAATATCTTAACGCTAACGCATAAGTAATCCCTCATACATGTGGTTGTTCATCTCATTTGACATTCGAGTCCGCACTAAAGGAAGTTTGGTTTGATAATTCATCAAGGGTTCTAAAATTTAGAACGTTCATCAACTATGGACTAGTCGAATCATAAAGGGTTCGCTAGTCTAACAAGGTTTAACAAAGAATCAATATTTAACTTGAATAAAATCTCAAAAGGTATACAATAGAATAAGTATTGTATAACAAATCATGCTTGAAAGATTAATAGGCTATAATATAACAAAATGACTTGATCAATAATAATGAGAACTTGCTCAATGTAGAAAGGTGAACTCATCACTTATATAACGATAACAAGTAGGGTTAGAAAACTTGCCTCGCATGTAGATTACACTTTAATAAACACGCTCTTTGAATTTAATCCTACATATCATTTCCATTCACAACTCTAGTTAATTATAATGTAATTAGTCATCACAAGTTCATTCTTTTGTCTAACTTGATTATGACTATACTTAGTCAAATTACTACATTCATTGTCACATAATTTACACTTCACTTAATAACAAGCTAATTATGTATTCAATAATTCAATCCACATGCAATTATGTTATTTACATGTTAAGCATCTATTTTAACATCTCATTATACTTCTAACATATTTCTATGTTCATTAAATTAGGTTAAAATCACATTTCAAAGACTTGAACACTTTTAAAAATTCATTTCAACATTTCGAGAGTGTGCGCCACGGCGCCACTTTTTATATTTGTTCTCAAGGCATATGCGCAAGGTCAAATTGCATGTATTCTATATGCACATGGCATGAATGCAAGGGGCACGAGTTCGAGTCGCCGACATGATACTACGAGACTCAGCTTTCAGATTCTGCAATTCAAAAAAATTGCGTAACATGCCAAAAAACTCCAATTAAATTATTACTACACCTAATTTAATCATACCCACATGTTAGAATTCATATATAATCATTACTCAACATTTATAGAGTGATTTTAACCAATTAAAACACATAATTACATAATTAAAATATGTAAATTTCAATCGTTTTGATGTTCTTGAAGGTTTTGAAAACAAAACATGAAAATTACCACTACTGGATTCGTTATAACACCAATTCGCTCATTTAAAGTTTGGTCTCTTCAGATCAACATGCATAATAACATATAAGTGTAAATTTTACAAAACAATTTATGTTTGACATATTAAAATCACGATAAGGGCCATACGGCCATATCCCATACTCTAAATTTTTGAAGTAATCATATACGATGTATTTTCATGAAACCGATGATATGGTTTCAGTATAATATATATATATATATATATAAATCAAATACTATATGATACATCTTAATACATATACAACCCATAATCATACCCTTTCCCAAATACGAGTTTTTAACAAAACTTTGAAAGCCATTTTCATTTGAACTTTAAACAACGAAATTTATAATTTGGGAAGAAGAGATTACCCGAGTGTAGAATGAGTAGAGATAAAAACTTTTTTTCAAAAGCTTCTTCAATCACAGTCAGTTTCTCACAAAATCCTCTCGAAATTCTCTCTCTCAATTTCTCAAATTCTCTTTGTTTTGCTATATTTTAGACTTAAAAAAATGAAAGAAAGAAGACGATAAAATAAAAGAAATCGACGCAAGATTATGTCATTTAACCCAATCATGGGTAAACGCTATCAACTCCCCTAGGGCCTTGTTTGGCTAAGAAAATGAATAAATTTTCTATTTAATTTAATTAATCTCTTATACTATAGTTTAATTATGTCACACCCATTTATACAATAAATCAAATATCTTATTTAATTTAATTTAAATAAAATATAATAATTTCTCATTAATTCACATAGTCAAATAATTAAATTCTTATTTATTAATAATGTCAAATTATTAAATCTCTAATTAATTATTAAATTAATTAAAATAACATTATGCTTATTAAATATTTCTTTTAATTTAATAAGCTCACATAATTACATACTTGAATAATAAAATTCTCCACATTAATTTAATAAGTATAACACATATAATTAAATTAATCTATCACAATTGTATCAATTAATTATTTAATCTAATAATTAAATCATCGAAATATTTATTTAATTTAAATATTAAAAAAAATAAATTACAAAAATCTTCCTCTAGAGGAGTTTTTTAAGTAGAGAACCGATGATAAGTAAAGATAAAGATTTGGGGCTTCCTCCATCGTCAGAAAGAACATGGCCGAACTCTCATGAAGGCCCAACATGACTAAACGTGAGAAATCAATATTAGGGAAAGAAACAGAGATCTTGCCCCGAAGCTCCTCATAGCCATCAATGAAAGCACCTGAAAGATGAGACTTGGTCTACTCCAGATTCCAAGATCGGCGACCCTTCACTCCCTCAATGCTACCAGTCGCTTATTCTTTCCGAGTGCGAAGGAAGATCTTACCCCATCCATGCTTGGCGCCGTGAGCACTTGAAGAGCATCTTGAAGAACCTCCATCGTCACACCTCGATCGGACTAAGCTCGAGAAATCAATATTAGGAAAAAGAAATTAGTCTTGCCGAAGCTCCTCATAGCCATCAAACAAGCTCCACCTAGCCTCGAGTTAGCATCCTGAAGCTCTCACGAAGTTGCCCTTAGTTACTGCCTCACCTCGATCCTCTCACCTCCGTGATAACCTAAAGATCTGCTTTCTCGAGCTTAGTTTCCCTCTCATGGGCCTCAACAAGCTCCACCTCCTGAGTGCATCCCTCTCACGAGTTGCAGCTCGCCAATATCCTCATAACCCAAAGATCTGCCCTATTAGCGGCTGCTTCACTAAGTCGGCCTTCCCACAGTCGGTCATTCCTCCCACAGCCTAGCAAAGAAGCTCGGCATTCCTCCCATGAAAGCTCGACAATCCTCCCACGAAAAGAAGAAACTCCTTCACTGACAAAATTTCATGGTTAAACTTTAATTGGCCGTAATAAAGAGCCCTCGAGAACAAACATATAGATGTAGTGGAAATCTGAACCACCAGCTCTCCCATCACCATGAGCTCCCCCATCGCCACGAGCTCCCCCATCTCCACGAGCTCTCCCATCACCACGACCTCCCTCGTCGCCACGAGCTCCCCCGTCGCCATGAGTTCCTCCGTCCCCATGAGCTCCTCCATCCCCACCACGAGCTCCTCTGTCGCCACGAGCTCCTCCGTCGGTACGAGCTCCTCCGTCACCACGAGCTCCTCCATCGCCACGAGCTCTCCCTTTACCACCAGCTCTCCAATCACCAGCAGCTCGCCCATCACCAGCAGCTCTCCCATCACTAGCATGTTCGCCCAAGGCATGCCCAGCCTCGCGCCTCTGTCAAATTCCACTTGACCTTGACAAATACCTCTATCTAGCTTTCTCACACTAACCCCAGATGGATCTACACTCCCATCAGCGCTACCCACCTGAGGTACCTTGGATATATCAAAACAATTGTATCAACGAGCTCTACAAAAGTCATCGCCTACGGCCATGACACATGTTGTTGAATGCCCGAAAAAGCCTTATAAGTGAATGTTTTGGCCTCCCAAAGTTTTTTTGGTTTTGTCAGAAAATCAAAATTAAATTGAATGCCCTCCTTTCTAAGTTCTGTTGGACGTAGGGCATTGGAGGGCAAATGATGGGTATCCAAGGATCCAGACCATCTCGTAACCCCAATATGGAATATAGGCTCAAGTTCAAGAAGTCTGGCGAGCCCAACAAAGGTGATCCATCCCGGTTCGGTTAATTGAGCTCATCAGTTAGCTATGCACGACCACATCATAAAGGAAGTGGGAAAACCTCGTCTCCAGATCTCACAGAGAGCACGTCAACCATCTTGCGCATTAGGAAGAGGTTGGGAACTCCACTACAGTAGTGGTTTAGTGGCTACATGTTCACCCCAAAACTGTCACGGGATCGCTATAAATTGTACGACTCACCATCACTTGGGGGCAACTGATTTCTTGTACTTGAGAACTCTTTGTACTCCCTCTGATTCCAAGACACTTGATATAATAAAAAGTGCCGGCGACTAAAGCCATTCAAAAGTGGACTAGGTCACCTAGATCGAACCACTCTAATTATTTTCTTATTTCCTTACTTTAATTATCGCATTTATTATTACTTGACAGGTGTGTACTAATTTTTTTTGTGCATCATCATTCTTAATATTAGAATTTAAAAAAAAACAAAAAATAGAAATTAAAATAATAAAAATAATAAAGGATAAATAAAAAGAACTAATTTATTTTTAAAAAATAAAAAGTTTTAAAAAATATTATTGTTATTTCATTTTAAAAAAAATGAGTAAAGTTTTATAAAATATAGATTCGTAAAAATAAAACAAAAAATAAACTTTATTTTCCTAAAACAAAATTAGAAATTTTTATTTTTTAAAATATATGGGCTAAATATACTTCTGTCCCTCGAAGTATAACTCCTTTTATACTTGTGATCCTAATGTTTCACTGTATTTTATAATTTAAAATTATTTCACTGTATTTTACAATTAATACAAGTATATACCCATTTTCTCTCTCTCATCTACTCTCTCATCTCTCTATTCCTTAATGTTTATTCCAGATAAGAAATTTTTGATTCTTCAAACATAAACCCATCAAAGAGAGACAAATCATGTAAGGCCCCGAATTTTATGAAATGAAAGTATTCAATTTTCTTATAATTATTATTCTATTTAGTAAATTGTTAAATTGATAAAAGGTTAAAGTTATATGTAAAAAGATTCAAAGTATGCAAGTTGTCATAAAATAATCGGTGATAAAAGAACATTAATACGTGTGCTTGCATAGTAGCACACGGTATTGTACAATATCTTTGATTATTGAATCTTACGTAAGAAGTCACTCAGTCTTTCATTCAATAATTGTCACAATATTTTATATTATTAAATCAATAATTGAGATAAAAAAGTTATTCATATTATTATTTACATTATTGACGATATCTAGAAAGTTCTATCGAAGAAATGAGTTTGGTCACCTAATTGCGCGCCAATAATAAGAAGTCCTTATCGGAAAGCGCCCTCTATCCTGTGAATGATTTGGTTGTTAATATTGTGAGTTATAATATTAATGATGAATGTTATTAAAAATCAAATTTGAGTTCAGAGTTGAATTTGGAGACACGGACGAGATATTTGAGTCCGAGACGATGAAATTAGTAGAAATAGACTATAAACACAAAATTTGTCTCGGTTTACTTTTTGGTCAAAAAGTTAACAATTGACTTTTTTGGAAAAAGTCAAACTTTGAAATTTTCAAACATGAATTTGTTGATAAAAATATTTCCATTGTGTTGGGATTATTAGTGTTAGTGGAAATCGATATTTATTTCGATAATAATTGATTTCTGGATTTTAAATTGACCATACGGATAATTAATCGGATAAATGAGCAATTAATTGCTATTAGTTCACATGCAAATAACTATTTGTTCACATGCATGAAACTATTGGTTCACATGCATGTACTATTAGGGGAGGTTATGCAAGATTGATAATACTTGAAGGACTAATTTAAAAATGGAGGCAAAGATGAATGTACTAAACTGTAATAAGCCGAGCCCCTAAACGTGAAATTATCGAAACTATGTTTTCCTATAAATAGAAGCTCATTTTTTCTTTCATTCTCACCAATTCACTAAGACTCACAAGAGTAACTATAAAGAGAGAAACTATAGAGAGGAAGAAGAAGAGTATTCTGCTACTTCACTATAGCAGTCTCCAGTCTTCTACTAAGGTAAGGAGTGTTATTTCTATTCATAAAGTACTATTCATATATACGGTACTATTCATACAGTATTATTCATTCATACGGCACTATTCATAGATACTATCCATATATACGGTACTATTCACGAAGTACTATTCATGGGCACTATTCATAAATACGGTACTATTTATGAAGTACTATTCACATGGTACTATTCATGGGGTATTATTCATGAAGTACTATTCACGAGGTACTATTCATGACAAAATTTGATTTCTTTTATGTCCAAATTATTTTGATACATGAATATTATTCTTTAATTTTACTCCACATTTAGTTATCATGTTGACAATTTGGATATTCTTGAATTCTGGATAAATTGAATTATAAATTTCTAATATTTATCCTTGATTTTGTTTGATTGATGCTTATATCATTGTCATCATCCTCACGCTTATATTGTAACAAAAGTCATCTTTGACCCGTAGTGCATAGATGGACTGTTGATTATTGGTTTTATAGTTGTATATCTTTGGCTTACGTGCAAAGATGGACTGTTGATTATTAGTTTTATAGTTGTATATCTTTGGCTTACGTGTAAAGATGAACTGTTGATTGATAGCTTTGGCTTATAGTGCAAAGATGGATGGGTGTATGACATGATCATGACCAGAGGTGATACTAACGAATATCCTTAGCTCGTAGTGCATGGATAATTCGTTGATGTGTTTGGCAGGATCATGACAATTAGTTAACAGTTGAATGTCTTTGGCCGTAGTGTACTGACAGATAATTGATTGGTATGATCATGACCATTGGCTTTATAGTTTAATATCTTTGGCCCGTAGTGCAAAGATAGACAACTGATTGGTATGATCATTGTTATTACATTTGAATATCTTTAGCTGTTGGGGTAAGGATATTGAGTAAATGTTCTATTAAGCCTTTGTGGCAAGGAGAAACTGTTGATTTACATGATTATAAATATGAATTGTGAACTTAACTAAAATCTTTAGTGGTTCAGGTGAAGACATGTGATGAAAGTTCTCTTTGTCTTAGGTACAACCAAGAACTGTTGATGAGTATTACATGAATGAAATATTAACGATGGACCTTTAATTTGGAGAAGAAAGTAGACATTATGTTCTACTTGTCTCTTCTAATGGATTGTTGATTCCGCCGCAATTATGGTTGAAAACTTTTATTATCTACCATATATTCTAAATCTCTGATTTATTATTGATGAAGGCTATTGATAATGTAATTATCTTTAGTCATAATATTCTTTACTGGGCTATTTGTGCTCACCCTTTTCTTTCACTATTCTCTTCATAAATTAACAATATAGTTGGGACTAGTCGGGGAATGGAGTGACGGTCCGAGATGGTTTCCATAGTAGTCCTCACTATTCTATGTAATAATGTGATTATAATTGTAATGAGGACTTAATTTGAGTTTGGATACTGTCTACGAGACAATATTCGTGTTAAAACTCTCAGCTATGTTTTTGTCGTATTTTACACGACAGTTGTATAAATAAGTTTGTATTTGAATTATGTACCATGTATTTGGCGACCTAGAATGGGTGATGTATACCTATTTTGGGGGCGTCACATTTGGTATCAGAGCTTAGGGATATGATCTCAGGTAGAGATCCGGGATTAGAACTAGGGGGAAAGATGAGTAATATCCTTCGCTAGTGTGTGTCCTACCTAAGCTGAATTTTCTTACTTAAGTTGATAAATTGTGATATGTCAATTAACCTTTATTTTGAAGATGTATTCTAGAATGATATCTGAAATACAGGAGATGAGCAATGGGAAAATCATGATACAGAGGAAATAACTGGGATGGTACAATCCGAAAGGAAAGCAAGGTATTCTCATCTCTTTGAACTACCAGGTACGCAAATTTCGTGGGCAAAATTACATAAGGGGGGGGGGGATTGTAAGACCCCAAATTTTATGAAATAAAAGTATTTAATTTTTTAATAATTATTATTCTATTTAGTAAATGGTTAAATTGATAAAAGGTTAAAGTTAAGGGTGATATGTGAAATTTTTTCAAATTATGCAAGTTGTCATAAAATAATCGATGATAAAAGAACAGTAATACGCGTGGTTGCATAGTAGTACACGGTATTGTACAATATCTTTGATTATTGAATCTTACGTAAGAAGTCACTCTGTCTTTCATTCAATAATTGTCACAATATTTTATATAATTAAATCAATAATTGAGACGATAAAGTTATTCATATTATTATTTGCATTATTGATGATGTCTAGAAAGTTCTGTCGAGGAAAGAAGTTTTGTCACCTAATTGCGCGCCTATAAGGAGAAGTCCTTATCGGAAAATCCTCTCTTTCTTGGGAATAATCTGGTTGTTAATATTGTGAGTTATAATATTAATGATGAATGTTATTAAAAATCGAATTTGAGTTCGGAGTTGATTTTGGAGACGCGGACGAGATATTTGAGTCCGGGACGATGAAATTAGTACAAATAGACTATAAACACAAAATTTGTCGGGGTTGACTTTTTGGTCAAAAAGTTACCAGTTGACGTTTTAGGAAAAAGTCAAACTTTGAAAATTTCAAACATGAATTTGTTGATAAAAACATTTCCATTGTGTTGGGATTATTAGTGTTAGTGGAAATCGATATTTATTTCGATAATAGCAGCTTTTTGGATTTTAAATTGACCAAATGGGTAATTAATCGATAAATGAGAAATTATTTGCTATTAGTTCACATACAAATAACTATTTGTTCATATGTATGAAACTATTGGTTCACATGCATGTACTATTAGGGGATGTTGTGCAAGATTGATAATATTTGAAGGACTAATTTAAAAATGGGGTCAAAGATGAATGTACTAAACTGTAATAATTCAAGCCCCTAAACGTGCAATTATCGAAACTATGTTTCCTATAAATAGAAGCTCATTTCTTCTTTCATTCTTACAAATTCACTAAGACTCACAAGAGCAACTATAGAGAGAGAAACTATAGATAGGAAGAAGAAGAGTATTCTGATACTTCACTATTGCAGTCTCCAGTCTTTTACTAAGGTAAGGGGTGTTATTTCTATTCATACAATACTATTCATTCATATGGTACTATTCTTGGATACTATTTATATATACGGTACTATTCATGGAGTACTATTCATGGGCACTATTTATATATATGGTACTATTCATACAGTATTATTCATTCATACGGTACTATTCATAGATACTATCCATATATACGGTACTATTCACGAAGTACTATTCATGGGCATTATTCATAAATATGATACTATTCACGAAGTACTATTCATATGGTACTATTCACGGGATATGTTGGGTAAAATCTATATACGCAAAACACGCAAGTATACGTGGTCAACAAGTAATATAGTAATGAATAAAGTATCGTTCCCACGGAGACAAATTAGCAAGAAATTTAACTTCATAATTATCAATTTCCTATTAATCCTAATTCTATTAAACTATTCAATTCAATGATTTAAAATTATAGAAACTAAATTAATAAATAAATAAACTATCACAAAACAATCACAAATATCAAAATCCAGAATTTCAAACAAATAATGGAGAATTAGACTTATGATTTCACCCTAAGCTTCACTCTGATTTTTACACCTTTATTCCAATTCAACTCACTATCCCAGTTTATTAATCAAGAACACGAATGTAGTACTAGCCACCTCTCGATGCACTAATACCTTATGAACTTAAATCCACAATTTAGATAGAAACAAGTTAAACACATTAATCAACCAACTCATTATATCTCTATGTGAACTGAAATTAAAGAAGGTTTAAAATTAAGTTCTCTATCCGATTACATGCGATGTCAAGCATATCTCTACCTTAACATTAATCAAGAATCTGCTATTCACAAAATTCATGAACACATGCTATATTATCTAAGTCTAGATTCGAATATCCTCTCTTGATTCCATACAAATCCACAAAGAATTGTTGATCAGGCAATTCATAAATTCAAGCTCAAATTAATATAGATAAACTAGAAATACTTTATTGAACTGGAAATCAAAGCTACAAAATCATTGTTTCACCTAAGGATCCATCATAAGCCTAAAAAGTAAATTAGTTCATAACGAATGAAATAAAAACTGAATACTTTAAGGGAAACATCCTTTCAATTACAAATATAAAACTAAGATGAAGAATAATGCAAAACCACCCTTCACGTAGCCTTAATCTGCAATCGCCACGAAAATCTCTTCAAAGTACTCCTCCAAAGCTAGCTATCAAATTCTGGAATTAATCTTCATATATTGCCTTCTCCCTTGCTTGATTCGTTGTTAGTTGAGTAAAATAACATCCAACCACAAGTCCTAGTCGAAATCCTTTATTTTATAGAGTCCATATGCTATTCCAATACTAGAAACCATGTAGCAGCAAAGTCCAAAATCGAACAGGAGAGTCAGCTATTCGAGACCCCCCGCCCCGGTGGGGGTGTATGCCTAATATGAGCCTGCCCCGGCGGGCACCCATTTTGCTAAAATCCATAAAAAGCTGCTGAGTGATTTTTTCCTTCCTTTAAGAATTCTTCCAGAAATGATCCCAATTGACTCCAAATCTTGTTAAATGCTACAACAACTACCCTACACATAAAAGAACACAAAACAAATAAAAACGAATATGAAAACAAGAAAATAGCAACAATTAAGCGTGAAATGGACAACGATTCGTGGATATGAAATCCACTTATCAAAATCCCCCAAACTTAAACAGTGCTAGTCCTCGAGCACAAAACAAACTACATGCTATGCAATGCAATGCAATGAGATGGAATGAATATAATCCATATGCTTTCAAATCCAACAGTATCGAAGAATCAAAACTATCCCATCCGCCTCAGAGAAAACAAGCAACTCTACAATATGAATCACCCAAACCAATCCACAATTTTGTATTAATTCTCAAATCTTAAACCATCATCACTGGTATAGTGTGCGTGAGTGTTAAACATCCATGATAACTGATACAAACTCAAATTCAATACATAATCAATTTCTTAGAAGGAATCATACAGTGCAAACTTAAACATTCCAAACATAGGTACATTCCAACTAAAACTAAACAATACCAAATTCAAGGGTTCATGCAGGGTACTTATACTTCTTTTATCTTATTTTTTTTTCTTTTTTTCACGGGGGCTTTTTGCTCTTTTCCCATTTTTTTTCTTTTTTTAGATAGATGGTTGGTGAGTGCGTTTTATGCTCCATCTCACGCTTGTGTTTATGGGGAGTATTTCTCCTCAACCCACCACAAGACTCAAATTGTTTCCTTTTTTTTTTCTCTTGAAGCTTATACACCCTACGTTTCCCCCCAAACTTAGGTTCTTGCCTAATTTGTTATCTTCACTGCCTATCCTTATCGTTTTCACATTTACTCTAGCATTATCCTTTAAAAACTATTTATGTATCAATTTGAACTGACCAGTCAACAAAGATGTTATTAGCATACTAACCTTTTTATAACAGTTTCAAACAAGCGCAAGATTCGATTCATAACAGAAATTATATCATAGTTCTAATAATCAACACTGTATTGGTTAACTTATTCTCAATCTCATCATTGGCCCACAAATAACATGAACTGCAACACTGTTGGACAAATGCAAACACAATATTTAACTATTTTTTTTTCATTTTCTTAATTTATATATATATATATATATATATATATAACATAACAACATGCAATAATAACAGGAATGAAAACAACGCAATAACAAAAATATGCACTAACAAAAATAACCTAAGCTACCATGCAAAACTAGAATGCAATGACAAATTTAACCCTAACTATTACATATGCATGCAAACTAGAATTTAAATCCCCCAAACTTAAGTAATACAATGCCTTCATTGGATAAATAATCAAAATTAAGTGCGTGAGGACTTCCCTGCAATCGCCTAAGTCTGGGGAGGTGGTGATTGATCTTCTTCGTCTGAGTCACTAGGTGGAAACCTCGGCAGTGGCATCGGCTGCTGATATAGAAATTGTACTGATGGATTAAAACTCTGAAATATCATGTGAGTGAATCGAACGACGCGTTCATAGCATCAAACATGTGGTCTTGCCTCAATGCGAGTCGCCGCATCTCCCGACGTGATGCCTTGTTGTGTGCATCCATTTGACGTTGAAAGTCATAGTTGAAAGTCCTGAGGGTTAGGTATGGTGTCGAATGTTGGGTGTGCCTCAGTTCCTTCGTCGCCCATAGTAGCATCCTCATCATCAGAGGTGTCTTCAGCGTCAGCTTCATCCTTCGAAGCTGATGGAAATACAAATCCTAAACCTCTAGGATGTGATTCGCCCCCGGCCCACACTAAATACCGCGCTATCATTCTATTATCTAGTAGCTGCAGCGAAATCTGAGTGGGTTCATCATTGGACCATCGAACTCTGGCTCGATGACACATCCCACATATGAGAGATGGGTGTGGCAAGCCGCCCGAAAAGTTACTCCGTAGACATTGGCGAATAGAAAAACTGATTATGGCCCCGATGTCTATGATAAAGTCTTGCACAATGGCATACAGGAGTAGTGCCTTCTCCTTGGTCACGTCGGAGGTATGCGTGGATGGCAACAGTTTCGCGCATAAGAATGCATACCAAATTTTCCCGTATCGACTGAGGTCTTTGATGTGAAACACCGTGCCTCCCTTCCGACCCTTTATCCATGTTGTACCCGGCTTGGTCATGTTCGTGATAACCTCCTCATAGTCAGGATCGAAATCCCTCAAATGAGAATACTGACACTGTTGAGGCACCCGCAACTGATAATATGTATTGATGGCATCAGCACTGAACGGGACCATTCGACCTCGCACAAAAGCATTGAACGGTGCCTTGTCCTCGGCGTTCACATAAAACTCCTTGACCACATTAAGATGAAGAACAATGCAAAACCACCCTTCACGTAGCCTTAATCTGCAATCATCACGTAAATCTCTTCAAAGTACTCCTCCAAAGCTAGCTATCAAATTCTGGAATTAATCTTTGTATATTGCCTTCTCCCTTGCTTGATTCGTTGTTAGTTGAGTAAAATAGCATCCAACCCCAAGTCCCAGTCAAAATCCTTTATTTTATAGAGTCCATATGCTATTCCAATACTAGAAACCATGTAGCAGCAAAGTCCAAAATCGAAAATCAGAGAGTCATTTATTCGAGACCCCTGCTTTTAATGGGGTGTATACTAATATGAGACAGCCTCGGCGGGCACCCTTTTTGCTAAAATCCACAAAAAGCTGCTGAGTGATTTTTTTTTCCTTCAAGAATTCTTCCAGAAATGATCCCAATTGACTTTAAATCTTGTTAAATTCTACAACGACCACCCTACACATAAAAGAACACAAAACAAATAAAAATGAATATGAAAACAAGAAAATAACAACAATTAAGCGTGAAATGGACAACGATTCGTGGATATGAAATCCACTTATCAGGGTACTATTCACGAGGTACTATTCACGAGGTAATATTCACGAAGTACTATTCATGGGGTACTAGTCACGACAAAATTTGATTTCTTTTCTGTCCAAATTATTTTGATACATGAATATTATTCTTGAATTTTACTCCACATTTAGTTATCATGTTGACAATTTGGATATTCTTGAATTCTGGATAAATTGAATTATAAATTTCTAATATTTATCCTTGATTTCGTTTGATTGATGCCTATATCATTATCATCATCCTCATGCTTATATTTTAACGAAAGTCATCTTTGGCCCGTAGTGTATAGATGTACTGTTGATTATTTGTTTTACAGTTGTATATCTTTGGCTTACGTGCAAAGATGGACTGTTGATTATTGATTTTACAGCTATATATCTTTGGCTTATGTGCAAAGATGAACTATTGATTGATAGCTTTGGCCTGTAGTGCAAAGATGGACGGGTGTATGACATGATCATGACCACGGGTGATACTAACAAATATCCTTGGCCCGTAGTGCAAGGTTAATTCGATGATGTGTTTGGCAGGATCATGACCATTAGTTAACAGTTGAATGTCTTTGGCCGTAGTGCACTGACAGACAATTGATTGGTATGATCATGACCATTGGCTTTATAGTTTAATATCTTTAGTGGTTCAGGTAAAGACAGGTGATGAAAGTTCTCTTTGTCTTAGGTACAACCAAGAACTGTTGATGAGTATTACATGAATGAAATATTAACGATGGACCTTTAATTTGGAGAAGATAGTAGACATTATATTTTACTTGACTCTTCTAATGGATTGTTGATTCCGCCGCAATTATGGTCGAAAACTTTTATTATCTACCATATATTCTAAATCTCTGATTTATTATTGATGAAGGCTATTGATAATGTAATTATCTTTAGTTATAATATTCTTTAGTGTGCTATTTGTGCTCACCCTTTTCTTTCATTGTTCTCTTCAAGAATTAAGAATTTAGCTGGGACTAGTCGAGGAATGGAGTGACGGTTCGAGATGGTTGCCATAGTAGTCCTCACTATTCTATGTAATAGTGTGATTATAATTATAATGAGGACTTAATTTGAGTTTGGATACTGTCTACGAGATAATATTCGTGTTAAAACTCTCAGCAATGTTTTTGTTGTATTTTACACGACAGTTGTATAATTAAGTTTGTATTTGAATTCTGTATCATGTATTTGGCGACTCAGAATGGGTGATGTATACCTATTTTGGGGGCATCACATTTGGTATCACAGCTTAGGGATATGATCTCTGGCAGAGATCCGGGATTAGAACTAGGGGAAAGATGAGTAATATCCTTCGCTAGTGTGTGTCCTACCTAAGCTGAATTTTCTTACTTAAGTTGACAAATTGTGATATGTCAATTAACCTTTATTTTGAAGATGTATTCTAGAATAATATCTGAAATACAAGAGACGAGCAATGGAAAAATCATGATACAGAAGAAATAACTGAGAAGGTACAATCCGAAAAGAAAGCAAGGTATTCTCATTTCTTCGAACTACCAGGTACGCCAATTTTGAGGGCAAAAATTCATAAGGATGGGAGATTGTAAGACCCCGAATTTTATGAAATGAAAGTATTCAATTTTCTGATAATTATTATTCTATTTAGTAAATGGTTAAATTGATAAAAGGTTAAAGTTAAGGGTGATATGTGAAATTTTTTCAAAGTATGCAAGTTATCATAAAATAATCGGTGATAAAAGAACAGTAATACGCGTGGTTGCATAATACATGTGTGTACTATTGATTCACATGAATGTACTATGAGGGGATGTGGTGCAAGATTGATAAAACTTGTATGACTAAATTAAAAATGGAGTTATAGATGAAGGTACTATACTATAATTATTTTTTTCACATGTATAGAACTACTGATTCTCATTATTTTACTATTGATTCACATGATGTACTATTAGGGGAGGTGGTGCAAGTTTGATAATACTTGCAGGACTAAATTAAAAATGAAGGAAAAGTTGAAAATATTATACTATAATATTTCGAACCCCAAAACGTGCAATTATCGAAACTATGTTTTCCTATAAATAGAAGCTCATTCTTCCTTTATTCTCACCAATTCACTAAGACTCACAAGAGCAATTATAGAGAGAGAAGCTATAGAGAGAAAGAAGAAGAGAAGTCTGCCACTTCACTATTCCAGTATCTAGTCTTCTTCTAAGGTAAGGGGTATTATTTATTTCATATTCTGAAGAGAAATTATTTTTTCGTATTCGTATAAATATTATTTTCGTTTAATATTCGTAAGGGGTATTATTTATTTCATATTATGAAGAGAAATTATTTTTCGTATTCGTATGAATATTATTTTCGTTTAATATTCGTAAGGTGTATTATTTCTTTCGTATTAATGAAGAGAGTTATTTTCTTTCAATACTCATAAGGGTTGTTATTCCATTCTTTATTATTCTGTTGGAATAACCTGTCTACGTGGACTACCGTATGCATGGTGAAATTCTTCTGTTATTCTATTCTTTATTATTCTGTTGGAATAACCTGTATATGCGGACTACCGTATGCATGATGAAATTCTTCTGTTATTCAATTCTTTATTATTCTATTGGAATAACCTGTATACACGGACTACCATATGCGTGGTAAAATTCTTCTGTTATTCCATTCTTTATTATTCTGTTGGAATAACCTGTCCATGCGGACTACCGTATGCATGATGAAATTTTCCTGTTATTCCATTCTTTATTATTCTGTTGGAATAACCTGTCTACGTGGACTACCGCATGCATGGTGAATGACCCTTCGTATTCATTCTTTATTAAATTGTGAAAATGATTTGTCTATGTAGATTACCGCATGGCGGGTGAAAATCCATTTACAGATTCGTATATTCTATTATACTCGTATGAGATATCATTTCTTTTGTACTCGTAATGGAATATTGTTTTCTTTTGTATTTTCCTTTCATGAGTACTATTCACGGAGTAATATTAATGAGTTACTATTTATGGGTTACTATTCTCCCAAATATTATTCACTCGGGTATTCGGGATACTTTTCATGTCGGAGTACTATTCACGAGTTACTATTCACTGATTACTATTCATCCGGTTATTATTTACTAAAATATTATTCACTCGGGTATTTGGGACACTTTTTATGTCGGGGTACTATTCACGAGGTACTATTCCTGAAATACTATTCATAGGGTACTATTCACGGAATACTATTCACCCGAAAAATATATTTCTTTTTTGTCCAAATTATTTTTGATACATGAATATTATTCTTGAATTTTACTCCACAAAGCAGTATCATGTTGACAATTTGGATATTTTTAAACTCTGGATAAATTTAAAGTCTTTAATATTTATCCTTGATTTCGTTTGATTAATGCTTATATCATTGTCATCATCCTCATGCTTATATTGTGATGAAAGTCATCTTTGGCTTATGTGCATAGATGGACTGTTGATTCGTATGATTATAACCATGGATCATTCAGTATAATCACGACCGTAATGTTGCAAATGATGTGGTAAAAGTCCTCATTGGCTCGTAGTGCATTGATTGACAGTTTTTTGTATGATCACGACCATGGGTTCTCTTCGGCCAAGGGTGCAAAGATGAATTGTTTTATGGCGTGATCATTACCATTGATGAAAACATGATTATCCTTGGCCCGTAGTGCATGGATAATTCGTGGTCGTGATACTAATGAATATCCTTGGCCTGTAGTGCATGGATAATTTGGTGATGTGGATTATTTATTGTCCTGAGTCTCAACGATAAAATATTGATAATCAACTTTTAATTCGTAGAAGATAATAGATATCATGCTCTACTTGACTCTTCTAAAATACAGTTGCATATCTTTGGCCTGTAGTGCAAGGATGAACCGTTAATGAATATCTTTGGCCCGTAGTGCAAAGATGAATTTATTATTATGATTATGAACATGAACTGTGATTTGATATAACCATGATCTTTGATGTTTCAGGTAAAGACATGTGATGAAAATTATCTTCGTCCTGGGTGTGAAGAGGAATTTGGAACCACAATTATGATTATGAGTTATTCACATGATTGTGGACAGGAATTGTTGATTGATGTTACAGGGATAAAACATTGTTGGTGGACTTTTAACATGGAGAAGATAATAGACTTTATGGTCTATTTGACTCTTCTAATGGATCGCTTCGTTCTACCGTAACTATGGTTGAAAAGTTTTATCATCTACCATATGTTCTAAATCTCTGATTTATTACTGATGAAAGCTATTGATAATTTAATTATCTTTAGTCATGATATTGTTTACTGGGCTAGTTGTGCTCACCCTTTTGCTTCACAATTACTTTCAGGTAATAAGAGTGTAGCTGGGTCAAGCGAAGGTAATAGGGGACTAGAACGTTGGTCTATAGCTGTTGAGGTTCACCCTAAACAATATGGAAATAATTTTATTGAGAACTTTAGATAAGTGTGTTGTATTTTTAAATGACATTTAATAGTTATATTTGGTGAATCAAATAGGGTGAGGCGAACCCAACTTTGGCCAAGGGTGTTTTGCCACTATCATACGAGATGTCTAATGACATACGACTTCGTGTTATCATAAGACAGGGTTGTGCACATCCACTTGCTGAGTATATCTACAAGCACTACCTATATAATCTTGGAGTTTGGTTAAAGTATAATTCTCAATTAGAAACAATGGAGATAATTATATGTCAAGAGAAGACTCACCATTGGAAAGAACATGATAGTAATCTGTTCATTTTTCTTTGGGGACTATTGGGTCAACCAAGGATAATTCTAGAGTTATATGATATCTATCATAACTTAGATGCATGGTCTCCCATGTACGAAGGTTTTCTAGAGTATTTTCCAAAGATTTTAATTTTTAAAATAATTATTGACTGTACTTTTATGTAAAGTACCATTGTAAGGTGTTGTGGTCTAGGCACCATGAGAGTTACATATATTTGTATTAAAAATCACAGATTAACTGTGGTCGTATTCTGCACGACAGTTCAACAGTTGTATAAATGAAGTTGGTATTTGATTTCTATAGTGTGATATCCGGAGACTCGTAATGGGTCGTGGGACCTATTTCTGGGGCGCTTCAAATGGTATCGAGCTTAGGATATATAGTCACCATGAGATATGAGTCTAGAACTAGGAGGGAGAGACGAGTACTATACTTCGCTAGTGTGTGACTTACCTAAGCTAAAATTGTTTACTTGATAAGTTGACAAATTGTGATATATCAATTAACCTTTATTTTGAAGAAGTATTCTAGAATGATATCTGAAATACATGAGATGAGCAATGGAAAAAATTATGATACAGAGGAAATAACCAGGAAGGTACAATCCGAATAAAAAGCAAGGTATTCTCATCTCTTCGAACTACTAGGTACGTAAATTTTGAGGGCGAAATTTCATAAGGAGGGGAGATTGTAAGACCCTGAATTTTACGAAATGAAAGTATTCAATTTTCTGATAATTGTTATTCTATTTAGTAAATGGTTAAATTGATAAAAGGTTAAAGTTAAGGGTGATATTTGAAAATTTTTCAAAGTAAATAAGTTGATATAAAATATTCGTTGTGTTGGGGAATATTCGCTTGGTCGGGGGATATTCTTTTTATCAGGGAATATCCATACGACGACACCATCATTGGTAGACCCCACAACGGAATAACTGTCGAAGTTAAAAAATGACAGAATTGTCTTTTTATAAAAATAACGGCGGAAGTTTTACCGTTAAACTGTTGAACTACCCGGTAGTAAAAGTACAAAGAATACGCTGGGTCGCATAAAGAATACACCAGAATGATTATTGATGCTTATGTGAGAAGTCACTCAGTTATACTCAATTATTGCTAAAGTAATTGCTGCATAATATCTCTCATATTATTGATTCAATTATTGTCACAATATCAATATTTTATATTATTAAATAAATAATTGAGACGATAAAGTTAATCATATTATTATTTTTAATATTGACAATGTCTAGAAAGTTCTGTCTAAGAAAGGGGTTTGGTCACCTAATTGCGCGCCAATAGGGAGAAATTCTTATCGGAAATCCCCCTCTTTCTTGGGAATGATCTGGTTGTTAAATATTGTGAGTTATAATATTAATGATGAATAAGTTCATGTTGATTAAAGATGAAATTGATATTTCCATTGTGTTGGGATTATTAGTGTTAATGGAAATCGACATCTATTCCGATAATAATTGATGTCTGGAGGTTATAATTGACAATCGGGTAATTAATCGGATAAATGAGCAATTAATTGCTATTAATTCACATGCTTATAACTATTTGTTCACATGTGTGTACTATTGATTCACATGAATGTACTATGAGGGGATGTGGTGCAAGATTGATAATATTGTATGACTAAATTAAAAATAGAGGTATAGATGAAGGTACTATATTGTAATTATTTTTTTTCACATGTACAGAACTATTGATTCACATGATTGTACTATTGATTCACATGATGTACTATTAGGGGAGGTGGTGCAAGTTTGATAATACTTACAGGACTAAATTAAAAATGAAGGAAAAGATGAAGGTATTATACTGTAATATTTCGAGCCCCAAAACGTGCAATTATCGAAACTATGTTTTCCTATAAATAGAAGCTTATTCTTCCTTTATTCTCACCAATTCACTAATACTCACAAGAGCAATTATAGATAGAGAAGCTATAGAGAGAAAGAAGAAGAGAAGTCTGCTACTTCACTATTCTAGTATCCAGTCTTCTTCTAAGGTAAGAGGTATTATTTATTTCATATTCTGAAGAGAAATTATTTTTCATATTCGTATGAATATTATTTTCATTTAATATTTGTAAGGGGTATTATTTATTTCATATTTTTAAGAGAACTTATTTTTCGTATTCGTATGAATATTATTTTCGTTTAATATTCGTAAGGGGATTTATTCTTTTGTATTCATATTCACGAAGAGAGAGTTATTTTCTTTCAATACTGTAAGGGTTGTTATTCCATTCTTTATTATTTCGCTTGGAACAACACATGCTCACGTGACTACCGTATGCATGGTGAAATTCTTCTATTATTCCATTCTTTATTATTCTATTGGAATAACATGTATACACGGACTACCGTATGCATGGTGAAATTCTTCTGTTATTCCATTTTTTATTATTCTGTTGGAATAACCTGCTTATGCGGACTCACATGTATGCATGGTGAAATTCTCATGTTATTCCATTCTTTATTATTCTCGTTGAATAACTCGCTTACGCTTGACTATCAGATGCATAGTGAAATGACCTTCCATATTCATTCTTTATTAAATTGTGGAAATGATCCATTTACGTGGATTACTGCACGGCGGTGTGAAAATCTATTTGCAGCTTCAGATATTTTATTATACTGTATTTAGATATTATTTCTTTTGTACTCGTCATGAAATATTGTTTTCTTTTGTATTTTCCTTTCATGAGTACTATTCACGGAGTAATATTAATGAGTTACTATTTACGGGTTACAATTCACCCGAATATTATTCACTCGGGTATTCGGGATACTTTTCATGTCGGAGTACTATTCATGAAGTTACTATTCATCCTATTCACCCATTATTTACTGTAATATTATTCACTGCTAGTATTTTGGGGCACTTTTTATGCCGGATACTATTCACGAGGTACTATTCTCAAGTACTATTCATGGAGTACTATTCACCCAAAAATATATTTCTTTTCTATCCAAATTATTTTTGATACATGAATATTATTCTTGAATTTTCTCCACAAAGCAAAGATCATGTCGACAATTTGATATTTTAAACTCGATAAATTTAAAGTCTTTAATATTTATCCTTGATTTCGCTTCGATTAATGCTTATATCATCATCATCATCCTCATGCTTATATTGTGATGAAAGTCATCTTTGCTTACGCGCATGATGGATGGATCGTTGATTGGTATGATTATGACCATGGATCATTCGGTATAATCATGACCGTAATGTTGCAAATGATGTGGTAAAAGTCCTCATCGCCCATGCAGGCATCGATGGACGCTTTTGGTATGATCATGACCACGGGTTCTCTTCTACCAAGGGTGCAAAGATGAATTTTTTTAGTGCATGGATAATTCGGCCCGTGATGTGGATTATTTATTGGATAATTCGTGGTCGTGATCTAATGAATATCTTCGAGTCTCAATGATAAAATATTGATAATAAACTTTTAATTCGTAGAAGATAGTAGATATCACTTTAATCTACTTGACTCTTCTAAATCATACTTGACTTTCTATGTCTTTGGCCATTGTCAGCAAAGAAAGATGAATCGTTAATGAATATCTTCGCCCGTGAAAGGCAAAGATGAATTTATTAGTATGATTATGAACAGGAACTGTGATTTGGTATAACCATGATCTTTGATGTTTCAGGTAAAGACGTGTGATAAAAATTATCTTCGTCCTGAGTGCGAAGAGGAATTTAGAACCACAATTATGATTATGATTTATTCACGTGATTGTGGACATGAATTGTTGATTGATGTTACAAGGATAAAACATTGTTGGTGGACTTTTAACATGGACAAGATAATAGACTTTATGGTCTATTTGACTCTTCTAATGGATTGCTCGTTCCGCTGCAACTATGGTTGAAAAGTTTTATCATCTACCATATGTTCTAAATCTCTGATTTATTACTGACGAAGGCTATTGATAATTTAATTATCTTTATTCATGATATTCTTTACTGGGCTAGTTGTGCTCACCCTTTTGCTTCACAATTCCTTGCAGGTAATAAGAGTGTAGCTGGGTCGAGCGGAGGTAACAGGGGATTAGAATGTTGGTCTATAGCTGTTGAGGTTCACCCTAAACAATATGGAAATAATTTTATTGAGAACTTTAGATAAGTGTGTTGTATTTTTATACGACATTTAATAGTTAAATTTAGTGAATCAAATAGGGTGAGACGAACCCAACTTTGGCCAAAGGTGTTTTGCCACTATCATACGAGATGTCTAATGACATATGACCTCGTGTTATCATAAGACAGGGTTGTGCACATCCACTTGCTGAGTATATTTACGAGCACTACCTATATAATCTTGGAGTTTGGTTGAAGTATAATTCTCAATTGGAGACAATGGAGATAATTATATGTCAAGAGAAGACTCACCATTGGAAAGAACATGATAGTAATATGCTCGTTTTTCTTTGGGGACTATTGGGTCTACCAAGGATAATTCTCGAGTCATATGATATCTATCATAACTTAGATGCATGCCTCCCATGTACGAAGGTTTCCTTGAGTATTTTCCAAAGATTTTAATTTCTAAAATAATTATTGACTGTACTTTTATGTAAAGTACCATTGTAAGTTGTTATGGTCGAGGCACCATGAGAGTTACATATATTTGTATTAAAACTCACAGATTAACTGTGGTCGTATTCTGGACTACAGTTCAACAGTTATATAAATGAAATTTGTATTTGATTTCTATAGTGTGATATCTGGCGTCTCAGAATGGGTCGTGTGGACTTATTTTGGGGGCGTCACACATAATATTATTTACTGGACTATTTGTGTTTACCCTTTTCTTTCACTGTTCTCTTCAGGAATTGAGAATATAGTTGGGACTAGTCGGGGAATGGAGTGACGGTCCGAGATGGTTGTCATAGTAGTCCTCACTATTCTATGTAATAGTGTGATTATAATTATAATGAGGACTTAATTTGAGTTTGGATACTGTCTACGAGATAATATTCGTGTTAAAACTCTTAGCTATGTTTTTTTCGTATTTTACACGACAGTTGTATAATTAAGTTTTTATTTGAATTCTGTACCATGTATTTTGCGACTCAGAATGAGTGATGTATACCTATTTTGGGGGCATCACATTTGGTATCAGAGCTTAGGGATATGATCTCTGGCGGAGATCCGGGATTAGAACTAGGGGGAAAGATGAGTAATATCCTTCGCTAGAGTGTATCCTACCTAAGCTGAATTTTCTTACTTAAGTTGATAAATTGTGATATGTCAATTAACCTTTATTTTGAAGATGTATTCTAGAATGATATTTGAAATACAGGAGATGAGAAATGGGAAAATCATGATACAGAAGAAATATTTGGGAAGGTACAATCCGAAAAGAAAACAAGGTATTCTCGTCTCTTCGAACTACTAGTTACGCAAATTTTGAGGGCAAAATTTTATAAGGAGGGAAGATTGTAAGACCCCGAAATTTATGTAATGAAAGTATTCAATTTTCTTATAATTATTATTCTATTTAGTAAAACGGTTAAATTGATAAAAGGTTAAAGTTAAGGGTGATATGTGAAAATTTTCAAAGTATGCAAGTTGTTATAAAATAATCGGTGATAAAAGAACAGTAATACGCATG
Organism: Panax quinquefolius; assembly: GCA_020205615.1. NCBI lineage: Eukaryota > Viridiplantae > Streptophyta > Magnoliopsida > Apiales > Araliaceae > Panax > Panax quinquefolius. The sequence continues at coordinate 54,069,384 of CM035170.1, forward strand.
GTTACATAGTAGGACACAGTATTGTACAATATCTTTGATTATTGTATCTTATGTAAGAAGTCACTCAGTCTTTCATTCAATAATTGTCACAATATTTTATATTATTAAATTAATAATTGAGACGACAAAGTTATTCATATTATTATTTGCATTATTGACGATGTCTAGAAAGTTCTATAGAGGAAAGGGGTTTGGTCACCTAATTGCTGATGAGTAGGTTTTTAACCTACGATTTATGTTCGTTTAGCTTGATATATTGTTAGTTTTTGGTAATTTCATGTTACTTTTGATGGGATGTTTGCTTATTGCAGGATAACCCATGGGTCTATCAAAATGTTACAATTGGAAGTAGATTTCGAGCAATTCTGGAGCTTCTGACTACATAGCGTGGGGCGCGCTGTGATACATAGTAATGTAGCACGGGGCGCGCTGGGCGTAAATAATCTCCTGGGGCGATAGCATGGCGCTACCGGGTCAATGGCGTGTGTTGTGCAAAAGAGTGTATGACTACAAGGTCGGTATCTTTGTTGGGTGAGAATTGACTTTCATGCGAGAAGTCATTATGTTCTAACTATTAATTCTTTATGTCATGTGACCATAATAGGAGTATGGGATGGTTGTTAGTTTATTTTGTGGGAGTCTTTGACTATTGAGTTGTTGATTTTGAAAAGGATTCATTTCTCCACCTGATTTCTTACGGGGAGAGTTAGAGTTGGATTAGGATTGATGTATGGAGTTGAGATGAGACTACTTTAAGGCTAAGTGTGGAATAATGGGGAGTTATCTAGACACACTTTGAGAATGAGATTAAAGAGCAAGAGCTTGGAAGAACGAAGAGGAAGAATAATTTCACGAAGATTTCAGAATTGAAGGGCGAGAAGGGTGGTGTATTACTATTCTCCTCTAATTTCAATATTCTGTAATTGGGATGATGTTTTCTTTTATTTATTCAGTATTTAATTTATTAGCTATGAACTAAATTAATTATTAGGCTTATAATTGATCTTTAAGTGGAACAATGATTATGTAACCTTGATTTTCAGTTTAATAAAGCTATTATGCAGTTTATCTATATTAATTTGAGCTTAAATTTATGAATTGCTTGATCAACAATTTTATGTGGATTTGTATGAATTCGAGAGATGGAATATAAATCTAGACTTAATTAATAAAGCATGTGTTCTTGATTTATGTGAATGAACAGAGTCTTGATGTATGTTAGGGTAGAGATATGCTTGACATCGCATGTAATCATGAAGAGAACTTAAACTTAAACCTTATTTAATTAGAATTCACATAGAGATATAGTGAGTTGATTGATTAAGGTGTTTAGCTTAATTCTATCTTAATTGTGGATTTGGGTTAATACGGTGTTAATGCATCGAGGGGTGGTTAATACTATTTATGTGTTCTTGATTAATAAACTAAGATAGTGAATTAAACTGGAATAAGGGAATAATAATCAGAGGGATACTTAGAGTGAAGTTACAAGCCTAATTCTCCAATATTTGTTTGAAAATTCAGTTTTAGGGTTTGTTGGTATTTAGTTGATTTTTAATAATTTTAATATTTTCGCTATAAACTAAAAATTGATTAGTTTAATAAAATTAGGATTAATAGAAGATTGGTAGTTGCGAGGTTAATTTCTTGCTAAGTCTCTGAGGGAACGATACTTTACTTACTATTATATATTACTTGTTAACCACGTATACTTGCGTGTTGTGCGTATATAGATTTTACCCAATAATTGTGCGCCAATAAGGAGAAGTCCTTATCAGAAAGCCCCCTCTTTCCTGGGAATAATCCAGTTGTTAATATTGTGAGTTATAATATTAATGATGAATGTTATTAAAAATTGAATTTGAGTTCGGAGTTGAATTTGGAGACGCAGACGAGATATTTGAGTCTGGGACGATGTAATTAGTAAAAATAGACTATAAACACAAAAATTTTCAGGTTGACTTTTTGGTCAGTTAACAATTGACTTTTTCAGAAAAAGTCAAACTTTGAAAATTTCAAAGATGAAATTGTAGATAAAAATATTTCCATTGTGTTGGGATTATTAGTGTTAGTGGAAATCGATATTTATTTTGATAATAGTTACTTTCTAGATTTTAAATGGACCGAACAGGTAATTAATCGGATAAATGAGCAATTAATTGCTATTAGTTCACATGCATAGAACTATTGGTTCATATGCATGTACTATTAGGGGAGGTTGTACAAGATTGATAATACTTGAAGGACTAATTTAAAAATGGAGGCAAAGATGAATGTACTAAACTGTAATAATTTGAGCCCCTAAATGTGAAATTATTGAAACTTTGTTTTTCTATAAATAGAAGCTCATTTCTTCTTTCATTCTCACCAATTCACTAAGACTCACAAGAGAAACTATAGAGAGAGAAACTATAGAAAGGAAGAAGAAGAGTATTCTGTTACTTCACTATTGCAGTCTCCAGTCTTCTACTAAGGTAAGTGGTGTTATTTCTATTCATACAATATTATTCATTCATATAGTACTATTCATATATACGGTACTATTCATGGAGTAATATTCATGTGCACTATTCATATATACGTTACTATTTATACAGTATTATTCATTCATACGGTACTATGCATAGATACTATCTATATATACGGTACTATTCATGGAGTACTATTCATAAATATGGCACTATTCATGAAGTACTATTCATAGGGTACTATTTACGGGGTACTATTCACGGGGTACTATTCATGAAGTATTATTCACGATAAAATTTGATTTCTTTTCTGTCCAAATTATTTTGATACTTGAATATTATTCTTGAATTTTACTCCACATTTAGTTATCATGTTGACAATTTAGATATTCTTGAATTTTGGATAAATTTAATTACAAATTTCTAATATTTATCCTTGATTTCGTTTAATTGATGCTTATATCATTGTCATCATCCTCATGCTTATATTGCAACGAAAGTCATCTTTGGCCCATAGTGCATAGATGGACTGTTGATTATTGGTTTTACAGTTGTATATCTTTGGCTTACGTGCAAAGATGGATTGTTGATTATTGGTTTTACAATTGTATATCTTTGGCTTACGTGCAAAGACAAACTTTGATTGATAACTTTGTCCCATAGTGCAAAGATGGACGGGTGTATGACATGATCATGACCGCGGGTGATACTAACAAATATCCTTGGCCCATAGTGCATGGATAATTCGATGATGTGTTTGGCAAGATCATGACCATTAGTAAACAGTTGAATGTCTTTGGTCGTAGTGCACTGACAGATAATTGATTGGTATGATAATGACCATTGGTTTTATAGTTGAATATCTTTGGCCCGTAGTGCAAAGATAAACAACTGATTGGTATGATCATTGTTATTACATTTGAATATCTTTAGCCTTTGGGGTAAGGATATTGAGTAAACGTACTATTAAGCCTTTGTGGCAAGGAGAAATTGTTGATTTACATGATTATAAATATGAATTGTGAACTTAACAAAAATCTTTAGTGGTTCAGGTGAAGACATGTGATGAAAGTTATCTTTGTCTTGGGTACAACCATGAACTGTTGATGAGTATTACAGGAATGAAATATTAACGATGGACCTTTAATTTGGAGAAGATAGTAGACATTATGTTCTACTTAACTCTTCTAATGGATTGTTGATTCCACTACAATTATGGTTGAAAACTTTTATTATCTACCATATATTCTAAATCTCTGATTTATTGATTTATTATTGATGAAGGCTATTGATAATGTAATTATCTTTAGTCATAATATTCTTTACTGGGCTATTTTTGATCACCTTTTTCTTTCACTGTTCTCTTCAGGAATTGAGAATATAGTTGGGACTAGTCGGGGAATGGAGTGATGGTCCGAGATGGTTGCCATAGTAGTCCTCACTATTCTATGTAATAGTGTGATTATAATTGTAATGATGACTTAATTTGAGTTTGGATACTGTCTATGAGATAATATTAGTGTTAAAACTCTCAGCTATGTTTTGTTGTATTTTACACGACAGTTGTGTAATTAAGTTTGTATTTGAATTCTGTACCATGTATTTGGCGACTCAGAATGGGTGATGTATACCTATTTTGGGAGCGTCACAAATCAAGCATTGAATTTTTTAATTGAAAATAAATGTAAGACCCCAACTTTTTAATAAAGATGAATTTTCTATAAATATCATTTTTGAATATTATGGAGTAAATTTGATATAATGTTATACTTGTGGGTAATATTTATAAATTTTGCAAAGTACGCAAGTTGTTATATAATATTCGATTGGTCAGGGAATATTCGTTTTAACAGGAAATATTCGTATGACTCAAGACAATCATCGGTGGACCACACAATGTAATTATTGTTTGATTGAGAAAACGATAAAATATCTTTTTATGAAAATAACGACGGAAGTTTTACCGTTAACTGTTGAAACACCCTTGTGTTAAAAAATACAATGAATACGCTGTGGTTGCATAAGAAGCACACTTGTATTGATTATTGATGCTTACGTGAGCAGTCACTCGCTTTTGTTCAATTATTGTTATAGTATTTGTTGTAGATTTTGGCGTATTTTTGGACCCCGCCTTACTCATTTTCCAAAATAGTATGTGATGAGTGTGATAATATATATATATATATATATATATATATATATATAGTTATCACGAGTGGGGGATTTGGTTTTAGTGTCGTTATATATATATATATATATAAGAAATTTGGCTCATGGGTTGAAAATGAGGGGGGGGGGGGGGTGGAAATTTAATGGACGGGTGGTGTACTTTTATGTATTATATATATATATTGTGGGTTGGTTTGCAAGTTGGCAGAGAAGGAGTACAATCATTATTATTATTATTATATTTATATATATGTAATAATTTGATTGTTTAACAGGCAAAGTTCACGGGGTTCACAACCCGTGACTAGTGTTATATATATAATGTGTATATAATATATATATATATATATTATATTTTATTTAAAAGATTTTGCTTTAAATATGGACCGTCCGATTAAAAGTAAATCAATCTGGACCGTTTATGAATTAGTTACTATGCAGTCCATTCTTCTATAAATAGAAGTTCATTCCTTCATTATTTTCTTACGAATTCACTGAAACTCTAGAGAGAGAAATTATAGAGAAACTATAGAAAAGTATTCTGCTACTTCCCTACTCTTATATCCAGTTTCTTTTACGGTAAGGGGTATTATTTCTTTTGTATTCATGAAGAGAACTTCTGTTATTCCATTAATTATTATTCTGTTGGAATAACCTGTATACGCGGGCTACCCTATACTTGGTGAAATTCTTCTGTTATTCCATTCGTTATTATTCGCATTTGGAATATCATGTTCGCGCTTTTTTTTACGGACTGATTCCGCCTTTTATTATTCTCATTGGAATATCATGTATCAGGCGCTTTTACTGACTTCGATTCCGCCTTTTATTATTCTCATTGGAATATCCTCGTCAGACGCTTTTACGCCGGGACCGGTTCCGTTAATTATTATTCTCGCTGGAATAACGCTTCATATGCAAGGCCTATCGCATGCCTGGTGATTTATTTTGTTATTCCATTCCTTATTATACTCAGTTGGTTAAAGTTTTGACTTCTATACTCCATGAAATTAGTGGAATATTCTTGATATTTGCGCTTCATCCAGTATCTTTTCATGGAAATATTCTTCCGAGCATTCTTGAATTTTACTCTACAAGAAGTATCAGGTTGACAATTTGGACGTTATTAGTTCCTGAATAAATTAATTCTTGAACTTGTTTTATTGAATTCTTATATCATTGTCATCATCCTCATGTTTATATTTTTTGAAAGTCATCTCGTGGCCTCAGTAGTGCATGATGGACTTGGTATGATTATGACCGTGGATTATTCTGTAATCATGACCGTAATGTTATAAATGATGTGGTAAAAGTCCTCATCGGCCCGTAGTGTGCATTGATGGACCGTTGTTGGCATGATCACGACCATTGATGAATACACGAATATCCTCGGCCGTAGTGTATGGATAATTTGTGGTCGTGATATTAATGAATATCCTCGGTCGTAGTGCAGGGGATGATGATGGGATTATTTATTGTCGAGTCCCAAATGATAATAGTGATGAAAACCTTTTAAATCATAAAAGATAGTAGATTTTATTCTCTACTTGACTCTTTTAATGGATTGCTTGATCCGCGCAGGTTAAACTTGATGTCTATTATATTTTATCAGTTTAACATTGTTGAAGACTAATGATAATTTATTTTGCATTATCTTAGTCATAATATTTCTTACTGGGCTAGTTGAGCTCACCCTTTATTTCATTGTTCTCTTCAGGAAATGAGAATATAGCTGGGACGAGTCGGGGAACGGAGTGATGGATCAGATGATAGTATTAGTAGTCCTCACTATTCTGTTAAATAGTGTGACAATAAATGTAATGAAGACTTATTCTGAGAGTGGATATTGTCTAGAAGACTGTATTTGTATTGAAACTCACAGCTCTCTTGTTGTATATTAAAGATTGTATTTGTATTCTGTACCATGTATTTGGCGACTCAGAATAGGTGACGTATACCTATTTTGGGGGCGTCACAGTTGGTATCAAAGCTTAGGGATATGATCCCTGTCTAAGATGTGAGAATAGAACTAGGACGGGAGAGACGGGGAATTCCTTTGCTAGTATGACCTACCTAAGTTTATTTGGTATTTAATTGGTAGGTCAAAGTATAGGGATAATATGTTATATGTTAATTAACCTTTGTTTTATGGCAGTATCTGAAAATGACATCCGAGAATGTTGAGAATAGCAATGGAGCATAGGAGAACGTTGAGTCTCCACAGATCAATAATCAGGATAATGTGCATCAGGAAGGCGACAATCCTCATGCAAACAACAACACTGACCAAATGATGAATGATGGAATGTTCGGAGGCTTTATGCAATTCATGCAACAAAGAAATGCAAGAGCGGCTCTCATCCAAAATATAGGTGGAAACACCGGAACTCTCTTGACGGCCACCGCTAAACAGCTTCAAGGAGCCGACCACCGAGTTTATTGGAGAGCCAAAACCACTTAAGGCGGAAGCATGGATAAAGCGATCACCAAGATATTTGATGTCTTGGGATACTCCGAGGAGCAAAAGGTTCCTTTTCACGCTTTTATGTTGTGAGGAGAGGCGCATTATTGGTGGGAATCCAGAAAAAGCGATCAAACTCCGCCGCATCAAGATGTCTTGGGAAAAGTTCCAAGAACTATTCAATGACAAGTACTTTCCTGAAAGTATTCGTCACATAAAAGAGGTAGAGTTCATCAAGATGGAGCAGAATAATATTACCGTGTCGCAGTACGAAGTGAAGTTTGCCGAGTTGTCTCGGTTTGCGTCCCACTTGGTGGATAATGAAGAGAGAATGACGCGAATGTTTTTAAGAGGTTTGAAGCCGGAGATACGTCAATATCTTATTTCTCATAAACTGTGTTTGTATTCAGATGTTGTAAATAGGGCTCAGTTAGTGGAGCGCGATAACGAGTCAACGCAACCAAGAGAAAGCAAATAGACAAAATGATAATACCAAAGGAGCAATCATCGGGCGGTGACAACAAGCGTGGAGGGAATCAACAGGCCGAGATATGGTAACCACTTCCGGTGGTAATCGTACCAAAACAATAAGAATGGACATTTCAAGAAGAGGAGATTCAACAATGATGGAAAGAAGTCAAGACCAAAGACCCGTTGTTAAGGAAGGAGAACGACCACCTATCATATGCTTCAAATGCGAGGGGAGGACACATCACCCAAACTACGCGATGCCATCCAAAGCATGTTATAATTGTGGAAGAGAAGGCCACCTAGCCCAATTTTGTCGCTCACCAAAGACAAGTTCAATTTAGGATGGAGGCACCAAATGCCATCCCCAGAAAAAGTCAAAGCCGGTGAGTCTGGGAGAGCGTTTGTAGTTACCTCCCAAAAGCAAGGAACCCGAACAAGGTCATCACTAAGCTTATCATAAACTCTAAATAAGCATATACCTTATTTGATACTGGGTTCTACCCATTCTTTTATTTCTCCTACTACGCAACGCGTTTAAATTTGACTCGAGAAATTGGACTTCGACTTATCTCATTGAAAACTCAGATTGGGAGAAACCTTTCATTACATCCACCGCTTATAAGTCTTGTTTAGTTCAAATCGGCACCCCATGACGTTACTTCGTCGATCTTATTTCTTTGAAAATACTTGTATTTGATGTGATTCTAGGGATTGATTGGTTAACTACTCATCATGCAAAAATTGATTGCTTTCTTAAGGTTGTTAGCTTTCATATTCCTATCCAACCTATTATGCGAATTCAAGCAACCAAACCATTAAAATCAATCACTGTCATCTCAAGCCATAAAGCTATTCGTTTATTAAAAAATGGATGTCAAGCTTTCTTAGCTCATGTCACGGATCTAAATAAAAATACGCCGCTTTTGAATGATATTTCTATTGTTAATGAATTTCCGATGTATTCCTCAAGAACTTCCGCCTACCCCAGAGGCGTGAAATTGAATTTTGTATCGACCTTGAACCGAGACAAAACCCATTTCCAAAGCCCCATATCGAATGGCTCTATTGAACTTCAGAATTAAAGACCTAACTCAGCAGGAATTGTTAGACATCGGCTTTATTCGGCCCTAGTACTTCTCCTCGGGGTGCTCCTGCTTCTATTCGTGAAGAAGAAAGATGGGAATATGCGACTTTGTATTGATTATCGGGAGTCAAATCATGTCACCATAAAAAATAGGTAGTACCCATTGCCACGTATTGATGACCTGTTTGACCATTACCGCAAGGAGCCAAATTCTTTTTAAAGATCGATCTTCGTTAGGATATCACCAATTGAAGATTAACCGATAACATTCTAAAGACGGCTTTCGTAACTCCTGCGAGCATTATGAATTCCTAGTCATGTTCTTTGATTAACTAATGCTCCTCGCCGCCTTCATGGATATGATGAACAGAGTATTCAAGGAATATTTGGATCACTTTGTGGTCGCCTTTATCATGATGACATCCTTATTTATTCTAAAAGTCGTGAAGATCATGAAGCAACACTTGAGGTCGATACTCCAAAAGCTTCGTGAATATAAGCTTTATGCCAAGTTGAAGAAATCGAGTTCGCTTGAGGAAGTAGAATTCCTTGGGCACGTGGTATCAAGTCATGGAATATCTGTTGACCCAAAGAAAGATCAAAGCTATTCAAAGTCGGGAGCAACCTAAATCAATGATCGAAGCACGATCTTTCTCGCTTAGCCGGTTATTATCTGAGATTCGTGGAAGAATGTTCTCGAATCTCTACTCCACTAACTCAAATTGACTCGAAAAGATACAAAGTTCTATTGGAGCGAAGAATGTGAGAAGAGTTTTCAAGAACTCAAGAAGAGACTCATTTCAAAGACTGCTCGGCAATACCATCCTGCCTCGAGGGATTTGTCATCTACAAGTGATGCTTCGTGCAAAGGGTTGGGATGTGTTCTCATCTGACATGGGAAAGTCATAGCCTACGCCTTCACGACAACTCAAAGAATATGAGAGGAATTATCATACTCATGATCTAGAGTTGGCGTAATGCATTTTTCAGACTAAAGATTTGGAGGCATTACTTGTATGGGAGAAAGTGGAGATCTTTACTTGATCATAAAAGCCTCAAATATTTCTTCACTCAAAAGGAACTCAACATGCGACAACGACGTTGGCTTGAACTGTTGAAAGATTATGATCATACTATCCAATACCATCCTGGAAAAGCGAACGTGGTAGCTGATGCATTGAGTAGAAGATCATATGCAACAACGAGTATGATATTATCAACGCAAAGGCCCATTTTGTGTGACTTGAAAAGGATGGAGATAGAGATAAAGACTCCAGGGACCCATGTGATGATGGCGAATATACGAGTAGAACTGACTTTAATTGATAAAGTTAAAGCTGCTCAAGCTACAGACATGGAGCTGATGCGTATGAGGAAGAAAGTGCAAGAAGGTGCTATGCCGGAAGCAAGAATCGATGAAAAAGAAATACTTCGAGTCAACTCCAGACTTTGTGTTCCTAACGACCCTGATTTAAAGTATAAAATCATGATGGAGGCGCACAACACACCGTTTGCAATCCATCCTGGGAGTACCAAAATGTATCGTGATCTTCGTTATACATTTTGGTGGAGCAATATGAAGAGAGAGATAACGCTGTTTATCTCAAGGTGTCTAACTTGTCAACGAGTTAAGGCAGAGCATCAAGTACCAAAAGGTCCATTGCAGCCACTTGAAATTCCAGAATGGAAGTGGGAACACATTACCATGGATTTCGTTACTGGTCTTCCCAAGGTTTCTCAAGGCATAAATGCAATTTGGGTAATTCTTGATAGATTGACCAAGTCCGCTCATTTTTTACCAATACGAAAACTTATACACTTGAACGCCTTGCTCAGATGTATATAAACGAGATTGTAAGATCGCATGGTATGCCAAAGATCCATAGTTTTCGATCGAAACCCAAGATTCACTTCATGATTTTGGGTTAGTTTACAAAAAGCTATGGGCACAAATTTACGATTTAGTTCGGTATATCATCCTCGCATCTGACGACAATCGTGAGAGGACTATTCAAACTCGAAGATTTATTAAGACTCGTGTCCTTAACCTCAAGGAAGTTGGGACAAGTTCTTACCATTGGTAGAGTTTTCCCTACAACAACAGCTTATCAAGCAAGTATCGCATGGCTCCATTTGAGGCGCCAGTATGGAAGAAAGTGTCGCTTCCAAAGATCTTTGGGATGAGGTAGGTGAAGCAACGTTGTTGGGGACCGAGTTGGTACGTATGATTACGTAAAAGATTCAAACGATCCGAAACGTGTAAAAACCTCACAAGATGACAAAAGAGTTATCTTGATCTTCATCGAAAGGACGTGGAATTCGATATAGGAGATCATGTGTTGTTACGTGTTGCTCCATGGAAAGGAGTTACGAGATTTGGAAAGAGAGGAAAGCTCAATCCTCGATTCATCGGCCCATTTTAATCCTCGATCGAATAGGAACTCAGGCCTATAGACTCGCTTTTCCGCCAAGTATGTCTCGTGTTCATAACGCTCATAATCGCTTTTCATATATCCATGTTACGTAAATATGTGAAAGACCCGAACCACATTATTGAGTTAGAACCAGACGAAATAGCGGAAGATTTAACGTATTCCAAGGTTATACCTCAAGTCAAAGTTTTAAGGAGGAACCACAATGTTGAGGAGATGACTTGGGAGTTAGAATCTGAAATGAAATCAAGGTATCTTTACCTCTTCGACATACCAGGTACGTACCCTAATTTCGAGGGCGAAATTTCATAAGAAGGGGAGGTTGTAAGACCCCAACTTTTTAATAAAGATGAATTTTCTATAAATATCATTTTTGAATATTATGCAGTAAATTTGATATAATGTTATAGTTGTGGATAATATTTATAAATTTTGTAAAGTACGCAAGTTGTTATATAATATTCGATTGGTCGGGGAATATTTGTTTTAACAGGGAAATTCGCATTTACGACACAATCATCGGTGGACCCCACAATGTAATTATTGTTTGATTGAGAAAACGATAAAATATCTTTTATGAAAAATAACTATGAAGTTTTATCGTTAATGTTGAAACACCTTTGTTAAAAAATAAAGAATACGCGTGGTTGCATAGCAGCACACCAGTATTGATTATCGATGCTTACGTGAGAAGTCACCGCTTTTGTTCAATTATTGTTATAGTATTTGTTATAGATTTTGGCGTATTTTTGGACCCCCGCCTACTCATTTTTCAAAATAGTATGTTATGAGTGTGATAATATATATATATATATATATATATGTGTGTGTGTGTGTGTGTGTGTGTATATATATATATATATATATAGGTTGTCACGTGGGGGATTTGGTCTTAGTGTCAAGTTATATATATATATATATATATATATATATATATATAAGGAATTTGGCTCATGGGTTGATAGTGGGGGATGGGGGATGGTTGATGATAAAGCATATACTTTGTAACAATCTTATTCATTTATTAATAAAAAGTATTAATTTATTAAGGGCTTTTAATTATCTACATGATGTTTGTTTTATAATATGTGATAAACCCATAGTTTTAAGCAATGCTTTTAGAATAATGATGATGATCATTCTAATGAGATCTAAATTCTTAGAAAGCTTAAAACTAAAATAGTTCCCAATCATTGGATTACTAAATCGGGGATTAGTGAATCCAGATAGATTGGTACATACGTTGCTTCTTTCATCGGATGAGGATGATTGATCTCACGATCATTTGTGTGGAGACACTAAAGCAAGTATGTAGGTGCTTATTAGAGAATAAGTTCATCGAACGTGGCTCGCTAAGGAATACCTAATGGAGTTTTACTTGCTCGTCAATAGGAATTCTCAGAGTGATAGTAGTACAAGTGATCCTTGACTTGAGATCATCATAGTATCTTGTGTATGATGAGTTATACTTTGACTTATTCCTTAAGACCCTTAGGGTATATCAAAGGGTATGCTTGGGTATAATAAGTTATATATGGAGATAATATATGATCAATAAAGAATCTACCACTTCTAATAAAAGAAGAGAAATGTCCTATGTGATTCGATAAATGACAACCCAAAGAGTCTTCGGTTAAGGCGTAATGAAATTAGAAAGGAGTTTCTAATTTGCATTATTTGAGTTGTGGCATTTAAGGATCGAAATACATATAATTAAATAAAATAAGACTTGACAAGAAATTCCATGTCTTATATTTAATCGGGACATCAGATATGGTGGAAGGATTGAATTGTCGGTAACTATTTACTCAAAGGTTCTTTTATGATTAATGTTAAAATCTATATTATCTGGAAAGTCGTTGATCGCTAGGGAGGCTTATCCCTATTGTAGAATAAATATTATTTATTATATAAATTAATTGTTTAATTTATTTATTTAAATAAGATTAGAATTGTTCTAATTGATTTATTCACAACCGCTTTTAATATGGAGAACCTAAAGGGTCACACCATAAAAGGAAGAATAATTATTTAAGAAGTTAATGGCATAATCGTAATAATATAAATGTATATTTAATTTAATCTATGGTGATAGAATAAATTAAATAGCTTAATATTTATTATTTAATATATTAGAAATATTAAATATAAATTAATAAGAGGAGTCTTATTAATATTATTACAATTATTATTATTTTAATTTCTAAAAGAGTTTAGGAATTAATTTAATATAAGTACTCTCATTTATTCCTAATTGGATTAGGAAGGAAAATTAGTTAAAGGAGTTTAATTAATTATCCCTAATAAGATTAGGGAGCTTAATTAATTAAAAGAATTTAATTAATTAAATAAAATCCAATCCCTTAATTGTTAAGGTGGGTTGCCCACATCTATAAATAAGAGGAGTCTTATTATGGGTGATGGGGGTTGTTGACTTTTTCAACATACGACATATAATTCCAATTGTTGAGAGACACCTTTTCTATGAGATAGAAAAAACTAGGGTTTAGCCAACCACCCTTTTTCTTGAATCATTATTATTCCTCGGTGGATCACCTCTGAGGCCAAACATACGGGTGGCTAACGCCGATCAAAGGAAGGAACAAAACCCCGTGGATTCAAGTTGAACGCGAAAGGATTTGGAGGTGAACTTGTACATTTGAGGAAGCTCAATCTTCAAGGGTATGATTTTATTCTTTATCTTTTCGCTTAATTAATAATTGTGCATAAAGGGTGATCCGGGTATACGGTTTGTAAATTTTTTAAACTCGATTTTTACACGCTCCGCATTTTTTATGCAATTTGATCAAGCGTTCTTGAATTTTACAAACCTAACGGTGGCATCGAGCCAAACCTTTATGCGAATTATTAATTGTTCGATTTGATATGTATATTGATATGTGTTTAGAATAATTTAATTGGGCATAATTTTATTGATAAAATTTAAATAAATAAAAACAAATTACCGAAAATGATTTCGCAAAAAACGCCAACTCCTCAGAACTTTATTAATGAATGTCCTCGATTTCCGTGCCTCACGCACTTCGTGACATAAAAGGAGCATGCAAACCCATTTTTTTTTTTTTGATTCAAGCATGTACGGAATTTTTAAAGGAATCATGATATTGGAGTGGGCCACGTAATACAAAAGGATTCATGTATTAGTTACAAGGCAGCTACTTTATTAGAAATCTTCAGTTGATAACTTTTTGAAAGCTCCTGTAAAAGTTATTTTTTGGCCACGTGAATTACTTGATCCTATAGGGAGCAGGTCATGCGAATTGGATTTCATGAATTCAAGTTTCAATTATTGGTATAGTTAATATTATATATATAATAGTTATATATATAATATATTAACATAATATATATATATATATATATATATATATTAGTTACTATTATAAATTATTTTAATATTAAAATAAAAATTTTAATTTAATTTTAAAATAATAAATTTATTTTAATATTAAAATAAAATAGTTTATTTTAATTTTAAAATTAGAATTTCATGCTAACTAATTAGAGTTGGAATTGGATTCCATGATAACTAATTGGAGTTGAAATTGGATTTTATTTTTCTAAAATAAAGGAGTTTATTTGTGAATAGGGAAGTAAATCCATCTTTCCTTAAATAAAGGAGTTTGTTTAGATATGAAATTAGATTTCATATTATTCAAAATAAAAGAGTTTATTTGTGAATAGGAAAGAGAATCCATGTTTCCTTAAATAAAGGAGTTTATTTAAATATGAAATAAGATTTCATATTATTCAAAATAAAGGAGTTTATTTGTGAATAGGAAAAGAATTAATTGTTTCTTTAATATTTTTTTTACATGGAATTAGATTCCATAATTAATTAAAATAAAGGAGTTTATTTTGATTAAAGATTTTGATTAAAACAAAATAGTTTATTTTATTCAAAATTGGATAAATTAAAATAAAATAGTTTTATTTTGATTTATATTTGGATTGAAATAAAGGAGTTTATTTTGATTCAAAATATATTTTATACTAACTAAATTTGCCCATTAAATGATATCAATATATATATTAAATGTTTATTATTTATAAAATGAATGTTATTTATCGATGCATATGATGATGTGTATGATAATAAATGGGATTGATTATGGACTATCAATTAATATGATTGGATTTTATTTTAGTTGGATGTACGAATGTATGGGTTTTATTAAATGGGGTCTGCGATACCTCGCCTTCTCGAATTTTTCTTAATGTAAATTCTATTCTCCCATGTACTTCCCTAATCACGATCAAGGTTTCTATTTATTTTAAATAGTTTTGTAATAGGAATAGTTAGAATTAATTTTAAAAATTGAGATCAAGGAGCAAGGAGCGCTTGAAGACCCGCTTGTAATGGAGCCGGTGGTTTAAATGTAATAGTTATATTTAAATATTATTTCTTGCACCCTTAGGTTTGACCTTTTGGTTCACTTGGTGGCTCTAGTGAACCAAACTAGAATAAAAGTCCATAATCAATTCGGGTAGAATATAGTATTCTATATGTGCATGCTTATACTATATATATTATATATTATGCAAACATGCTTCGCATGTTAATTAATATGACGCGTATTTTATATATATATGTGCATGCGCGCTAAACAAGATGAGACAAATTAATAACAAACCCCTCAATTTTTATATTAAGTCCTAAGCGTTCAAAGATATTTGGAATATCGAACGTCGCCTTCTAGCATGATAAAATTAATAGAGTATTAAATATTTAATATGAGTTTGTTATGTCACCACAAGGCAAGTATTAAGTATTTAAGATGTTAATTTATCACATTTGATGCTTATAAAGAAAATTGAACAATATTGTTTTGTCAGGTCACCACAAGGATGATATTTTTCTTTTTGAATATATGGAGTGCTAGGTTTGACTTAACTTAGATAATTTTGATTCGAATGTGCCACCACTGATCAAAATAATCTAAGAGGCAAAAAGAAAAGGAGTTGCATAGTTGATGTAATTGACAAAAGTTGTCTACCTATTTATTTATATATAGTTTGTTGTGTCACCACAAGGCTATATACATTTGAAATGGGTTCCTTATTCTCACTAGCAAATCTTTAATTAGATTTTGCTTAACTATATAAGTGAGGGTAATATAGTTTGAAGAAAATAGTGGAGATACCAATTTAAAACAAGACCTAAATTATTTTGGTAATTAATAAAAGAATGTATGTTAAAATGTTGTTAATTACAAATTCATTTACGTAATTTTACAATGTCTAAAATTACTATCATCATGCGAAGCATATTAGATGCTAAATTAACTGCATCAATTAAACGGATTGGTTAAGGAATTTGAGAATAGTTCTCATAGTCAAAAAGCTATCTTATGTCCTTAATACGCCTATCCTCAAGAACGGTTGCGCATAATGCCTCCGAGGAAGAGATTGCTACTTTTAGAAAGTGGCAAGATGATGCACAGTTAGCTCAATGCATCATGCTCGCATCCACGAGTAGTAACGAGCTTCAACGTCGATGAAACTATGGATGCTCCTACTATATTTCTCGCACATTAAGTAGTTGATGGTGAGGAAAGTAGGACCGATAGATATCGACATATCTAAGGAGCTCTTCCGATCTAGAATGGCTAATGACACTATTATCAGATGTACAAAAAGTTCTTAACATAATCAATTTGATTGATCAATTAGACAACCGGTTTTGTCATGGATGGAGAGTTGAGCCAAGATTTGATCTTACACTCACTCCCTAACTCCTTTCACAATTGTTGTGAATTTTTCATATGAACAAGCTAGATATCACCTCCGATTTTTTGTTAACATGTTGAAAAATGATGAGAGTCACTTTCCAACCTAGAAAGATTAAGTCTTACCGGTAGGGGCCAAAGGATCTTCCGAAAAGAAGAACGATTCAAAGAAGGTAAATAGAAAGGCAAAAACAAAGGATAATAAGAACAAAATCGACACGAATAGCAAAGGAGTTTGCTTCCACCGCAATAAGCACGGACAATCGGAAGGAAATCATGAGAAGCATCTTCAGCAGAGGCTAACCAAAGAAACTTAGTGAAGTTTCTGCCATAAATATTATTTTGTTCATGGTTGAGATAAATTTTTCTTTAAGTCAATGTTCTACTTGGGTATTGGATACCGGCTTTGGTTATCATAAATATAGATTTATGAAGGACCAAATGTAAGAAAACTAAACAAATATAAGTAATCCTATGTGTGGGAAATGAAGCAAAGGTTCTTTGCATTAGCCATAGAAACTTATAGTTTAGCAATGCCTACGGAAAAATCTATTAAGTCAATAAGTTGTTATTGTATTCCAGCTCTTGTTAAAATTATTATTTCCATTTTATTGTTGGACAATGAAATCTTTGGTATTATAATTAAGAACAATTGTTGTTCTATTTATAATAATAAAGTTTTGTATAGAATCGAATATTACTTAATAGATTTAGTATACTTGACTTACATGAAAATAATTTTGCATATCAACAAATTAGTATAAGAAAAGGAGATGATCATTCAAAGAGTCAATGTGTGTATTTGTTGAATATACAAGTATGAATTATTTGAAAGGTTCAAAGAATTGTAAGTGAAACAAATTGGCAAAGTATTAAGAATTCTTTGATCGGATCAAGGAATAAATACTTGTGCAATAAGTTTCTAGATCATCTCAAATGGTTTTCTCATAATGGACACATCCCGACACGCAATAATTGATTGATGTATCCGAATGGAAAATTCAGACCTTGTTAGACATGGTGCGGTCCATAATGATTTTACCGACATTCTAGTATCCTTCTAAGGTCATGTCCTAGAAATGGTCAGATAACTACTGAAAATGGTAACCTCAAAAAATCCTACCAAGACTCCATAAAAGTTATGGATGGGGAGGATTCCTAATCTTAAGTATGTTAAGATAAGGGGTTGTCCAACTTATGTGAAAAGGTTTCAAAGGATAAGCTTGGGACAAAATTTGACATGTATGTGATTTGTGGGACATCCTAAAGTAAGTTTAGGGAATATGTTCTATAATCCTACATAGCAAAAGGTGTTTATTATAAACACCACGCTTTCTAAGATAAAGGTGTTTATCATTAAAGGGGCTAGTGGGAGGATAATAGATCTTGAAGAGTTCAAGAACCACAAAATACTATAAGTCAAATAAGAGGAACCCGTAGATGACCTATTATACCACAACCTAATCGTAATTCGAATAGTATCAAGATACCTAGAGGTATGGATTCATCATAGATGATGATGATGAGGTACACATCATAGAAGATGATGATCCAGCTTATATACGACGATGAGGTAAATGTTGTGTACACTCGTGAGAAATGGATCAAAGCAAGTTTCTCAAATATAGAACATTCATTTTGATGAGGCAATCAAAAGAGTTTGATTTTATCGTAAATAAGAATGAACCTAGTGTGTACAAAAGGGTCAATTGGGAGCATCGTGACATTTCTAGTACTATATATTGATATACTACGATAAGGAATGACATACCAATGCTACAATCAAGAAAGATAAAATTGTCTAAACAATCCTCCATGAATGATTTGGAAGAGTATCTTAATCGGGGATATAAATCTATATAGATAGATTTAAAAGGATGCTCAACTTAACCCAAGGAACGTATATTCATTTGATGCTAAAGTCGCTTAGCATGGCAAACTCCAAGAGATGTCTCACGTCGATGAGCTATGGAGTGTATCTCTCCTAATAGTCCCCACGCACTCACGAAAAGAGAGGTCGCATGAGTGACAATCATGTATGCAATGAAATGTACGAGACCGATGTTGATCACCATATTCGGAGAAGTTCACTATGAGTCGTTGAAAACATCTTAAAGTGCTTAACCCAAGCACTAAGGATGTGATCATATTCATGGTGGGTCTAAATTAAAACTAGAGGGCTTAACAGCACTCAAGTTTTTTTTAGACATACCAAGACGACGTAAAAAATCCACTTTAAGGTAAAGGGTTACCTCAACAATGGTGCGATTGAATTGAAAAGGTTCTAAACAAAGAAAGAGTTGCCTTGCTTTAGTGATAAAGACAAAGTATATAGCTATAAATGAAGTCGCAAGTTGATTGTTTGGATTAAAAGTTCATTACGTAACTAGGAATAGTTCTAAGTCTCATCTTGGATCTAAACATGTGTTGTGGCACTTTCATTTGATTATAAGAATCATTGAAAGATGGGAAATCACTATAGAGATGGTGGACTCTCAAGAACAACATTACATATCCATTAACTAAAGCTTATCCAACAAAGCAGGATAATCGTCTTTCTTAGAAAGAAGAGTATAAGATACAATGACGATCGGCTTTAGTGCAAGGGAGATTGAAAGTAGTATGCACACAAGCCAATCATGTTTGATGATAAAGCATATACTTTGTAAATAATCTTATTCATTTATTAATAAAAGTATTAATTTATTAAGGGCTTTTAATTATCTACATGATGTTTGTTTTTATAATATGTGATAAACCCATAGTTTTAAGCAATGCTTTTAGAATAATGATGATGATCATTCTAATGAGATCTAAATTCTTAGAAAGCTTAAAACTAAAATAGTTCCCAATCATTGGATTACTAAATTGGGGATTAGTGAATCCGGGATAGATTGGTACATACGTTGTTTGCTCATTGGATGAGGATGATTGATCTCACGATCATTTGTGTGGAGACACTAAAGCAAGTATGTAGGTGCTTATTAGAGAATAAGTTCATCGAACGCGTTGCTCGCTAAGGAATACCTAATGGAGTTTTACTTTCCGTCAATAGGAATTCTGTAGTGATAGTAGACAAGTGATCCTTGGACTTGAGATCATCATAGTATCTTGTGTATGATGAGTTATACTTTGACTTATTTCTTAAGACCCTTAGGGTATATCAAAGGGTATGCTTGGGTATAATAAGTTGTATATGGAGATAATATATGATCAATAAAGAATCTACCACTTCTAATAAAAGAAGAAATGTCCTATGTGATTCGATAAATGACAACCCAAAGAGTCCTTGGCGGCGAGAATGAAATTAGAAAGGAGTTTCTAATTTGCATTATTTGAGTTGTGCATTTAAGGATCGAAATACATATAATTAAATAAAATAAGACTTGACAAAGAATTCCATGTCTTATATTTAATTGGGACATCAGTATGGTGGAATGATTGAATTAGACGGTAACTATTTACTCAAAGGTTCTTTTATGATTAATGTTGAAATCTATATTATCCGGAAAGTCGTTGATCATTTGGGGGGAGGCTTATCCTTATCAGAGAATAAATATTATTTATTATATAAATTAATTGTTTAATTTATTTATTTAAATAAGATTAGAATTGTTCTAATTGATTTATTCACAACCTGGTTAATATGGAGAACCTAAAGGGTCACACCATAAAAAGGAAGAATAATTATTTAAGAAGTTAATGGCATAATCGTAATAATATGTTATGTATATTTAATTTAATCTATGGTGATAGAATAAATTAAATAGCTTAATATTTATTATTTAATATTTTAGAAATATTAAATATAAATTAATAAGAGGAGTCTTATTAATATTATTACAATTATTATTATTTTAATTTCTAAAAGAGTTTAAGAATTAATTTAATATAAGTACTCTCATTTATTCCTAATTGGATTAGGAAGGAAAATTAGTTAAAGGAGTTTAATTAATTATCCCTAATAAGATTAGGGAGCTTAATTAATTAAAAGAATTTAATTAATTAAATAAAACCCAATCCCTTAATTGTTAAGGTGGGTTGCCCACATCTATAAATAAGAGGAGTCTTATTATGGGTGATGGGGGGTTGTTGACTTTTTCAACATACGACATAATTACAATTGTTGGGAGAGTACACCTTTCTATAGAGATAGAAAAACTAGGGTTTAGCCAACCACCCTTTTCTTGAATCATTATTATTCCTTGGTGGATCACCTCTGAGGCCAAACATACGGGTGGCTATCGTTGATCAAAGGACCCCAACCCTGGATTCAAGTTGAACGAAAAAGGATTTGGAGGTGAACTTGTACACGAGGAAGCTCGATCTTCAAGGGTATGATTTTATTCTTTATCTTTTCGTTTAATTAATAATTGTGCATAAAGGGTGATCCGGGTATATGGTTTGTAAATTTTTTTAAACTCTGATTTTTTACACGCTTCCGCATTTTTTATGCAATTTGATTGCATTCTTGAATTTTACAAACCTAGCAATATATATTTATATATATATATATATTGTGGGTTGGTTTGTAAGTTGGCAGAGAAGGAGTACAATCATTATTATTATTATATTTATATATATGTAATAATTTGATTATTTAGCAGGCAAAGTTCACGGGGTTCACAACCCGTGACTAGTGTTATATATATAATGTGTATATAATATATATATATATATATATATATATTATATTTTATTTAAAAAATTTTGCTTTAAATATGGACCGTCCGATTAAAAGTAAATTAATTTGGACCGTTTATGAATTAGTTACTATACAGTCCATTCTTCTATAAATAGAAGCTCATTCCTTCATTATTTTCTTATGAATTCACTGAAACTCTAGAGAGAGAACTTATAGAGAAACTATAAAAAAGTATTCTGCTACTTCCCTACTCTTATATCCAGTTTCTTTTACGGTAAGGGGTATTATTTCTTTTGTATTCATGAAGAGAACTTCTGTTATTCCATTAATTATTATTCTGTTGGAATAACCTGTATACGAGGGCTACCCCTATACTTGGTAAAATTCTTCTGTTATTCCATTCGTTATTATTCTGTTGGAATATCCTGGCTGCATGCGCTTTTACGACCGATTCGATTCCGCTTTATTATTCTCATTGAAATATCATGTCTGCATGCATTTTACGGGACTGATTTCGCCTCTTTATTATTCTCATTGGAATATCATGCCTGTGAGTTTTACTTGGGACCGGGTTTTGTTAATTATTATTCATTTGAATAACGTACGTATGTATGTTATATCGCATGCACTGGTGATTTCTTTTGTTATTCCATTCCTTATTATACTCAAATTGGTTAAAGTTTTGACTTTCTATACTCCATGAAATTAGTGGAATATTCTTGATATTTGCGCTTCATCCAAAGATCTTTTCATGAAAATATTCTTCCGAGCATTCTTGAATTTTACTCTCACAAGAAGTATCATGTTGACAATTTGGGCGTTATTAATTCCTCGAATAAATTAATTCTTGAACTTATTTTATTGAATTCTTATATCATTGTCATCATCCTCATGTTTATATTTTTTGAAAGTCATCTCGTGACTGTGAGCATGCATAGATGGACTTGGTATGATTATGACCTTGTGATTGTTCGATGTAATCACGACCGTAATGTTATAAATGATGTGGTAAAAGTTCTCATCGTCTGTGAGTGCATTGATGGACCGTTGTTGGCATGATCACGACCATTGATGAATACACGAATATCCTTGGCCGTAGTGCATGGATAATTTGTGGTCGTGATACTAATGAATATCCTTGGTAGTAATGCGGGATGATGTGGATTATTTATTGTCGAGTCCCAAATGATAATAGTGATGAAAAACCTTTTAAATCATAAAAGTTAGTAGATTTTATTCTCTACTTGACTCTTTTAATGGATTGCTTGATCCACCGCAGCTTAAACTTGATGTCTATCAGATTTTATCGGTTTAACATTGTTGAAGACTAATGATAATTTATTTTGCATTATCTTAGTCATAATATTTCTTCTTGGGCTAATTGAGCTCACCCTTTCTTTCACCGTTCTTCAGAAATGTGAATGTAAATTTGGAGACGAGTCTGGAAGCGGAGTGATGGATCGATGATAGTATTAGTAGTCCTCACTATTACATTAAATAGTGTGACAATAAATGTAATGAGGACTTATTCGAGAGTGGATATTGTCTGAAAGATGTATTTATATTGAAACTCACAGCTCTCTTGTTGTATATTAAAGATTGTATTTATATTCTGTACCATGTATTTGGTGACTCAAAATAGGTGATGTATACTATTTTGGGGGCGTCACAATAAAGGGGCATGAAGGCAATGGCCTTATTAACTTCACTAGCTGCACAATGGCCTTGTATCAGAATGGTCCAAGTTTTGAGGTTAGGAACACATCCAGCACCTTACATGCTTCTAATCTTCCTGCTTTACCAAGTCCATAGATTAATTGGTTATATGTTACTTTATCAGGTTTATATCTTGTATTTCTCATGGAGTCCATAAATGTTCTCTGTTTTGACAAATCTCCCCAAATTAGTCAGACCTATGAATTCCATCTTAAACAGTCTTCGAGAAGGAATGTTACGCTGCCTAAAATTTCTTTACAACTCTAAATACCAAATCTAAATCCAGATTACTATTCACAGAAATAATCCGTAAAAGTAAACTACATTCGCGAACTAAAAGCTTATATGGGCCATCCATCATATGTTCATAAAGTTTCACGACATTGTTTAATATCTTTAACTTTTGAAACCGCCTCGAAATCTTTATACACGTATCAAGATCCAGGTCGAGACCCTTGGTAAACTATTTCAATAAGTCAAAGCATTGTGTTCAAAGCAACGACCCTCAATAAACTATTTCAATACTTTCACGGGGTAGTGCCAAAGTCCCTTCAACACTCTTATCACAAATTATCTGATACACAAACTTTAACAACACATCCAACATATTTTAAAAAAAATCCCAAAAGCCAAAGTTACATCCACCCATCATTCAGCTCTCGCCTCTACATTAGCTTCACCAGAACAACACCCATCAGCCTCATGATGATGGAGATGTTGCCCAAAATAATGAAGATGATGATGGTGATAATTCCTCCCCTTCAACATCTTCTCCATGCCATACACATCCTCCCCATCTGCATAATACTTTGCCTCCACGTCATGAATCTGGTACCCCAATGTCTCCGAATACAAATTGTTTTCTCTTCCTCACTTGTAGCGACACGTAATCGGCCCCAAAAACTTGTTCCATAGCGTTCTGCACCGCCATCATAAGCTTGGTAGCGATCCCCAATTTTCGGTGGGTTCGAAGAACGGCGAGGCATGTGATGTGGCCATGGCATTCAGAGCTCTCCTCTTCCATTTTGGCAAAGACATAGTCGACGATTTTGCGTATACAAACTATGGTTTCCAATTGGGGTTTCGAGGGTTTGAAGGGGAAGGGGGAGGGGGAGGGGGAGGGGGAGGGAGGAGGAGACTGAAAAGTGAAGATTATGTTTGGTTTGTATATAGTGCGAATACATAATCAAATTACATAGACATAGCGGAAGCGCGATAATGCTTTTAAATTTTTATACAAATTATCACCATGATCATGCTTTATGTTTAACTATCAATTCATACAAGAAAGAGAAGGAAATCATATTCATACCTTTGTAGATCTAGCTTCCTCGGGTACGAGCTCTACTCTAATTCTTTTTCACGTTCAACTTAAATTCATCGGGTTTGATTCATTCCTTTGATCAACGTTAGCCACCAAACTGTTTGACCTATAGAGGTGATCCACCAAGGAAGAACAAATATTTAAGAAGATGAGTGTATAGCTAAACCCTAATTTTTATCTCTATAGAAATATGCGTACTCTCCCAACTCTTGAAATTGTTAGCGTTTCTCGCGTAACCCTAATCTATAATAAGACCTTCTTATTCATAGATGTAGGTAACCCTCCTAACTAATTTAGGATTAGGGTTTCATTTAATTAATTAAACTCTTTTAATTAATTAGGCTTCATAATCTTATTAGAAATAATTAATTAAACTTCTTTAATCAATTAGCCTCCTAACCTTATTAGGAATATATGAGAGTAATTTTATTAATTAATTTTCAAACTCCTTTAGAATTAAACTAATAATAGTAGTAGTAATAATAATAATAATAATAATAATAATAATAATAATAATAATAATAATAATAATAATAAGACTCTTATTATTAATTCATATTTAATATTTCTAAAATATTAAATAATAAATATTAAGCTATTTAATTTATTCTATCACCATAAATTAAATTAAATACACTTAACTCATTATTAAAATTATGTCATTTGCTTCTTAAATAAATATTATTTCATTTATGGTGTGACCCTTTAGGTTCTACATATTAAACCCGATTGTGAATAAATCAATTAGAAGAATTCTAAATTTATTTAAATAAATAAATTAAACTAATTAATTTATTTAAATAAATACTATTTATTCTACAATAAGGGAACGCCCCCTTAGCACTTAACGACTTTGTAGATAATATAGATTTCAACATTAATCATAAAAGAACCTTTAAATAAATAGTTGTCGTACAATTCATTTCTTTCACCATACAATGTCTCAATTAAATATAAGACATGAAATTACTATCAACTCTTATTTTATTTAATTATATGAGTTTCGTTCCTAAATGCACAAACTCTGATAATGCAAATTAGAAACTACTTTCTAATTTTATTATGCCTTGACCAAAGACTACTGAGTTGTCATTTATCGAATCACATAAGACATTCTCTTCAATTATTTGAAGCGGTAGATTCTTTATTAATCATTCATTATCTCCATGTATAATTAATTATACCCAAACATACCCTTTGATATACGCTTAATGTAAGACCCCAACTTTTATGAATAAAGATTAATTTTTCTCGAAATATATTTTTGAATATTATGGTGTGGATTTGATATAATGTTATAGTTGTGGGTATTATTTACAAATTTTGCAAAGTAAGCAAGTGGTTATATAATATTTGATTGGTCAGGGAATATTCGTTTTAACGTAAAAAATATTAAATGCATTTACACACAATCATTGGTGGACCCCACGACGGAAGTATTATCGTAGTTAGAAAACAACAAAATTATCTTTTTATAAAAATAACGGCGAAAGTTTTACCATTAAACTGTTGAACTACCCAGTGGTAAAAGTAATAAAGATGTACTGGCGTGGTTGCGTAGTAGCACTACGGTATTGATTATGGATGCTTACGTGAGAAGTCACTCGCTTATACTCAATTATTGCTACAATGAATTGTCGTGATCATATCTCTCATATTATTGATTTAATTATTGTCACAGTATCATCTGCATAATATTATTATTATTAAATCAATAATTGAGACGACAAAGTTATTCATATTATTATTTGCAATATTAACAATATCTAGAAGTTCTGTCAAGGAGAGGTTTGGTCACTTAATTACGCGCCAATAAGGAGAAATCCTTATCGGAAAGCCCCCTCTTTCCTGGGAACGACCTGTTTGTTAAATATTGTGAGTTATAATATTAATGATGAATAAGTTTGTGTTGATTAAAGATCAAATTGATAGTTCCATTGTATTGGGATTATTAGTGTTAGTGGAAATCGACATTTATTTCGATAATAATTGATGTCTGGAGGTTATATTGACCAATCGAGTAATTAATCGGATAAATGAGTAATTAATTACAATTATTTCACATGCTTATAACTATTTGTTCACATGTGTGTATTATTGATTCACATTTATGCACTATTAGGGGAGGTGGTGCAAGATTGATAATACTTGCATGACTAAATTAAAAATGAAGAAAAAGAGGAAGGTATTATACTGTAATATTTCGAGCACCAAAACGTGTAATTATCGAAATAATATTTTCCTATAAATAGAAGCTCATTTTTCTTTCATTCTCACCAATTCACTAAGTCTCACAAGATCAATTATTATAGAGAGAAATTATAAAGAGAAAGAAGAAGAGAAGTCTGCTACCTCACTATTCCAGTATCCAGTTTCTTCTAAGGTAAGGGGTATTATTTCTTTCTTATTCATGAAGAGAGTTACTTTCTTTCAATACTCGTAAGGGTTGTTATTCCATTCTTTATTATTCTGTTGGAATAACCTGTCTGTGCAGTCTATCGCATGTCTGGTGAATTCTTTTGTTATCCCATTCTTTATTATTCTGTTGGAATAACCTGTATGTGCGGTCTATCGCATGCATGGTGAATTCTTCTGTTATTCTATTCTTTATTATTTTATTGGAATAACCTGTCTATGTGGACTATCGCATGCATGGTGAATGATCATTTGTATTCATTCCTTATTAAATTGTGGAAATAAACTGTCTACATGGATTCTCTCATGGCGGGTAAAAATCCATTTGCAGTTTCATATATTCTATTATACTCAGTTGGTTAAAGTTTTGGCTTCTATACTCCATGAAATTAGTAGAATATCCTGGATATTTGCGCTTCATCCAAAGATCTTTTCATGGAAATATTCTTCCCGAGCATGCTTGAATTTACTCCAAAAAAAAGATTATCATGTCGACAATTTGGACGTTATTGATTTACGGATAAATTAAATTATAAATCTTTAAAAATTTATCCTCGAACTTGTTTTATTGAATTCTTATATCATTGTCATCATCCTCATGTTTATAATATGTTGAAAGTCATCCGTGGCTCAGTAGTGCATAGATGGACTTGGTATGATTATTACGACCGTGGATTATTCGGTATATTCATGGCCGTAATGTTACAAATGATGTGGTAAAAGTCCTCATCGGCCATAGTACATCGATGGATAGTTGTTGGCATGATCATGACCATCGATGAATACACGAATATCCTCGCCCGTAGAGTGCATGGATAATTTGTGGTCGTGATACTAATGAATATCCTTGCCATAGTGCGGGGGATGATGTGGTTTATTTATTAAGTCGTGTCTCGTGATAAAAGTGATGAAAACCTTTTAAATCATAGAAGGTAGTATATTTTATTCTCTACTGACTCTTCTAATTGATTGCTTGTTCCACCGCAGCTTAAACTTGATGTTTGTTATATTTTATCGCTTTAACACCATTGAAGGCTAACGATAAATTATTCTCGCATTATCTTAGTCATAATATTTCTTATCGGGCTATTTGAGCTCACCCTTTTTCACTATTCTCTCGTGAAATGAGAATATAGATGGGACGAGCTCAGAAAGGATCGACGGCTTCGGATGGTTGTTTTAGTAGTCCTCACTATTCTATAAAATAGTGTGACAATAAATTTAATGAGGACTCCATTGAGTGTGAATATTGTCTAGATGACAATATTCTTATTAAAACTCTTAGATTATGTTTTGTCGTATTTTACACGACTGTTGTATAATTAAGATGTATTTGAATTTTGTACCATGTATTTGGCGACTCAAGATGGGTGATGTATACCTATTTTGGGAGCGTCACACTTAATGTCTTAAGGGACATGTCAAAGTATAACTCATCATACACAAGATACTATGATGATCTCAAGTCTAAGGATTATTTTTACTAATATTACTAAAGGAATTCCTATTGATAGGCAAGTAAAACTCCATTAGGTTTTCCTTAGCGAGCCACGTTCAGTGTGTTTATTCTCTAATAAGCACCTACATACTTGCTTTAATGTCTCCACACAAATAATCATTAGATCAATCATCCTCATCCAATGAACAAACAACATATGTATCAATCTATCCAGATTCACTAATCCCCAATTTAGTAATCCAATGATTGGGAACTATTTTAGTTTTAAGCTTTATAAAAAATTAGATCTCATTAACATGATCATCATCATAATTCCAAAAGCATTGCTTAAAACTATGAGTTTATCACATTTATTATAACAGTATCATTTAGATAATATAAAAGCCATTAATAAAAAATTCTTTTATTAATAAATGAATAAGATTGTTATAAAGTATATGCTTTATCATATCACATATGATTTGGCTTGTATGCATACTACTTTCAATCTCCCACTTGCACTAAAGATAATTGTAATGGTATCTAATACCCATCTTCTCTAAGTGACGGTCAAACTGTTGTTGTGTTAAAGCTTTAGTAAATGGCTCTGCTATGTTTTCTTGAGAGTCCACATGCTCCAGTGTGGCATCTCCTCTTTCAATGATCTATTTAATTAAATGAAACCGTCGCAATATGTGTTTGGATTTATTATGAGACATGGGTTCCTTGGTCTATGCAAAAGCTCCGTTGTTGTCACAGAATAAAGGTACTGCTCCTCTAATGCTAGGAACCATGCCAAGTTCAGTTATGGACTTCTTCATCCAAACAAATTCCTTTGCATCTTCACTTCCAGCTATGTACTCTATCTCTGTCACTGAATCAACAACTGTTTGCTACTTGGAAATCTTCCAACTCACTACCACCATTTAAGGTAAATACATACCCCAAAATAGATTTACTGTCATCTTGTTCCTTTTGAAAATGTAAGTCTGTATAGCCCTCTAGTTTCATTTCAGACCCACCGTAGACAAGAAATACATTCTTAGTTCTTCTTAAGTACTTTAGGATATTTTTCACTGCCTTCCAGTGCTCTTCTACTTGTTTCGACTGATATATGCTTGTTACATTAAGTGCATGAGTGACATTTGGTCAAGTACATATCATACCGTACATGACAGATCCTATTGCTGAAGCATAAGGAATCTTACTCATATGTTCTCTCTCCTCAGGTGTCTTCGGGTCCTATTTCTTAGAGAGATGTATTCCATGGCTCATCAACATGAGACCTCTCTTGGAATCTTCCATGCTAATCTTCTTTAACATCGAGTCAATGCACGTTCCTTGGGAAAAGCTAAGCATTCTTTTAGATCTATTTCTATAGGTCTTTATCCTCAAAATATAGGATGTTTCTCCCAAGTATTTCATGGAGAAGTGTTTAGATAACCAGATTTTTGTCGATTATAGCATAGGAATATTTATTTTGGTCGATAACCTGAAGTGTTTCCATCGAATATTTATTTCATAAATATTCCAACTAAAATATTTTTTCTATTCGATAAATATTTTAACTATTTACAAAACTCACAATCGAATTATTAACATATTACATTTATATGTAATATAATACATTCTCATTTTTATTAAAACAATTATATTAATTCACTAATTAAATTAAATGAATTTCTCACATTATTTACGAAATTTAATTCATAATTATTTCTATCGTTACAATAATAATTAAATTATATTCACTTATGATATAATTTTAATGTAATCAAATTAACTAATGTTACTCAGCTTAATTTTCTTTTCATAACAATTTTATTTAATTTCTTCATAGTTTAATTAACTATTAAACATCTTTTTCCCTAAAATGAATATATAATTCTTTTTACACCAAATCACATATTTCACAATATATAACACATATATACACATACTCAAACTCAAAACATCTTATACTAAGAATTTTATTTATTAAATTCATATTTAAATAATTTCTAAAAATTCAGGTTGTCACATGTATCGCAAGGGATTGGAAGATTGTTGGATGTAGCTACAAAACACTTCTAAGGCGCAAAAGGAGGAAGATCAGCCAAGGAAGGAAGACGATGGGAAAGAGTATGCAGTCTAAAGGGAACTATTGGGTTCGAGTGTTCACGATGATATCCATGATCAAAAGCAAGTTGGTGAACATTCGAAAGAAAGTGGTCAAGAATATGACTTTGTAAAAGAAAATACATGTGACAATAATTGACAAAAAGAAATTTTTCAAAAGATTGAGAATGTTGAAAAAGAAGAAAAAAAAGAAAAGTGAAAGTGAAAAAAAAAGAGAGATTGAGAAAAAAAGAGAATGAAAAGATTGAGCTTGAAAATAAATAAGAGAGTGAGCGTAAAGAAGAGAGAGAAGAAATATATGATTATGAAAAAAAAGTGAGTTGGAAAGTGATTTGTATTTTGAAAAGTCAATGACTGTACATTCGTATAAGACGACGCTTTTGAATACTAATAAGGTTAACTCTTCTTTGTCTAGTTATGTTTTGTCTCTTGTATAGGTTGTTGATGATATACCCCGTGCTATCATTCCATACCGATCAGCTGATAGTATTTTCGAGGAGACGACGAAGTTACCAAGGCAGGTTGAAGAGTTGATGGAGAAGGCTATCGTAGAAGCGAACATGAGGTCATGTGCTAATTTTGAGATCATAGTACCTAAGGAGGATGGGACAACGAATTTGTGCATCGATTGTGAATTGGTAAATAAGTATTGTTATTCTTTTATTTGTTTAGATAATATGCTTGATAAATTGCATATTTCTTATGTTTTATCTAAATGTGATGATCATGCGATGACAATACTTAATCAAATTAGCATGGGAGAATGTGATAAATGGAAAATTATGTTAACATGTTACTTGTATAAGTGGATAGTTATTTCAGTTAGATTAACTGATGCATCTAGTGTTTTCATAAGTTATTTAAAACATGTATTGCATGCTTCCATTTGGAAATTTGTGTTTAACTATTTTGAGGGCAGAATCTTCTTTATCATAAACTATGGTAGATACTTGATATTTGTTGAGTTAACTTATGATCATGATATATATTCTCGTTTTTGACGTTCGTACTTGCATGAAATTCATTCTAGGTTTTTTTATCCATGTGTTGAATTAGGGTTTCATGTTAGTCAGTATTTACATGATTTGTCGTTAGTTGGCAATGGTAGTGATCTTGCTTGTCCATTCGAGAAATTTTCATGGCATGAGGGACTATCATATGATATTGATTCGAAAAGTGTTTATCATCAAAATCAATTGAGATATGGGTTATTTGCATGTTTAGTTAGTTCGTTTGGATTAGTCAGAGAATTACACTCTTCAATGAGGTTGTTAAATTATATTTTACATTCGTTTAAGGAAAAACTTGTTATTCTCTATTTTGATAATATTCCAGTTTTTGTCAACACTTTGGAAAATTCTTTAGCATGTGTTGAATTTGTTTGTGATCATCGTCGATATGGTATTAAGTTTTCAACTAGTGATTGTGACCTTTTATTTCCATTAATGTAATTATTTGATCTTGACTGTGTTAATTTCAATGGGAAGGGAAAGGTTGGTTATGTCTTGTAGTTTCAGAATGGGATCGTTCTCGTTAAGGAGAGAAGATTGGATCATTATGTAAAACATTCCGTTCATGCACAGAACATCTATAGGGAATGTTTGGAATATTGTTCTAGTAGACTGTGCATGTGATTTTGATTTATTTGATTTCTTTGTGTTTTGACAAAAAGAACTTGTCTATTTGTTTTATTTTGTGTTTAATCCATGAATTTAGGTGTATGGGCTTATGCGACTATTGGTTGTTTTTACAATCAATATATAACACGTAAGTGCACGTGGTCAACAAGTATTATAGAATAAGTAAAGTATCGATCCCACGAGGAATAGTAACTGCATTTTAAGGCTAACAAGCACCAATTTTATAACTATTTCGGTCTTTTTAAATAGATGGATAAATTTGTGAACTATCTAAATTTACTAAGAATCAAATTAAACTAGTAGATAAATGATTAAATCAAATAGAGGAGAGTTGAGATTATAATTTCACTTATTGTTGCACTTAGGTTGACCCGCTTCCTGTTAATTCCAATTGATTACTTTGGACTGTTAGTCGAGAACATGAAAGTAAAATATATCCATCTCTCGATGCACCATACCCATATCACACTAAATCCATAAATGATAGAATGAATGTGAACACCCTAATTAACTAACTCACTATATCTCTATGTGAATTACAATTAAAGAGGGTTGAAGCTCAAGTTCTTGATAGACTACACACAGAACTTCGGTATATCTTTATCCTAGGCACGAATCATGAATTTCATCGCCATGTATAAGTCATAAACACATGCTAATATGAACATATCTGAACCTATAATTTGTTTCTCAATTTCATATAGGTTATCACAGAAATTTGTGATCAAGCAATTAAACAATTAGCACAAATCATATTAGACAATCCATTCATAATCAATTAAATATCAACAATGAAGAAAATCAACTTTAGCTATGCAATAAGATCCATTATAATCCCAAAATAGGGTTTAGCTCATCATAGAATCAAAATCCATAAATAACATTTGATGATAAATTGAAAGGATTGAGATGGAAATAAAGAGAAGTTTAGAATTTATGCAAACAAATCTGATCTCTCTTGTGCTCCAAATCTGATCTTCAATGTTCTTCAAGTGCTCCCCCACTTCAAGATCTAATTACTCTATTATCTATTCTAGAATTTAAAAGTAGAAATCTAATCTAAATCCCCAAAGTGAATATACAATATGAATATGCTTGATATCCCTAAAATGGAAAAAGTATGTTCTTATATCTCAGCATCAACTTCCAATGACCCCTTTTTCAAGCTACCATCTGATTGGCCATTTAAATGAAAAGTCAAACTTTTAACTGGTAGGGAACGGCGCAGATGCGCCTCCCATAAGCTTGTTTTTAAGCACATTACCGCGTAATATTTGGCTTGGACTTCTTGGCAATTACATATGTCTCTCGCTTTTGCAATTCTATTGTCTCACTGCTCATTACTACTTTCGCTTTTGTTTCATGCTTTGGCTCTTTTGCTTTCAACGCACCAAATTCCATCTATGTAATGCCTGTTTGCCATCCTTTTGACTTCAAATGTCATCGAACGAGTTCCCGAACATGAATCCTACAATATAGAAAGAAATGCATGAAAAGCTACTATGAAACATGAGATGAAGCAACAAATGAAGTTAGTTGATACTGGATAAGTGGGTATAAAACCAACTTATCAAATACCCCCAAACTTGAACCGTTGCTTGCCCCTAAGCAAGACGATGCAAAGAAAATAAATGAAACTAACTATGCAATATGTAATAAACCCTACATGCCTAAGAATCCCAACATCAGTAAGTATTAAATTCAAATAATATGCCTTAGAGAAACCATAATGACCATTAAACAAAGTTTCCAACCAAGAATAGGCCAATAAGCCATATCATTCTGTAAATCCAAACATGTCATTACTGATGTAGTGGGTTGTGTGATTAGTAACCATTAAACTTGTTGCAATACAAATATATCACATAATATGCTTCTTAGAGAGAAAAAAATCACAAGTCTAACTCAAGACTCTCATCAAATGGGATAAGTTTTAGCTATGACTTCACATTAACTAAGCTAAGGGGTTAACATGGAGTTTATTATTGTGACGCCCCCAAATTCTGACCGCCACTTGGTCACTCGAATTCGGTTCGTCACGTGCTCAAAATAATACCATAATAACTAAAATCACACATTCACAACGAAAGATCTAATTTAGAATAATATACAATGATTTATTATAATTATTCCCCCAAGTCTCGTAACCTAGAATACTTAATAGATTACATAATAATATCAAATAAAGACTTATTACATAATCTTACTTAAGCTTAAACATAGTCTGAAAATAGTTTTATTACAACATAAGTCTTAAACATAAAGGGACAAGCTAATCAGTAGCCTTGCCCTTGCGCTTGTCTTTCCCAAAGACACCTCCCTGTTCCGCCTTAATTGAAAGGTTTTAAATAAACTAGGATGAGCACAAATTGCCCAACAAGTAATATACAACAAGGGTAAAGAGTTTTATAGCACGAGTTTGAAATATCGAAGTATCATCTCTAAGATAGTTCAGAGTTTCAGAATAATATCATGAATAATGAAGATCAACAATTCTTGGAATAAGAACAATAATTCAATATAGATCAACATATATATATGAATTCAAAGACTATCAATGCATCCAACTGGATAAACAATTTATACTGAGAAGTCACTAAAGACTATTGAACATCTACTAGAATTACCAATATTAAACTGATAACCCAAAATCCCGTATTATAGATGATCAATCTACAATACTTCATGTTATGCATAACACCACAATAATAATCTACTCATGTGTTTGGGTTTCCAACAACATACATTCTCCTTACCATAAGGGTTGTTCAACTCAGTTTTCATGAATTCTGCACCAATCAATTGGTTTAGACAGTTTTATAAACATGCATATAGCCTAGCCGAATCAAATGGCATAGACACTTTCGTAATATTCAAGAGCAATACCAAGTTCAACATGAATAATAGTTTTCACAAGAGTTTTAGACATACTAGCTCAATTGAACGAATAAGTAGTATAACTTGCATTCAAGGAGATAAGCTTACGATATCCATTGAATAAAGTAATGCAAGAGTTAGAATATTTGCACGATAAAAGTAGGGTTCGAATACTTTCCTTAAGCGTAGTTTATCCACGTTAAGAAATCAACACTTTCGAATCCTATTTATAGCGTATTATATGTTCAAGATGTTCATTAGCTAACACAGTCTTTAATCAAGCTTGACATGATTCAAGTATGCACATATGGTACAAAATCAGTTTATAGAGTTATCATGAATCAAATACCTAGTTATTTCATATGTAAATTAAGAATGCTCAAGGTTAAGCCCTTTTTACCCATGGACCATCCTATTATGAGGCAAACACCATCATATCATCTAAGCATCACTTATATACATGTATCAGTAGGTTTTAAACCACTTCTAGAAATATAGGCATCATACAAGTCAACTGACCAAAGATCAGATTTCAAACTAACCATATTCTCGATTTGATTGGCAAGAATTGCTGCCATAGCTAAGCTTAGACCTTCAAAGTAATGCTGTTGCGTCCCCTAGCTAAGCTTCAGCTCACCAATTCTTTGCTTGTGGTTTCTGTCTGGCTTGACTAAAACAATCATATATGATATATTTGTCATGTTAAAGGTCTTTTCAAGCTTCTCAAGTCAAACTAGGTTTCTTCTTTCATAATTAAATTCTAAGTTAATCATTTCAACAATTTAAGGCCATTCAAGGTCATGAAACCACAAAGTCTATCATGCTTGCTCTCTAAACATACAAGATAGTTATAAAACACATATTTGGCATGCTTGTGAGTATTCATAACACATATGTGAAATTGGCACCGCTTTGGTTGAAAATATGCTTCGTTTATGCTTTTCTTGAAATATGATACACAAGCATGGTATATATATGTTTATACTACGTGAGTGAGTCTAAGAGTGTCATCAAACATGATCACAAAGGTCAGATTCTAATCCTCAAGGTAGTTTGACAATATTCACATTCAAAGCTTACTAGTAGTTCAACATGTTAATGCTTCCTTACAAATCACATAAACACAAGTAAAAGGTTTATTTATGCATTTCTAAGTCATACTAACATGCTTACAAGGTCAAAATGTATATCATGTAGTAGTCATGCATGTTAGCTTACTATATTAAGCTTTTTCTTGAAAACATTTCTAACACAAAGCCTAATAAAGCGGTCATGAACAAAGGAACTATGTACACTATAGAATACTCATTTATGTATAACATTTGTCATGTGTATAGATTACTAGGCTCATAATTCGCAGACATGATCTTTAACATAGTTTGTTTTCAAAATTCAAAGTCCCAAATTTCCATCTAAACCACACGCTTTCGTTAATCATGCTAATCTAGTAAAATATGCTCACATTAAGTTAATATACTTATATATCCCCTTACATATGCTTGCATGCTAGTTTAAGTCATAGTAGTTGATCATTACTTAGCAGGTTTTAAAAACATAAGGCTCAACTGATCTCAGAGGTTTGGCCAGTATTGGCCAAGCGCTTCTTTTTAGATAATTACAATGCAATTGCTGCTTATGTCTCTGTTCAGAGCGTATATACTCTATTTTGCAGAGTGTTACCCAACTCTGTTTCTCTTGACTCAAACATGTTCCAAACCATTATTAAAGAGTTCATATATGTTAGTAAACTTCTTAAACACATTATAACATGTAAATTCATCATGCTTGACATAGAATTTCAAGAAATTCCAAGAATCACATAAGACCCATTTCAAGAATATAATTAGAAATTATACCTCTTTGAGCTTGAATTGAACTTCCTACACACTGAATATGCTTCTACAATTTCTCAGCAAATTAAACTCTCCAATTTAGATTATCAAACAACTTCTAGCAATCACAAAAATCTGCATTTGGGCTTGTAATTATAGAAAAAGTATGGACTAGATTTGGACATTACATAATCTTGGAGTCCATGGTGTAATGGAAGGATACATAGGTTCATGAAGGGTGGTTTAACAACTCCATACCAGCCACTTAGCTTAGCAATGATCACCTAAGATTTAGCATTTTTGGAAAATACATGATTTAGTTTTCAGTTACTATTCCTGTACTTGGTGACTCTTATTTTGGGACAAGAGAGGAAAATCTCACCAATTGGTCATGTAAAGCTTGGTTTGGTCCTTTTAATTCTCATAATGTAATATTAAGGTACAATTATTACCATATTAGGAATTTAAAGATAAATTCTATACTCACATCATATAATCCATGTACATTAACTACACGCAATAAAATATCACAGTTAGGCATTATTGTTCGGGTAGTCCCATAATTATCTCTACCACTCATATAACCATATTATAACCTTATTATATTAATAACTTATTTATTTATGTCAAATAAATAAACTATTCCCTTCCTTGATTAATTACCACCAATATTAATTAGTTTTTCCTTGATTAATGTATTTATGGATCTCTATAATCATTAATTATCTATATATTTCTTATTATATTTATAGACATATTGCAAATAATAATAATCACATATTATTAATTAATTACCAAGTAATCAATATTCTACCATAATTAATTAATATTAATTAATGGTTTACTTAATAATGCCTTCGTCAAACATAACATATTTTATTTCATGATTTATCAATGTCACACATATCACATAATTGTTCCATTTAATTTTTAAAGTAGAAAAATTAATTTTTCTCCAATCGACCATTTGGCAGCAATTGCTGCGCAGATTTATCTTCTTTGGGATGGCGCAATGCGCTTGCACTACCACAGACAGATGCAAGACTAATTTAGCTTCAAGCCCGTGCCAATTTTCATCACTAAACTCATTTTATACGACATGAACTAATGTCCATAAGAGCGATCTTGTCAATCTAAGAGTGTATCCATTACTTGCATGAAATCACATGACCATACCCGATTAATCTTCCTAATTCCCGCTTTAACTCGCTTAGTGAATTTTCTCGTTTCAAATTATGCCACACAAGGCATTTCACAATTCTCATTGTCAATTCACACATCTTAATACGCATTGATCTAATACGAATCAATTGAATTAATCGACTCACAAACCAATAACACTTATATTCACATAAATATTGTTTCCATTAATATATTCATTTAATAATACGTGGAAATTCTCGGGTATTACATCCTCCCCCCTTATAAAAATTCCGTCCCGAAATTGCTACAAGGTTACACAAATAGATGGGGACAATCCCTCATCATCGTATCTTCTAACTCCCACGTAGCCTCCTCGATATCGTGGTTACGCCAGAGTACTTTTACAGAGGAAATGGCTTTGTTCCTCAAGGTCTGCTCTTTCCTATCAAGAATTTGGACAGAAATTTCTTTGTACACTAAATTCTTCTCCACCTGAATGGGTTCATAAGAAATCACGTGCTTGTAGTCAGGCTTATACGGACACAACACAGATATATGAAACACGTTATGGATGTGCTCCAACTCAGGTGGTAGTGCAATTTTGTATGCTACTTCGCCCACTCGCTTTCGTATCTCGAATGGTCCTATGAATCTTGGACTCAATTTTCTTTTCTTGCCGAAACGGATATTTCCTTTCCATGGAGATACCTTTAAGAATACAAAACTGCCGACTTAAAAATCTCGGTCTTGCCGATGCAGATCCACATACTTTTTTTGGCGATCTTGAGCTACTACTAGTTTGGCTCTTATCACTGTCACCACATCCGCGGTTTGTTGTACTAACTCTGGTCCGAGTATTCGTTGTTCTCCGACTTCGTCCCAACATAATGGTGTTCTGCACTTCCTTCCGTAAAGAGCTTCATATGGTGGCATGCCGATACTCGCATGGTAATTATTATTATACGCAAATTTTACTAAGGGTAGGTGGTCGTCGCAATTTCCCTTGAAGTCCATCACGCAAGTTCTAAACATGTCCTCTAGCGTTTGTATTGTTCGCTAACTTTGTCCGTCTGTTTGAGGATGATAAGCAATACTTAACCTTAACTGTGTACCCATCCTCTCTTGAAAGCTTTTCCAGAACTTTGACGTGAAACGCAGGTCTCGGTCAGAAATAATTGATACCGGCACTCCATGTCGTGAAATAATTTCCTTTACGTACAGACTCGCTAACTGATTCAAACTGTAGCGGATCTTAATCGGTAGAAAATGTGCGGTCTTTGTAAGTCGATCTACGATAACCCAAATGGCATCCAAACCTTTCTGTGTGACTTGAAGTCCTACCACGAAATCCATCGTAATATGCTCCCATTTCCACTCTGGTATTTCCAACGGTTGTAGCAACCCACTCGATCGCTGATGCTCTGCTTTTATGCGTTGACAAGTCAAACACCTACTAACGCACTCTGCGACTTCCCGTTTCAAATTGGGCCACCAAAAATGTTGCCTCAAGTCTCGGTACATCTTAGTGTCTCCCGGATGAATGGAATATGTCGTATTGTGTGCCTCGTGCAAAATCTCTTCTCGTAACTCGGTTACCACTGGTACCCACACTCTCCCTTCGAATCTTAAGATACTTTCTTTATCTATTCGAAATTTTTCTTCCACATTTTTCGTGATCCTCTTCCTGATTTTCTCAAATTCTCCATCTTTCTCCTGTGCTTCCTTTACTCTATATAACAATGTCGGACAAGCTTCCATTACAAATAACTTTTCTTCAGACCTCTCGGATCCCTTCACTTCTATTTCTAACTTCTCCATATCTCTTATTAACTCCTCCTGAGCTGTCAGTTGAAATAATTTTTCCCTCCCTTTCCTGCTCAGAGCGTCGACAACTATGTTTGCCTTCCCCGGGTGATAAAGAATCTCACAATCATAATTTTTGATTAATTCTAACCACCTTCTCTGACACATATTCAACTCCTCATGTGTGAAGATATATTTTAGACTTTTTTGGTCCGTGTATATCTTACATTTCTCTCCGTACAAATAATGCCTCCATATTTTTAATGCAAAAACTACTACCGCTAACTCTAAGTCATGAGTAGGGTGTCATTTTTCATAATCCTTCAATTGTCGAGACGCATACGCAATGACTTTGCCATGCTGCATCAACACACATCCCAGTCCTCTATGCGATGCATCACTATACACCACAAATCCTCCCGTATCATCTGGTAATGATAATACAGGCGCTTCGCTTAATCTCTTTTTTAACTCTTGAAAACTCTCTTCGTATTTGTTGGTCCATATAAATTTTACCGTCTTTCTCGTCAGATTAGTCAACGGGGTTGCTATCTTAGAAAAATCTTGAATGAATCTTTGATAGTACCAAGCTAACCCTAAGAAACTTCTCACCTCCGTCGGTGTTCTCGGTTGTTCCCAACTACTTACCGCTTCAAACTTTTTGGGGTCTACTGAGATTCCATTCTCATCCACCACATGGCCTAAGGATTGAACCTTCTTCATCCAAAATTCACATTTTGAAAACTTTGCATACATCTTCTCCTTTCGTAGTGCCTCCAAAACAATCTTCAAATGTTCAGCGTGTTTTTCCTCTGTCTTCGAGTAGATCAAGATTTCGTCGATGAAAACTACTATGAATTTATCCAAGTATGGCTTGAAAACTCGATTCATCAAGTCCATAAATGCTGCCGGAGCATTAGTTAAACTGAATGACATTACCAAAAACTCGTAATATCCATAACGGGTTCGAAACGTAGTCTTTGGTATGTCCTCATCTCGCACTTTCAGTTGATGATATCCTGTCCGTAAGTCGATCTTCGAGAAACATTTTGCTCCCTTTAGTTGATCAAACAAGTCGTCTACCCTCGGTAATGGATATCTGTTCTTGATCGTTACTCTGTTCAATTCTCAATAATCGATACAAAGCCTTATCGATCCGTCCTTTTTCTTCACGAATAGCACTGGTGCTCCCCAAGGAGACACACTCGGTCGAATGTACCCCTTATCTAATAACTCTTGAAATTGTATCATCAATTCCTTCATTTCTACTGGTGCTATACAGTATGGAGCTTTCGAAATCGGTGTCGTTCCCGGTGCTAAGTCTATTATGAATTCAATTTCTCTGTCTGGCAGAAGACCAGGCAGATCATCCGAAAACACATCATGAAATTCACTCACTACGGGATATCTTTAATCTCTACTCCCTTTTTCCGAGTATCGACGATGTAAGCTAAATAACCTACACATCCTTTCCTTGACAATTTCTTGGCCTGCATCATCGTAACACAACACGATTGCTTAAGCGATGAGCTACCATGAAACACTACCTTAGACTTGCTCGGAGTCTGAAGGTTCACACACTTATTTTGACAGTCAATTATCGCTGCATGGTTATATAACCAATCCATTCCCAGTATTACGTCAAATTCTCCCAGTCAAATAGGAATCAAGTCTACGTTTAGTTCATGTTCTCTAATGTTTGCATGACAATTTCGATAAATGTATTCCTTATTCACAGCTTCTACGTTCAATGAATCTTCTAAACATTCTCAGGGTGTACTAAGTTTACTAGAAAATTTTGCTGATATAAAAGAACAGGTGGCACCCGAATCAAATAATACATAAGCATTTATATTATTGATTGGGATTATACCCGACACCACGTCTTTCACAACCAGTGCATCCTGGACGGTCATGTCAAAAGTTCGGGTGGTCAATCGGTTGGGTTGCGTAGGTCCACCAATCATCAACTTGCTTCCTCCTCCCTTGCCTCCGCCAACTCCACCGCTTCCTTTCTTCGGGCAATCCTTTATCTGGTGCTCTGTTAATCCACAAGAAAAACATCATCTGATCTTCTTTGGCTTTGGGCAATTTGGT
This sequence comes from Panax quinquefolius, assembly GCA_020205615.1. NCBI lineage: Eukaryota > Viridiplantae > Streptophyta > Magnoliopsida > Apiales > Araliaceae > Panax > Panax quinquefolius. Next base: position 54,111,267 of record CM035170.1, read on the forward strand.
GATATATGCCCCTCTTGGCTGCAGTTATAGCAAGTGCTCTTTCCCTTCAAGCACTCCCCCTGATGACTTCTTCCATACTTGTTACAAGCTTCGGTCCTCCTCTTGAAGTTTCCCTGGTGACTCCCACCTTGATTATTGTTTCTATTGTTGTTGTTGTTGTTGTTGTTGTTGTTTTCCCATTTCCTCTTTCTAGAATTACTCCCTTCGCTGCTACTTCCTCCACGATGCTCACTACCAGTGTTCTTGTTCTTCTTCTCCTTATGATATAAACTTAAGGCCTCACTGTCACCTTCTGCAATGACTGCCTTCTCTAACAAGGTCGTAAAGGAATCAATCTGGAAGGCTGATACTTTATTATACAACCACGGCTTCAACCCTTGCTCGAAACGTCTCGCCTTCCTTTCCTCATCCCCAACTTGGTGTTCCGCAAATCGCGCTAGTTCATTAAACTTAGTTGCGTATTGCGCCACCGTTATATCACCTTGTTTTAACTCTAGGAACTTCACTTCCATCCTACTCTTCATACTCTTCGGGAAATAGTTCTCGAAAAACAGTGTTGTAAACCTCTCCCATGTTATCTTTCCTTCCCCTGCTCTCTGCTGATTAGTTTCCCACCAATAGTCCGCTTCGCCCCTCATCATGTATGTGGCAAATACTATCTTTTGGTCTTCACCCATGCGAGCTATAGTGAAGGCCTTCTCGATCTCCTTGATCCAGGTTTGCGCAACTATCGGGTCAGTAGTTCCCGTGAACTCTGGGGGTCCTACACTCTTAAAATCTTTGAAGGTTGTTACTGGGACAGCTTGGGGAACGGGTGGTATAGGTTCATTTCTTCCCGTCTGAGCTTCTCCCAATAAATCTACAAGTCTTTGTATCGGATCTACTGGTCCTCTTTCATCATTAACTGACTCTTCTGGGACATTTATTCTACGTCTGGGCGGTATTTTCTGCATCACAAAATTTTTATTTTATTATCTAATTATCGCATTTAGACATTTCTCAATTTAAAGAACTAAAGGTTACTAACACATTTCTAAAATAAGATCATTTATATTCATATGCCAAATGGTTACAACACATGTTCTTTAATAGCAAACTGCTATAAATGATAACACATATCCCCTAATATCACAAAAGACGGGGACAATACTAGTTTACTACCCCTCTAACATTTTTCAAAAGTTGGGGTTACCACCATCTTGCATCTTACACAAAAGATTGAGATTACAACAACATATTTACAACACATAAATAAAACTACTACACTATTGAGCTTTTCCCTCTAGACTCAATCTAACATCCCACACTCTAAGGCGCTCTGATATTCCTTCTGCGTAATGTGTACCACTATATCCCGACTTATGGTATGCCGGGTCTGTCCTTGCTCTGCTGGGTAGTGATTTACCCCGTCGATCAACCTCTCCATGGTTGTGCGTAGAGCATAGCCCATCTTATTCATCTTCCTCCTCTTACACCACATCTCATCCTCTAGATCATCCAACCTGTCATTGGAATCCTCCCACTTCTCCTCGAAGCGAATCCTATCCATCACCTCCATCTCTAACTAAGTTTGGAGAGCCTCCTTCTCCGTCCTCTAACTCAAAACCCTCTGCTCCATTTCTTCTAGCTTCCCTGCTAACTCAACGTTCCTTGCCACCGATCGGTGAAACAAGGCCCCCATCTGATCCCTGCCTCCTTACAGTGAACAATTTCTACCTCCATCTCCTGCATCACTAGTTGCCTCTCAAGAGTCTCAGTCTCTAGCTCCTCGACTCTACATCCTAATTCCAAAATCTGTTCTTCATACTCTCCCAACATTCGATCCTTGAAAGTATACTCATCGGAGTCCTCCATGGGCTCGGGTTCCTCCTCCATAGGTTCCTTCTCCGGATCAGACTCCTCAGGTAGAGGCTCCATCTCCTCATCATCATCAATAGGGGCAACTACTGATATGGGCTCCGCTATCATGGGTGCCTCATAGACTACGTGGATATCACATGGCTCCTCCTCTACTACTCGGATAGGTCCTCCCATGTCAGTCATTCTACAATCACCAACATAAGACAAGGCAAACAACAACTCCATCAGAATGTTAAATAAATATAAGTTCATTGTATAGAATGAAGTTACATTTCATAACACACTAAGTGTCTCAAGGAAAACTCTACATGAGTTTTATCCCCTTCCTAGCTTCTAAGTATTCCTAAGTTATAATATAAGGACTCTCGTTCCTAAAGTTTATAACTATAGCTTTGATACCAACCTCTGACGCCCCCAAATTCTGACCGCCACTTGGTCGAATTCAGTTCGTCACGTGCTCAAAGTAATACCATAATAACTAAAATCACACATTCACAACGAAAGATCTAATTTAGAATAATATATAATGATTTATTATAATTATTCCCCCAAATCTCGCAACCTACAGTACTTAATAAATTATATAATAATATCAAATAAAGACTTATTACATAATCCTACTTAAGCTTAAACATAGTCTGAAAATAGTTTTATTACAACATAAGTCTTAAACATAAATGGACAAGCTAGTTAGTAGCCTTGCCCTTGCCCTTGTCATTCCCAAAGACACCTCCCTGTTCCGCCTTAACTGAAAGGTTTTAAATAAACAAGGATGAACACAAATTGCCCAGCAAGTAATGTACAACAAGGGCAAAGAGTTTTATAACACGAGTTTGAAATATCGAAGTATCATCTCTAAGATAGTTCAGAGTTTCAGAATAATATCATGAATAATAAAGATCAACAATTCTTGGAATAAGAACAATAATTCAATATAGATCAACAGATATATATGAATTCAAAGACTATCAATGCATCCAACTGGAAAAACAATTTATACTGAGAAGTCAATAAGGACTATTGAACATCTACTAGAATTACCAATATTAAACTGATAACCCAAAATCTTGTATTATAGATGATCAATGTATAATACTTCATGCTATGCATAACACCAAGTAATAATCTACTCATGTGTTGGGGTTTCCAACAGCATACATTCCCCTTACCATAAGGGTTGTTCAACTCAGTTTTCAAGAATTCTGCACCAATCAATTAGTTTGGACAGTTTTATAAACATGCATATAGTCTAGCCGAATCAAATGGCATAGACACTTTCATAATATTCAAGAACAATACCAAGTTCAACATGAATAATAGTTTTCACAAGAGTTTTAGACATACTAGCTCAATTGAACGAATAAGTAGTATAACTTGCATTCAAAGAGATAAGCTTACGATATCCGTTGAATAAAGTAATGCAAGAGTTAGAATACTTGCATGATAAAAGTAGGGTTCAGATACTTGCCTTAAGCGTAGTTTATCCACGTTAAGAAACCAACACTTTCGAATCCTATTTATAACGTATTATATGTTCAAGATGTTCATTAGCTAACACAATCTTTAATCAAGCTTGACATGATTCAAGTATGCACATATGATACAAAATCAATTTATAGTCATCATGAATCAAATACCTAGTTATTTCATAAGTAAATTAAGAATGCTCAAGGTTATGCCCTTTTTACCCATGGACCATCCTATTACGAGGCAAACACCATCATATCATCTAAGCATCACTTATATATATGTATCAGTAGGTTTTAAACCACTTCTAGCAATATAGGCATCATACAAGTCAACTGACCAAAGATCAGATTTCAAACTAACTAGGTTCTAATTTCAGACTGGCAATATTGTAAGTGGCTATACCTAGGACCGTAGCGATTTAAATAATCCCTCAAGCTAGCTTCTGACTTAGTTCTTTGCCTTGTGGTTTCTTTTTGGCTTGACCAAAATAATCATACATGATATATTTGTCATGTTAAAGGTCTTTTCATGCTTATCAAGTCAATCTAGGTTCCTTCTTTCATAATAAAATTCTAAATTGATCATTGCAACAATTTAAGGCCATTCAAGGTCATGAAACCACAAAGTCTATCATGCTTGCTCTCTAAACATACAAGATAGTTATAAAAGTCATATTAGGCATGCTTGTGAGTATTCATAACACATATGTGAAATTGGCACCGCTTTGGTTGAAAATATACTTCATTTATGCTTTTCTTGAAATATGATACACAAACATGGTATATATATATGTTTATACTACATGAGTGAGTCTAAGAGTGTCATCAAACATGATCACAAAGGTCAGATTCTAATCCTCAAGGTAGTTTGACAATATTCACATTCAAAGCTTACTAGTAGTTCAACATGTTCATGCTTCTTTACTAATCACATAAACATAAGCAAAATGTTTATTCATGCATTTCTAAGTCATACTAACATGCTTGCAAGGTCAGAATGTATATCATGTAGTAGTCATGCATGTTAGCTTACTATACTAAGCTTTTTCTTGAAAACATTTCTAACACAAAGCCTAATAAGGCGGTCATGAACAAAGGAACTATGTACACTATAGCATACTCATTTATGTATAACATTAGTCATGTGTATAGATTACTAGGCTCACAATTTGCAGAACATGATCTTTAACATAGTTTGTTTTCAAAACTCAAAATCCCAAATTTCTATCTAAACTATATGCTTTCGTTAATCATGTTAATCTAGTAAAACATGCTCACATTAAGTTAATATGCTTGCATGCGAGTTTAAGACATAGTAGTTGATCATTACTTAGCAGGTTTTAAAAACAGAAGGCTCAATTGATCTTAGAGGCGGTAGCAGAATTACAAGCTTTTTAGTATAATTATATAGCGCAATTAACCATATACCGTTCAGAGCGTAGCATACTGCTTTTGTAGAGTGTTACTCAACTCCGTTTCTCTTGACTCAAACATGTTCCAAACCATTATTAAAGAGTTCATATATGTTAGTAAACTTCTTAAACACATTATAACATTTAAATTCATCATGCTCGACATACAATTTCAAGAAATTCCAGGAATCACACAAGACCCATTTCAAGAATATAATTAAAAATTATACCTCTTTGAGCTTGAATTGAACTTCCTACACACTGAATATGCTTCTACAATTGATCAACAAATTAAACTCTCCAATTTAGATTATCAAGCAACTTCTAGCAATCACAAAAATCTGCATTTGGGCTTGTATTTATAGAAAAAGTATGGACTAGATATTGACATTACACAATCTTGGAGTCCATGGTGTAATGGAAGGATACATAGGTTCATGAAGGGTGGTTTAACAACTCCATACCAGTCACATAACTTAGTAATGATCACCTAGGATTTATCCTTTTTGGAAAATACGTGATTTAGTTTTCGGTTACTATTCATGTACTTGGTGACTCTTATTTGGGACAAGAGAGGAAAATCTCACCAATTGGTCATGTAAAGCTTGGTTTGGTCCTTTTAATTCTCACAATGTAATATTAAGGTACAATTGTTACTATATTAGGAATTTAAAGATAAATTCTATACTCATATCATATAATCCATGTACATTAACTACACGCAATAAAATATCACAGTTAGGCATTATTGTCCGGGTAGTCCCATAATTATCTCTACCACTCATATAACCATATTATAACCTTATTATATTAATAACTTATTTATTTATGTCAAATAAATAAACTATTCCCTTCCTTGATTAATTACCACCAATATTAATTAATCCATTCTTCCTTGATTAATGTATTTATGGATCTCTATAATCATTAATTATCTATATAATTCTTATTATATTTATAGACATATTGCAAATAATAATAATCACATATTATTAATTAATTACCAAGTAATCAATATTCTATAATAATTAATTAATATTAATTAATGGTTTACTTAATAATGCCTTCGTCAAACATAACATATTTTATTTCATGGTTTATCAATGTCACACATATCAAATAATTGTTCCATTTAATTTCTAAAGTAGAAAAATTAATTTTTCTCCAATCTGACCATTGGCGCAATTTGCCAGGCCAGCCAGATTTATCTTCTTTGACTCAGCGTAGTCTATGCACCAGCACCACAACAAAGGTCTGAAGATCGGTTTAGCTTCAAGCCCGTGCTAATTTTTATCGCTAAACTCGTTTTATACGACATGAACTAATGTCCACAAGAGCGATCTTGTCAATCTAATAGTGTATCCATTACTTGCATGAAATCACATGACCATACCTGATTAATCATCCTAATTCCCGCTTTAACTCACTTAGTGAATTTTCTCGTTTCACATTATGCCACACATGACATTTCACAATTCTCATTGTCAATTCACACATCTTAATACGCATTGATCTAATACGAATCAATTGAATTAACCGACTCACAAAACAATAACACTTATATTCACATAAATATTATTTTCATTAATATATTCATTTAATAATACGCGGAAATTCTCGGGTATTACAATTATGCTATTATTTCATCATGAGAGCACTAAATGCACATACCTGTGTTTACACCTGACTATGCAATGTTTAGTCCTCTTAGGCTTTTCAATGATACCCATGTAGTGAGCTCTCGACCAACGATTCCCAAACTAGACGGCTTTAGTGCGTTGGGTGTAGAGACATCCCCTAGGGCGTACCTACTCGAATATCATAGGTCAGAGAACTAAACAAGCCAAGCATTTATTTATTTTATTATTTTTTTCATTATATATACTGCACTACTCTAAAATTTCCCCCCAAACTCTAGTCTTTGCGTTATCTTTGCTTAAACTACCCATTCATTGAATTTCTTTCATTAAAGCTTTGATTTCCGACCAGAAGGCTATTATGTAACTATTAACATAAAGCAAATCATAATGGCTACTTAAAAGTGTTATCCGGTTACCTCAGTTTCAGGCTAGATAGGATTCACATCATGATATAACATTATAGCCACACCTAAGTTATTAACTATGTTCAAAAATTAAGCAGTTCCAATATTATCATAGGCCACATGAATTTTAAACAAACTAAAATGCTAGGATTCATGCAATATGATCTAACTATACTAAATGCAATAAAATAAACAAATTTAATTTAAATGAAGCAAAAAGAAGTTACCTAAACTAAATGCAAACAAATTAAACTAAATTTAGTATAATCTTATTTAAAATTTAAACTAAGATGAAACTATATGAATTAACCTAAACTAAATGCAAACAAATTAAACTAACTGCAGCATAAACTAATTTGAAATTTAAACTAAGATGCAACTATATGAATTAAAATGTATGCAATTATGCTAAAAATGCATTGCTAACTAATAAACTAATACCCTAAAACTTTAAGATATACAATGTCCTTATTGGAAGGTAAAGGTAAAAGGGAACTCCCCTAAGTGGCATCGTTGTCATCTTTATCTGCCTCATATTGCGTGGGTGGAGTGTCTGGTGGAGGGAAGGTGCTACTTGTGCCAACGACTAGGAATTGAGCGTGAGGACCAAACTGCTCGAATGCACGAGATAGTGACCCAGAAAAATCTGTTGTATAAGCCTTTAATTCAGTGTGCATAACATCCATTAGCCTTTTTAAGTGGCGAATCTCACGATCCAGCCTGGCATAGTATGGATGAGGAATCTCTTCTGGCTGCGGCTCAGGGACTTCTTCATCTTCTTCTTCTTCCTCACTCTCATCGTGACCTGGTAAGATGAAGCCTAGGCCCCGAGGATTTGGTTCACCCCCATCCCAAATAATGTACTTTTGAATCAATGCGTGATTAATGTCGCGCATCGGCATTTGCAACATTTCATTATCCCACTGAACGTCTTCTTTATCACATTGACTTGAAATGATCGAGGCATGTAGAATTGCCCCCGATGTACTTCCTCTCATATACCTCATCATTGATTGGTTAATTAAATACCCTACATCAATCGACTTCCCCTTAATGATGTCATACAAAATTATGGCTCTTTTTGCAGTGAAGTCTTGATGATGGGTAGTGGGAAGCAAACTAGTACAAATAAAATTATACCAAGCCTTGGCGTACTAACTTAGAGCAATTTGCAAGAAGTGGACTTTTCTGTTAGTTCCTGCTTTGGTGGCCTACTTAGTACCTAGCTTCCACATCTCCTCCACTAGTTTATCTAAGTCAGTGTTGAATCATTGGTGCTCCACCCAATTAGTATCATTGGATGGCAGAGTGCCCAAGTGAAATAGCTCGTTAATAGCTTTTTTGGTGTATAATACTTATTTTCCTCGCACATATGCTATTCCATTATGTGTTTCCCTTACGTTAACATAGAATTCTCTAACTATTGCCATTGGTGATGCCAAGGGTGTGCTTACAACTAGTGCCCAACCATGCTCACGAATATGGTCCTTCATTTTCCCATCCTCTGTGCTAGGTTTTAATCCCCTTTCTGGTACAAACGAATATCCTACCAAAACATCCCAATAGTAGTGTTGGGCTGAGAGCTTTACAAACTTTAAGGCATCCAAAACATCCCAGCTACTTCCCTCACCATCATCACCACTGCTGGATGAAGGAAAAGGAGTGTGAATCCTCTTAGGTGCCATTATAACAGACTAAGGCTTGGTAACGAACTGGTAGGTTCTTGATGTGTGTAATACCCATAAAATGATTCAATTAAACTCCCAAGACTCACTTAATCCTTATATCAAACAGGTTGTGTGCAAAACTTAAATACTCCCTTGCCTCTGTTGTTGCACAAAATCAGGCTGTGGATGGGAGGAAAGTATGGATAGGGTTTATATAAGAGATGAGAGATAGTATGTAGAGTTTGATTTGGTTATAGATTGAGGGTTTAGATGTTGAATATGAAAATGAAAGGGTTTGAAGTTCTATTATGCTATGTTTTGGGAGGAAGCTGCCGATTTTGAGTTGGATTTGAAATAATTTAAGTTGTGGGATCGGGTTGTTTTAAAAATAGATTTCGGGGTCAGGCACAGCTGCGATCTGGTTGGCCTTGGGTTGGGCACAGCTACACTGATACCTGATCTCAATCTTTATTTCTGCTAAAGAACGCAACTGTGTTGTCTTATAGCCTGATTAGGGCGCAGCTGCACTGCCATGTACCCTGGTAAATGCAACTTTTTCAACCTTTCTGATAAGCAATGTTGTGGCCATTGGATTGTACCTGAAGGAAACCAAAAATGAACTATTAAGACTATTTATTCTACCAAAAATTCTATTTAATATTAAAAATACGAAGAATTAAACATAGAGGGAGAAATGAGTGGATATGTAAATAAGAATTAAATAAGGAGGGAAAAAGATTGGATGGGGTGCCTCCCATTGAGCGCTTAGTTTAAAGTCGATCAGCTCGACTACTCCCTGTTTTTAAGTTAGGTCGGCAAGAACGATTGAGGACCTTTAGCGATCAAATTCATCACTATAATAGTGCTTCAGGTTGTCCGTTGAGTTTGAAAGGTGCTTCCTAATTTTTGCCCACTATTTCAACGACGCCGTGTGCAAATACAATTTTTACAATGAATGGTCCCGACCATCTGTACTTGAGCTTCCCCGGGAAGAGTCTCAATCTAGAATTGAATAGTAGAACTGATTGCCCAGGCTCAAATGTTCTTTCAATTGTTTTCTGATTATGTCATTTCTTGACTTTCTCATTGTATAATTTTAAGTTCTCATACGCCTACAGACGGAATTCATCAAGTTCATTTAGTTAGAGAAGCCTTTTCTCCCATACAGTTATGAGATCAAAATTCAACTTTCTAATGGCCCAGTATGCCTTGTGCTCGAGTTCAACTGGAAGGTGACATACCTTGCCATAGACTAACTGATAAGGAGTCACGACGATGGGTGTCTTATATGTAGTCCTTTATGCCCAAAGTGTGTCATCTACCTTCATGGACCAATCCTTTTTAGTGGGATTAACAATCTTTTCCAAAATTCGTTTTACTTCCCTATTGGATACTTCTGCCTGGCCACTCGTCTATGGGTGATAAGCTGTAGCAATCTTGTGATTCACCTCGTACTTAGCCAAAAGAGCTATGAAATATTTGGTACAGAAGTGACTTCCATCATCACTGATTATTGCTTTTGGAGTGCCGAATCTGGTGAAGATGTTTTTCTTAAGGAAATTCAAGACCATTTTGGCATCATTTGTCGGTAACGCACTGGCCTCAAAACACTTAGATACTTAATCAACTGCCAAGAGAATATAAAGATTGTTAAAGGAAGATGAAAATAGCCCCATGAAGTCTATTCCCCATACGTCAAAGACTTCAACCTCCAAGATAGTGTTCAATGGAATCTCATGGCGCTTGGAAATGTTACCTACTCTTTAACATCTATCACAATTTTTAACAAACTAATGGGCGTCTCTGAATAAGGTAGGCCAATAAAACCCTGTTTGAAACACTTTAGATGCAGTCCTCTCACTCCCATAGCGTCCTCCATATAGTGATGAGTGACATGCATGAAGAATACTAGCTATTTCATTATATGGAATGCATCTACAAATCATTCGGTCTGCACACTGCTTAAATAGGAATCATGTATCTCTTTACCTCATACAGAAATTTCTTCTTCTGTAGGAATGTCAAATCGGGAATAAACACATTGCTCCCTAAACAGTTCACAAAGTTAGCAAACCATGGAATTTTTGAGCTCACTGTAAACAATTGTTCATCTGGGAAAAATTCATTGATCACTGTCTTATCCTTCTTGTCTTGCTTTGGACTGACTAATCTGGATAGATGGTCAGCAACTTAATTTTTTGTGCCCTTCTTGTCTCGGATTTCTAAATTAAACTTTTGAAGAAAAAGATTCCATTTTATTAATCTTGGTTTGGCATCTTTCTTGGATATTAAGTATCTAATAGCAGCATGATCTATATAAACCACTACTTTTGTTCCAATGCGATAGGATCTGAACTTGTCAAAAGCGAATGCAACTGCCAATAGCTCCTTCTCAGTGGTAGTGTAGTTTAGTTGAGCATCTGATAGAGTATTACTGGCATAATAAATGGCACGAAAGATCTTTTTCTTTGTCTGACCCAACACAACCCTTACCGCGTAATCACTAGCATCGCACATTAGCTCGAATAGTATAGACAAGTCAGGTGCCATAATTACTGGTACTAATGTTAATTTCTTCTTGAGAAGCTCAAAAGCTTATAAACAATCTTCATCAAATTTAAACGGGGTGTCTGTTAGGCTTAAAATCTAATTACGCACAACACGTAAGTATACATGGTCAACAAGTAATAAAGTGTAAGTAGAGTATCATTCCCACGAGGAATTATACAAATTACCAAATACTAACTCTTAACAAAACTAATTTTATTTAAACAATCAATTTAAGGTTATGAATTAAATTATTTAATTAAACTAACTCTAATTACCACTAGTTAAAAATCAGATTATGGAGATTTAAGATCACAACTTCACTTATTGCTTTGCTTAAATTAATACACTTCTTATCAACTATGTTCACTATTCTGAATTGTTAATCAAGAACACATAAGTAAATAGGATCATCTCTCAATGAATCATACTCAAATCAACTTAAATCCACAGATGATATAATTAAAAAGAACACAATAATTAACTAATTCACTATATCTCTATATAAATTATAATTAAAGAGGATTTTAAGCACAAGTTCTCTATCAGATTACATGCGATGTATATGTATATCTATATCCTAGACATAAATTATGAATTCCAACGCTATGTAGAAAACACAATCACATGCTATTATGATCATATATAAATCTATAATCCATTTCTCTAGTTTATATAGATTATCACGGTAATTGTTAGCTAGGTAATTAAGCATAAAGCAAAAACCCATAACAGACAATCCAAGAATAATCATAATAATTAATAGAGAAGCATACTACAATAAACTACGTAATAAACTCCATTGTAATCTTAAACAATAATTTAGTTCATGATTATTGAATTAAAACTAATAATCCACAATTGAATGAACATTAAAAGACAAAAATAGAAGTAGAGAAGAAGATAGAATATGTTGTCTGCAGATTTGATGCTTCATTCTTGCTCCTACTTTGAATCTTCAATAGTCTCCAAGTTGCTTCAATCTCCAAATCTAACAAGAACTAGGGTTTTGTCCTAATCTACTCTACTCTAATATAATGGAATCCTCCCTTTAATCCTTGTGATTCTCTTCCTTTTATATGCCTCCTCATGTGTCTTTTAGAGTCCTTAAAGTCCTTGAAACAAACAGCCCAAACCAATCCTCCTTGAACTCAACTTCTGAAAACTCCTTTTTCTTCCCGACAGGCCCGCCCCGGCGGGCTTTTTACACTAGGAAACCCCCGCCCCTGAGGGGGTACTTTTCCAAAAATTACATAAATGCCATTATGCTCTAATTTCCATGTTTTGACCTTCCGAAGCCGTTTCCTACAACATAAACATAAAAATAAGTAAAATGACACTAAAAATACTAAAAGTTAACAAATAATTAAGCCTTAACGATGTGCAATTAGTAGGTATAAAACTCACTCATCAGTGTCCTTCTCCAATGGATTGCATAAGGGCTTTGTAATTTTGGAGAAGTCCTTAATGAACCTGCGGTAGAATCCTACGTGACCCAAAAAACTATGAACCCCTTTAACTGATGTAGGTGGAGGCTAATTCTCAATCGTCTCAAGTTTAGCCTTGTCAACTTCCAGTCCCTTCGATGACACTTTATGCCCAAGTATAATCCCTTCTTGTACCATGAAATGACACTTCTCCCGGTTAAGTACAAGTTTTGTTTCCACACAACGTTTCAACACCATAATCATGTTTTCCAAGAAGCTATCAAAAGAGTCCCCAAAAACTGTGAAGTCATCCATGAAGACTTCTACATTATGTTCAACCATGTCAGAGAAAATGGCCATCATGCACCGTTGAAAAGTTATCGGTGCATTACATAGCCCAAATGACATTTTTCTGAATGCAAATGTACTGTAGGGACAATTAAATGTCGTCTTATCTTGGTCCTCTAGAGTAATCCCAATTAGGTTGTACCCCGAATATCCATCTAACAGACAATAGTACTCATGTCCCGCAAGTTTGTCCAACATTTGGTCAATGAATGGCAACAAAAAATGATCCTTTCTAGTTACTTTATTGAGCTGCATGTGGTCTATGCACACTCTCCAACTAGTCTCTGTCTGTGTTGGTATCAATTAATTGTTTTCATTTTCCACCACTGTCATTCCCCATGAGCTGTCAGAAATGGGATATATAATTTTGGCATCCAACCACTTTAAAATCTCTTTCTTGACCACTTCTTTCATTATAGGATTGAGCCGTCTCTCTTGTTCCACTGTGGGTTTTATGTCATCCTCCATGAGTATTTTATGCATGCAAAACAATGGGCTAATCCCTTGATGTCGGCAATAGTCCATCCAATTACAGTCTAGCTTATACTCTCTAAGGACTTTAATTAGCTTACTTTCCTAAAATGCGTTAACTGTAGATGCAATAATAATAGGCAAAGTAGAAGAATTACCCAAATATGTATACCTGAGATGATTACGCAAAGGTTTAAGCTCAAGAGTAGGAGGTATCTCAAGAGATGACTTCAAATGGTCTAAAGACTTGTCTGCATACTCCAATGGATCAAAAGGAACTTTGAATTTGTTTACCCTTGGCAAGGCATCCAACATCTATAGCTATTCTATCAACTCTGGATCATCCATGTGAATGTCCCCCATTAGTGTAGTCTTCAAAAGATCTTTATTCATAACCTACAGAAATTCATCATCCACTGCTTTTTCAACCATCATACTGAAACATTTTTCTTCATCTGTTTGAAATTTTATGGCCTTGAATACATTAAATGTAACTTCTAAGTCCTGGACTCTCATAGTTAACTATCCTTTTTGAACATCGATGAGAGTCCTCCCAGTCGCTAAAAATGGCCTCCCAAGTATGATGGGAATGTTCTTATCCTCCTCATAGTCTATAATGATGAAGTCAACTGGGAATATGAATTTGTCCAATTTCACAAGAATATCCTCCACAATTCCTCTAGGAGAGGTGACTGACCTATCTGCAAGCTGAAGAGATATGTTTGTTGGTTTTGGTTTTAGAAGTCCTAATTTTGTCTACACCAATAAAGGCATGAGAATGATGCTTGCACCCAAATCACACATGCACTTGTTGAATGACAAGCTACCGATAGTACAAGGAATGGTAAAGCTTCCTGGATCCTTCAATTTTGGTTGTAGCTTTCTTTGTAACACAACACTGCACTCTTCAGTTAGGGCCATTGTTTCAAAATCCTCTAACTTTTTCTTCTATGAAAAAATCCCTTTCATGAACTTGGCATAGCTCGACATTTGCTCTAAAGCCTCTACAAATGTTATGTTAATTCGTAGCTTCTTAAACACTTCAAGGAAATTGGAGAACTGTTTATCCAATTTCTATTTCCTAACTTGACGAGGATATGTAACTGGTGGGTATACTTTTGGTTGAGTAACATTGGTTTTCTCTGTGGTATCCTTCTTTTCTAGCACATTCTTTGCCTTACCATCTTTTCCTCTCAGTATTCTCCTCAATTTTCTCGAGATCCGGTGAAGAGCGAGTCACTGTTGTGTCCCTTGCAAATTTGGCGCAGATTCTTTGCTTTTGCCGTGAGTTGCTTCCCACTTCTAAGTGTGACATCTTGACACTGCTCCTTCCCTTCTCTCTTTGGGTTAACTTCAGTATTACTTGGCAGCGATCCTTGAGGTCTGTTATTTCAACACATTGGCCATTTGGCCCACTTGATTCTCAAGATTCCATCATCACCTAAGTGTTAGCCATGCACTTCAACATCATCTCCTCTGTATCTGGCTTTTTTTATGGTTATGGAGGTGGAGCTTGTTGATGTTGCTGATTTTGGAATCCCGGGGGGTATATTGGTCTTTGAGCTTGTTGATGATTCTGATTGTTGCTCCATGAGAAATTCGGATGGTTCCTTACCCCAGGATTATAAGTGTTTTGGTATGGATTTGGTGGTTTGTTATAGCTACCCACAAACTGAACTGAGGCATGATTGATTGCACATTTCTCAGTCTGATGTGATCCTGCACATAGCTCATATACATAGGCCACTTGATGAATATTTGCTTCTGCAATGCCATCAATCTTCTTTGACATTGTTAACAATTGAGATACTAGTGCTATGACTGCATCCACCTCTAACACTCTGGCTACTTTTAGATGATTCATCCTAGAAGTTGGCCATTGGTAGTTATTAGCTGCCATGGTCTCTAGCAACTCATATGCCTCCTTAAAATTCTTAGCCATAAAAGCTCCTCAAGAAGCTTGCATCAATACTTGTCCGAGTATGACTACCCAACCTATTGTAGAATATATTCAACTGCATCCACTGGGGTAATCCATGATGAGGGAATCTTTTTAGGCAATTCTTTATACCTCTCCCACGCTTCATACAGTGATTCCCCATGTTGTTGCTCAAAGGTAGAAATGTCATTTCTCATCTTAGTAGTCTTAGCAGGCAGGAAGATTTTAGCTAAGAATTTATGTGCTAATTCATCCTAAGAATTAATGGAGCCTGATGGTAGTGACTATAGCCAACTCTTAGCCTTATCCCTTAATGTAAATGGAAATAGCCTCAATCTCACTGCATCATCCGACACCCCACTAAACTTAAATGTATCAAAGATCTCTAGAAAGCTCAACAAGTGCTTGTTTGGGTCATCATTAGCCATTCCCCCAAACTAGACCGAGTTCTGAATCATTTGGATTGTCCCCGACTTGATTTCAAAGGAATTAGCTACTATGGTTGGCCTCGTGATACTTGATTAGAGTTCATTTATTCTTGGCATAGCATAGTCTCTTAATGCTTTTTGTTCTTCTACCGCCATGATTACCGGTGTCTCATTTTTCTCTTGAATCTCCTTGATCCCCTTACTTAATCGTTGAACCCTTCTATTAATGTTATCCTTGTAAGGCAAAAAATCAGGCTTCTTAGATCGAGTTTGCATACACTATCAAGAGTACCTTAAACAAGAAAAATATAAAAAGAAATAAGATAAAAAAGATTGTTTAATTAAGACCAATCTAATTTAAACTGATGATGAAAGTAATAAAAATAGTTTAACATCCCCGGCAACTGTGCCAAAAACTTGTTGGTTGTTTTCACAATCAATATATAACACGAAAATGCACATGGTCAATAAGTAATATAGAATAAGTAAAATATTGATCCCACGAGGAATAGTAATTGCATTTTAAGGCTAATAACCACCAATTTTATAACTATTTTGGTCTCTTTAAACAGATGGATAAGTTTATGAATTATCTAAAATTGCTAAGAATCAAATTAAACTAGTAAACAAATGATTAAATCAGATAGAGGAGAGTTGAGATTATAATTTCACTTATTGTTGCACTTAGGTTGACCTGCTTCCTATTAATTCTAATTGATTACTTATAACTGTTAGTCGAGAACATGAAAGTAAAATATAGTCATTTCTCGATGCACCATACCCATATCACACAAAATTCACAGATGATAGAAAGAATGTGAACACCTTAATTAACTAACTCACTATATCTCTATGTAAATTATAATTAAAGAGGGTTGAAGCTCAAGTTGTAACAATCCAGATTTTTTAATTATAATATTTAAATATTTATTGAATTATATAAATATTTAATGGGTGTATTTATCGTGAATAAATGTTTGTTTGATTTGATTTGATTAATTAATTATTTAATAAATAATTAATGAGTTAAAAAAATTAATAATTATGGGATAATGTTCTAGTTTAATTTAATAATTAAATTAGAGAGTTTATATTGATTAAATGAATTATTATATTGATATTTCATTTTTGTTGGGTAATTATTTGTATTAAGTTTTGTCATTTAATGATTTAATTGATAAATTGTTATTAGTATTAATTAGATTAAGTATGAAAACTTAATTAAAAGAAGTGTGACAATTAACTATATTATAAGGAGTTATTAAAATAAATTAAAGTAGTTTTAATTTAGTTTGTCAAGCAAGGCTTAAATATATTAAGTCTTTAATTTTAAAGAGTTTTGCCAAACGGAGCCTTATGGCTTTTGGATTTTTAAATTTGATTTAATAATAATATAAATTAAATAAATAAAATATAAATAATATATAATAATTATGGTAACCGCTGAATTAATAAGGTCATTAGTAGTGTCGGTTTTAAACGTTTGAATAAGACGTGTGTTTGGGTTAGTTTTAGTTTACGTATAATGCATTTGGCTTAAGCCTAAGAAGATAAATAAAAGTTTTCTGAAAAGGAGAATTATAGAGGGTTTGAGAGAGAAGTATCAGACAAAATTGAGAGAAAGGGTTCTGTAATTCCAAAACGTTTCTCAGTGGTTAGCAAGTAATTTCAAAGCAACAAAAGGTATGTTTTATAATCTTAACATATATCTTTTATAGTATAATTCCTTAGTCTTTGTGTTTTTGAAATTCACTCACTTAGGTATAATATGTTTACGAAAATTGTCTATAATCCATATGTTTTACTAATTGATGATGAAACCATATGTTTTTGGTAATAACTAGCATATATATATATATATGATTGTAGTTTACAAATACGTTCAAAAATAAGAAAAATGGTTTTACAGTGATTACATGTACATGAACATGTTTTGTAGGATAACAAAATTAGGATGTGATTGTATGTTAATTATGAAATTGTGAAATTTAACCTATGTTAATTGGGTAGGAACTATAGAGAAACGTAGTTTAAATAAATCAATTTGGTTTATAATGGGTATTACAGTGTTCACTGTGTTTAACAAATGTTAAACATGGAGTTTTAATTTTAAAACATTGTTTTTACGGATTTAGTCTTTCTAAATTTGTTGTTCAGTAGTTTTAAGTTAATATATGTATGCTTGGTGAGGTTATGTGTAAATTACATCAGTTATATGTATGTAATAAGTTGCTAGAATTTCTTAAACAGACCGAAAATGGTCTTTGTGCTCGGTTCTATTAGTTTTCGGCGCCCTAGTGCTAAAAATGGAGGCCCAGCACCGAAATTCGCCCCAACATTGATATTCGCGCCCAAATATTGAAATTCATGCCCAAAGGCCAATTTTGTGCTACAAATACCACTAGTTAACCTAGTTCTCGTCTTGGCATTGCCGAACAAAAGTCCAGGTCGATACGCTTTGACCTCCTGTAGTAAAATGACCATAACGTTTTCATACGAACTCCGATTGAGGTGATTCAAGATTATCCAGAATGAGGACGAATAGACCTATAACTTTTGTTCTTTAAGTTGTTCAATTTGAGGTCTGTAACAGTAGTCTAAATGGTCATCTTAAGGACTGTTGTGTTTTTGGGGGCAATCGGAGGGCGTCGGGCATGCACATATGCATGTGTAGTGCTTCTGACGATAAAAGATGTTATTCTGAGTTATAAAATATGAATATTAGTAAATACAATGATGCTTAGCATTAATAAATGATGTATTAGATAAGTTGTATAAGCATACTAAGCACACACAAGAGAGTCGAATCGGGCGTGTGACGAATGAACGTCGAAACGCCGTGTCAATTGTTAATGAACTTAAAAAGTGTTTCAATTCAATTGAAATGAATATTATAAGATATGGAATGGACTTAATATAAAACTAATAAGTAGTCCTAGCAAGACTTAAGCACTTGAATGAACTTTGAATATGAAATACAGTGAGATATAAGTTGAAAGTTAACACAATCTAATTGAACATTGTGTGCTAATTAATAGGAAAGATTATGAGATGTGGAGTAGAGTTTACATTACAATTACTATGTGTTGTTATGTGACTAATAGTTGATGTGTATGATTATATAATTGTGTAGGGCACGTGAAGTGCAGATAACCGTAAGATGTTAAACTGTTATTGGTAAACAACGATCAAGGCAAGTCTTTCGGTTCCTATTTTCTACGTGGATTTGATGAATTGTTTTAAATTGGATGATATGTTATACATGTTGAAATCATGAAATGTTCAAGTCAATTTATGACTGCATTATCTTGGTTAAATAAGGAGGATTGAGTAAGGAACTCAATCTTTATATTTGCTATGTGAATTAAAAACATGTATGTCATGTTACTTTAATTATTATGATATGTATGTTTAGCATATTATTATGTGTTATGTGATGCATGAAAACTGTTATATTTTGCTGGGCTGTCGAGCTCACTCTTGCAAATAACCACTTTTGCAGGTCAAGGAATTAAGGTAAGGTTATAGAGATTTATATTCATGAAGGTTACTTATGTTTTGTGAGAAATGTATGTAAGATTTTGAATGTAACATGTTGTTGAATTGTAAATTGAGCTATCCGGTGTATATGGATATCTATTTATGATGTAAAACTTTGTATAGTCATTTTGTTGTAATGATTTATGATATAAGTTTGAATCGAAGAGATGTAATGTAAAGCTTGTGATTTACGGCAATAAAGAAGGAAATGTATAAAAGTTTTAAATATTCCATATTTTATTAAGTTTAACATTGAATAATGATATAAAATCAGAAGTTAGACGTATTATTAACGACCGAAGTTGATAATTAAATTGTATGAATTTTGGGGTCGTTACACAAGTTCTCAATAGACTACACGTAGTGCTTTGGTATATCTATATCCTAGGCACGAATCATGAATTACATCGCCATATAGAAGTCATAAACACATGATAATATGATCAGATCTAACCCTATAATCTGTTTCTCAATTTCATATAGGTTATCACAGTAATTGTTGATCAAGCAATTAAAAAATTAGCACAAATAATATTAGACAATCCATTCATAATCAATTAAATATCACAAGGAAGGACAACTATGCAATAAGATCCATTATAATTCCAAAATAGGGTTTATCTTATCATAGAATCAAAATCCATAAATAACATTTGATGATACATTAAAAGGATTGAGATAGAAATAAAGAGAAGTTGAGAATTTATGTAAACAAATTTGATCTCTCTTGTGCTCCAAATTGGATCTTCAATGTTCTTCAAGTGCTCCCCCACTCCAAGATTTAATTACTCTATTAGCTATTCTAGAATTCAAAAGTAAAAATCTAATCTAAATCACTTTGCCAAAGTGAATATACAATATGAATATGCTTGATATCCCTAAAATGAAAAAAGTATGTTCTTATATCTCAGCATCAACTTCCAATGACCCCTCTTTCAAGCTACCAACTGATTGGCCATTTAAATGAAAAGTCAAACTTTGAACTATCAGAACCAAGTAGCAATTTAGGCTTATAGGCGTACCGAGATCGAGTCAGCGCAATACATGCAATGATTTGGCTTAGACTTGGGCACAGCTGCGCATGTCTTAGTTCTGTAATTCTATTGTTTGCCGCTGCTGCTCTTGCTTCATGCTTTGGCTCTTTTGCTTCTAACACACCAAATTCCATCTATGTAATGCCAGTTTTCCATCCTTTGGATTTGAAATGCCACCGATGGAGTTCCAGAACATGAATCTTACAAAATGGAAAGATATGCATGAAAAGCTGCTATGAAACATGAGATTAAGAAACAAATGATGTTAGTTGATACCAGATAAGTGGGTATAAAACCAACTTATCAGTGACGTGACGAGTTTTAAAAGTTGACATTTGACCCAGGATTATTGTCGTGGTTTTGTTTTCGAATGATTGAGATCATCATATTGATTTTTTATTTTGGAATTCGTAAATGGATGGCTATGTTGCGTGAAGAGTTTTTCATACTGATATTTGATCCAGGAGGAGATAGAACTTTTCATATTCTTATTTGCATTGCCTTCACGTTTTGTTTAGAAGATAGTAAATTAGTTTATATAGATTGTTGATTAGCTTTAACTATTTGATCAAATTTCTTTCCATATTTTAGGGGATCTTTCATATCTTTCCATAATTCTGATGTATATAGGATATTTATGAATTATGGTTTTGATTTCTTATTTCTTATATAATTAGGATTTCTTCCATCATTATAAATAGATTACATAGCTGATGTAATAAGGGAGACTTTTTTATTAATAAAATTACTTTGTGAGATTCTTATAATCTTTTGGTTCTTTAAGAATTCATAGACTAGTTCTGAGTTTTCTTGAGATTTATTATTGACTGATCATACAACAATACATAGTTGTATGTGGCGTCTTCTACTATGCATCAATCGTCGATTGTACTTTTGGTTCTTGTCTTGTTATAGACATTGGGTCAAAGTGTCGTTGGTGTTCCATTCAACGCAAGCTTCCTAGCGCAAAGTAATTGTACCAATATTCTTATCTTTTTATTGACTTTGGGTTAAGGTGTTCCATTCAACGCAAGCTTCCTAGCACAAGCGTGTCATTGAGTCTATCAAATGGCCCTCAGAAGCACCTTCCGCAAAGATGAAAGCAAAGATCAACATTAGTAGCCTCAAACCTCGCATCTCTACATAAATCCTTGAATCAGCTGATAATTCAGTTGTCCAACAATAATTTAGTCTGCTCAAATATCTCATTTGTATCCCACACAACACCGGAATTCCTACACAACCTACAAATGAGTCATAGGTGTAGAAGTTCACCGGTCGAGCCTTCCCACAATGAATGAAGTGTTGAACTATAGATGACCTTGAACTTGTCTATGCTCTTCTTTGTAATTATAGCATATAAAAAACCGCTCGAGACTTGATCACATCTGACACATGTGAAGATGACATCAATTTTGCATAAATAAATGTAAATAGTATGCACACAAGCCAATCATGTTTGATGATAAAGCGTATACTTTGTAACAATCTTATTCATTTTTTAATTAAAAGCTTTTAATTTATCTACATGGTGTTGTTTTATAATATGTGATAAATCATAGTTTTGAGCAATGCTTTTAAAATCATGATGATGATCACGATAATGAGATCTAAATTCTAAGATAGCTCACAAATAAAATTGTTCCCAATCGTTGGATTACTAAAAAGGGAAGTAGTGAATCTGGATAGATTGGTACATACGTTGCTTGCTCATTGGATGAGGATGATTGATCTCATGATCATTTGTGTGGAGACACTAAAGCAAGTATGTAGGTGTTTATTGGAGAATAAGTTCACTGAAAGTGACTGGCTAAGGAATACATAATAGAGTTATTGGGTTAAACCAAGTATGGACCAAGTATACCCAATAGGCTAAGGAAAACTTGGTATACACACAAATAGCTAAGGAAAACCAAGTATGGACTTTGGTTTCACCACCTGAAGGCATTAAGCCTATTGGGTGTAAATGGGTCTTTAAAAGAAAGACTGGAGTAGACGGCAAGGTAGAGACTTATAAGGCCCGACTAGTCGCAAAAGGTTTTAAACAAGGACAAGGAGTTAACTATGACGAAACCTTCTCACCATTAGCAATGCTCAAGTCCATTCAAATTTTGCTTGCGATTGAAGCTTACCATGACTACGAAATCTAGCAGATGGATGTGAAAACGACCTTCCTCAATAGGAAACTTGAGGAGGATGTGTATATGACACAGCTAGAGGGATTTGTTTCAAAGGTTGGAACAAATCAAGTTTGTAAGCTACAATGATCCATTTATGGATTGAATCAAGCTTCCGTAGGTGGAGCATCCGTTTTGATGAGACAATCAAAGAGTTTGATTTTATCAAAAATGAGGATGAACCATGTGTGTACAAGAAGGTTAGTGGGAGCGTTGTTTTATTCTTGGTATTATATGTTGATGATATATTACTGATAGGTAATGATATTCCTATGCTACAATCAATTAAAATCTGGTTATCTAAACACTTCTCCATGAAGGACTTGGGAGAAGCATCCTATATTTTGGGGACAAAGATTTATCACTACAAAAAAAAACTATCATTGCCGACGGCCACTGCCGTCGCCTATGACTATAGTGCCGTCGGCAGTGAGGTCTTTGGAGATGGCATCTGCCGTTGGTACGCCTGTCGCCCCAGAGGTCGTCGCCCCTGGTTCCCGTCGTCAGCCATCGACATCATTGTCATTAGCGACGGGCGTCATTGGCGACAACCCAATATTAATGGCAACGGTTGTAGCGACGACAAGTTCGTCGGTAAAGACTTCATAAAGTTTTTCAATGAGAACCTCATTCTCGACGGCGTGGCCATTGGTAATGCCTTTTATGGCCGTCGGCAATGACTTTAGATCATGTATGTCGCTATATGTAATTGGCGACGGCATTGCCGTCGCCATTACCCCTGTCGGCAATGACAATATATATTTTGAATTTTTTTTATAATTCCAAAATTTCCTTGTTCATTTACAAATATAAACGTACACCTGTTATAAACTAATAACAACCATCAAATAACAAGATAATATCATACAATTCACCATTGAAATAGTAATCCAAATCAAATATATAGATCAAAAATATAATGGTCATCTGTACAACTCAAAAACTGTACAAGTACATACATGAAACTTAGAACATAACATAAACTAAACTAACTACAAACCGTCGCCTGTCTCCATGTCATCGGCTCGGCGGTCATCACCCTGTACTAGAGGAGGCTGCTCATCATCAACTCAACGGTCATCGCCTTGTACTAGAGGAGGCTGCTTGTCATCAGCTCGGCGGTCATCACCAGTGTCTCCACCTCCACCTCCACGAGTCTCGTCAACAAGACCCTACAAAATTAAAATATTAATAACAAAGTCAAAATGAAGACATATTTACATTATTTTAGTTTGTGTTCGTGTCTATTGCCTACGCGGTGCTATTGCCTGTGTTTGCGTGTTAACTGGACGACCGAGGCGGGTTTTGATCTCTTTTTCGACTATTTTCCTAAGTTTTCTAAAGTAAGGCATACGGGGCTCGAACTCGGGCTTCGTATATCGAAAACGAGTTTCGTCAGTTGTAACGCGTGTCTATTGCCTACGCGGTGCTATTGGCTGTGTTTGCGTGTCGTTCAGACGACCGAGGCGGGTTTTGGTCTCTTTTTCGACTATTTTGCTAAGTTTTCTCAAGTTAGGCGTATGGGGCTCGAACACGGGCTCTACATATCAGAATCGAGTCCTGTCAGGTGTAACGCGTGTCTATTGCCTACATGGTGCTATTGCCTGTGTTTGCGTGTCGTTCAGACGACCGAGGCGGGTTTTGGTCTCTTTTTCGACTATTTTCTTTAGTTTCCTAAAGTAAGGCGTACGAGGATCGAACTCGGGCTCCGTATATCGGAATCAACTCCCATCAGTTGTAACACGTGTCTATTACCTACTCGGTACTATTACCTGTGTTTGCGTGTCGTTCGGACGACCAAGGCGGGTTTTGGTCTCTTTTTTGACTATTTTCCTGAGTTTTCTCAAGTTAGGCGTATGGGGCTCGAACTCGGGCTCCGTATATCGGAATCGATTCCCTTTAGTTGTAACGCATGTCTATTGCCTACACGGTGCTATTGCCTGTGTTTGCGTGTTAACTAGACGACCGAGGCGGGTTTTGATCTCTTTTTCAACTATTTTCCTAAGTTTTCTAAAGTAAGGCGTACGGGGCTCAAACTCGAGCCCCGTATATCAGAATTGAGTCCCATCAGTTGTAATGCATGTCTATTGCCTACACGGTGCTATTGTATGTGTTTGTGTGTTGTTCGGACGACCGAGGCGGGTTTTGGTCTCTTTTTCGACTATTTTCCTAAGTTTTCTCAAGTTAGGCGTACGGGGCTCAAACTCAGACTCCGTATATCAAAATCTAATCCCATCAGTTGTAACGCATGTCTATTGCATACGCGGTGCTATTGCCTGTGTTTGTGTGTTAACTGGACGACCGAGACGGGTTTTGGTCTCTTTTTCGACTATTTTCCTAAGTTTTCTCAAGTTAGGCGTACAGGGCTCGAACTTGGGCTCCGTATATCAGAATTGAGTCCCGTCAGTTGTAACGCGTGTCTATTGCCTACGCAATGCTATTTCCTGTGTTTACGTGTTAACTGGACGACTGAGGCAGGTTTTGATCTCTTTTTTGACTATTTTCCTAAGTTTTTTAAAGTAAGGCGTACGAGGCTCGAACTCGGGCTCCATATATTGGAATTGAGTCCCGTCAGTTGTAACGCGTGTCTATTGCCTACGAGGTGCTATTGCCTGTGTTTACGTGTCGTTCGAACGACCGAGGCGGGTTTTGGTCTTTTTTTTGACTATTTTCCTAATTTTTCTCAAGTTAGGCGTACGAGGCTCGAACTTGGGCTCCGTATATCGGAATCGAGTCCCATCAGTTGTAATGCGTTTCTATTACCTACACGGTGCTATTGCCTGTGTTTGCATGTTAACTGGACGACCGAGGTGGGTTTTGGTCTCTTTTTCAACTATTTTCCTAAGTTTTCTCAAGTTAGGCGTATGGGGCTTGAACTCGGGCTCCGTATATCGGAATTGAGTCCCGTCAGTTGTAACGCGTGTATATTGCCTACGCGATGTCTATTGCCTATATTTGCGTGTCGTTTGGACGACCGAGGTGGGTTTTGGTCTCTTTTCGACTATTTTCCTAAGTTTTCTCAAGTTAGGCGGACGGGGCTCGAACTCGGGCTCCGTATATCAAAATCGAGTCCTGTCAGTTGTAACGCGTGTGTATTATGTACACGGTGCTATTGGCTGTGTTTGCATATTAACTGGACGACCGAGGTGGGTTTTGGTCTCTTTTTCGACTATTTTCCTAAGTTTTCTCAAGTTAGGCGGATGGGGCTCGAACTTGGGCTCCGTATATCAGAATCGAGTCCCGTAAGTTTTAACGCATTTCTACTGCCTACGTGGTGCTATTGTCTATGTTTGCATGTTAACTGGATGACCAAGGCTAGTTTTGGTCTCTTTTTTGACTATTTTCCTAAGTTTTCTCAAGTTAGGCGTACGGGGCTCGAACTCGGGCTCCGTATATCAGAATCGAGTCCCGTCAGTTGTAACGTATGTCTATTGCCTACGCGGTGCTATTGCCTATGTTGCGTATTAACTGGATGACCGAGGAGAGTTTTGGTCTCTTTTCGACTATTTTCCTAAGTTTTCTCAAGTTAGGCGTACGGGGCTCGAACTCGGGCTTCGTATATCAGAATCTAGTCCGGTCAGTTGTAAAGCGTATTTATTGCCTACACGGTGCTATTGCCTATGTTTGTGTGTTAACTGGACGATCGAGGATGGTTTTGGTCTCTTTTTCAACTATTTTCCTAAGTTTTCTCAAGTTAGGCGTACGGGCCTAGAACTCGGGCTCAGTATATCAGAATCGAGTCCCGTCAGTTGTAACGCGTGTCTATTGCCTGTGTTTGTATGTTGAATATGTGGAGGAAAGATGTTGGCCAAGACAACTGCACATACACGGATGGCCTCCTCCCGGACTACACCCATGAGGTCGTCAGCGGCAACTGTAAGATCTATGCAGTCGTGGACAACCTCCTGAGCAAGCTGGTAGACTCGCTCGTGTGATGGTGCGCCTGACTGCACGACACTATTCACCATGCACCCCTCTATGATCCGCCTGAAGAAGTCGTCAGATAATGAAGGGCCAGCGCCTGATCCACTCGCACCACTACCTCCGGTGGGTGGACGATGTCGAGATCTTGTAGCAGGAACTATAGTGTAGGCTGGGACACGGGGATTGCCCACAACTCTACCATTCTTCGCCCCCCCCCCTTTAGCCTGCAGCCAGTCCTCCATCTCCTCCTCCTCACGCTCATCCTCAGCCACTTGAGTGTCACCTCTTTGGCTGCTCTAGACCACAGAAAAGTCCTCGAACCGTGTCTGAAAAACACAAAAATGGGTGAAAAGCAAGTATTACACAAAAAATACAAAAAGAATTTCAAAGTCATCAAATGCATACTAAATAAAATAATTAAATTATTTACCGCAATGCGCTCTGCCTCAGGTGAGATATAACCACCGTCACCTTTCTTCTGGTGAGCGTGCCACCAAAACTCGAGGCGGGGAGGTCAGTGCTTTAGACTCACCTCGAGTCTCTCTCTCAGAGGGCCAGTCTGGTGACTCCCAATGTAGTGTGGAGACGATCATTTTGTCGGGCAACATGACGTTGTCTTGAAACATCTTCTTAAACGCCTAGCCCTCCCAAATAAGGCACATCTGCTCCCACACCGCAACACCAATTAAATCTGGCCGGACATCTCTAAGTGTCTGTCCATCCGCCATCTTGGTTTGGGCCTTCTTCTTCCAGTCGTAGACCCACTTGTGCCAATTCATCTCGAGATACTTCCAGAGAACAATGCTGCCGTGGGCTTCTTACCCGTCCTCGAAGCGATAATATGTCTGCAGTACAATATATGAATATCAGCAGTTACTTAGTAGATAACATAAAGCAAAGCGATAATTAAATGAATAACTAAAACACAAATTAAAACTAACATATGAATGAATGACTTCTTACCCTAAACTCAGCAATAATCAGACCACGTGTGCGGTCATCCACATCCGCCCACCTCATCCACGGGCTGGAGAATTGGTTGCGGACGATCCCAAGCAACGTGTTCCTTGGCGTCGCGTCAAGGATACTAAAATTAAAATTATTAAATTTGCAAATTACAAAGAATATATAAGAACTAAATAATTAATACAAACATAATGTTAAATATGAAATTACCTAGTAGAGTCCCGACCTGAACATATAAGCGGCGCCGGGGATTCCTAATAATCCACGTCTTTAGTCCCCACGGAGGCCTACGCCGATCACCTATGTAGTGAAATACAACAATATTTATATAAACGAATATAATGTCAATATTATATAAAATTAAAAACAATAAGATGTATAACAACAAAACAAGGAATTATACCTGATGATCCGGGCTGATCATCACCAGCACTACCTCCACGGCCTGAACTACCAGCACGCCCACCACGATCGCCATGTGGTGTACGCGCCATATCTGTATATATATTTTCAAATCATCATCAAGAGGATAACATGCGAAAACAACTAAAAGGATACAACATAAATATCAGAATCATCATGCACATACAACTAAAAGGATACAACATGCAGATATAACTAAAAGGAGACAACTATTACATTTAAATACAACTAAAAGGACAACATACTCCTAATCATTTATATCATCAAAGCCATCAATATCAGAATCGTCATCTTCGAGTAGTAGATCTTCACTATCGTTATCATCACCATCTTCGTCATCTTCAATGATTCCTTCAATTATATCTACCTCTTCAACAACCTCGTCTTCACTTTCAACAGCGATAACATCATCCTCTTCTTCACTAGACTCACTAATAATTGTCACATCAGCAGGTGTGACACTAGTAGACTCGACTTGTAAAGGTTCATCGTCTGGACGAGAAGCTGTGCCTTGAAAACCATGGGCTTTGGTGGTTATAACAGCATGCCATGGGCTTGCAGGAGTCTTAACACTCCGCGCATAGTACACCTGTGTTGTTTGGCTTGCTTAAATAAAAGGCTTGTCCATACCATTCATGAGTCTTAGTTTTGACTTAACGTTAACAGTCACCCGTCCTGATTTTTTATCTACTTTAACTCCATTCTCAACATCAAACCAATGATAATTGAAGCAAACTAATTCTTTATGACTCCAATATTTGAGAACGACAACTTCTAGCAAATGTCCATACCAGTCATCCCAAATGTTATCGTAGCAGCTACCTTTCACCACAACACCAGAATCAGCAGAAGAGACTTCCCCAATATCACAACACTTAAATATGTAACCGTTGACAAGCGTAATGTATAAGTATCTACAGATCTTTGGTAAAATCATTATAAGCTTTAGCCGATTTTCATAGAACTTCGTCATGAGGACCTAATGTACATTAACACAACATATTCTAAAGTTAATTACGCCATAAGAATAAATCTATGATGGTAGATTCATTGAACTTGTAAAGGTTAGACTTACATGATCTTTAAACCATTGCACAAATTATCCATTTCTCAAAATTTTCAAATCCTCGTCCGATATACTCGGATTCGCTTCAAGTACTTCAGCATCATATTGACTGCAACATAGTTATATACTTAATGTGTTTGTAAAGGAACTTGACACAGTTACACCAGACATGTATAGTTATGACTACTTACTTAATGTATGGCGCTACTTCATTCATGTTGACAAGTGCATACAATGTGGCAGCTACATACTCACTATCGGTCAAGAATCGCCTTTTTTTTACCGTCGAATGAGCGTACAGGATGACTAAAGGCCGTTAATTCTCCATTTTCCTTGTGCGCAACAGCCTCATTCCAATATAAGCGATTGTGCTTCGTCTGAACATTTGGCTCAAAGTATAACGAGCAAAAATTAACAAGTTCCTCCATAACATAACTTTCAGTAATTGACCCCTCTACACGGGCTCTATTCTTCACCTTTTGCTAATCTATATATGTGATACATATATAGATTAACAAAAAACATTAATGTCATTACCATATTAAAAACATTAATGTCATTACCTCTCGAATGAATACATCCATCTATATTGCACGGGACCGCCAAACTTAGCTTCGTATGGCAAATGAATTGGCAAGTGCTCCATTGAATCAAAAAACGATGGAGGGAAGATCATTTCTAACTTGCACATTATTTCCACTATCTGCATTTCCATTTTATCTATGTCTTTGACCTGAAGCTCCGTCAAGCATAGATCTCTGAAGAAATTAAAAGCTCATCGATTAACTTGACCACACGTTTTAGAATAAGTCGATAAATGCCACGGGGACCAACTTCTGCATGAATACGTGACAATCATGACTTTTGAGACCCCGAAACTTCAGCTTTTCGACTTTACAACACCTTGCTATATTCGAAGAATATCCATCTGGGAGCTTCAGTCCACTAATCCAATTATATATCAATATCAATTGTTCCCTGGTCAAAGTATATTCAGCTTTAGGCGTTACCGTCTTACTACCCTCCTGATACAGCCACAGATCTTCCCTAATGTTCATTTCTACCAAATAAAGCCTCGACTTGTAGATATCCTTTATTCTATCACTGGCATCTAGGACTGTATAAAAAATGTTATCAAATCGTTATTCTCGGTATGCATCGGATCTAAACAATGATTTTGATGCAGATAGTATGCACACAAACCATCATGTTTGATGATAAAGCATATACTTTGTAACAATCTTATTCATTTATTAATAAAAGTATTAATTTATTAAAGGCTTTTAATTATCTACATGATCTTTGTTTTATAATATGTGATAAACCCATAGTTTTAAGCAATGCTTTTAGAATAATGATGATGATCATTCT